>JAVGVS010000226.1:0-317500 GCA_032718565.1 Distichodus sexfasciatus | reverse complement strand
CGGAAGCAAAGCCGTCCAAAAACGATGCTCTATCTGATGGAGTCTGTCGCTCTCCCACCATCACGTCTCCGGTCGGAGGAAGCGCCCTATAAAAAAGCCTGCTCGCATTAAGAGAGAAATGCGGCTAATCTGCACCGGCATTTATCACGTCGCATGAAAGGAAGCTCAGCTCACAGCAGGTTATCCTACGAATCTGAAGCTACGCATGCTCGGCTAAAAGGAGGAATTCGTAAGTCTCTTGTTTTAATGGACGTCAGCCAACGGGATTCAGTTACAGTACTTTTTTTAAATGTTACAGTCCATAATACAAATAAGGTTATCTGGCAACGGCGTTCGCCAGTGGCTCGGAAAATGAGTCTGGACGCCACACGCGAGAGGTCTAGTCTGTTTATCAGGGAGCCTTTGTTCCAGTAAACAGAAATTAAACACCAAATTGACTTTTGTCTAAGACTTCCTGTGATAAGCTTCACTGACGCTCTCGTACCTCTTTTCCACCGCACTGGTGCCGGTTCTCGATTTGGAACAGGTGCCATGTTTTTTCACTGAAGGAAAAAAAAGCCGCTCTAGGGGCTGTGCGATATGACTAAAATCTCCAATCCCGATAACACTATATCACAATATAATACACTTTCTGTAAACTCAGTGGAACTTTCACTAGGAAAATCTTGAGTCAGTTCGCACTCAACCCTCATGCACACTCGTAAAACGCCCCACACGTCATATGGAACGCCAAAGGTGCCACAATTTAACTAACGGTAAAACACATTTTTAACCCGTTTTATCTGTTAAAACAGATTTTTGTGGCACTCTAATATACAAGCGCTTTTTACACCACTGAAAACTTTAGTGACTTGTGGTCAAACATCGCTTTTTATGCTTTCAAATGACTGTAAAAGGCAGCTTTTTTGTGGCGCACTAGTAAGGTGCCTTTACTGTGACTTGTGACACCTTTAGTGTTCCATAGATCTCAACGCAAGGGTGCGGCGTGCAGGCGGAGATGAGCGCACAGACACCGGATTCTACTTGTGAAAGTTCCACTGTGCACTCAAAATTAAAGCACAAATATAACACCATAGTATTCTCAGTGTCTACATCCATGTGGTGCCGTGGAGACTCTTGCAAACCCTCATCCAATCCATCAACACACTGCTGTAAACAGTGTACTTTGCGACAGCATGTAATAAACAAGAGAGCATTAGATGAAACAACAGACATTTCAATATCATCACCCAATATATCCTTTTCTGCACCAAATGAACCAAACCAAAAACACTATAAGATGTAAGTTGTAAGTGGACAAAGCAAAATGTTGAAAAGCAAATCTGGAGTTGTTTGGGCTGCCGTAGAAATTGGGGGTGTGTAATTGTTTCATCGAATCACGATTCCTTTTCTGTCAATTCAAAATCGATTCATGTATTCCAAAATAATCTATTCATATTTTTCAACTAAAGTATCCATCCTATAGATGGCGGAATGTGGAAGTCTGCCTAGATAGACTTCCTTTGTGTGAGCATTCAGTATGTGTACATATGCATTACATTTAGTAAACGACACAGTCAAATGAGAAAATGAACTCAAAGCAGCAATCTGGAAACAAATTCATACATGTACTGAATCGTAAGTCGTTTATGAATCAATTTGGAATGGAAATGCGAGCCCAAGAATCGCAATCGAATCGTGTGGTTTTCTGAATTGTGCACCCCTACTATAAATAAATGATATTTTAATCTGGTCTTCACAAGACGTTCAAGAGAAGTTAGAAGACATTAAGGAAGAACTCGTGTGATAAGAGGCAGAATGAGAATATTTAAATATATCTTCAAACATTACTGGTTCCCCACTTCAGCTCCAGCGCCAGTGCAGTGGAAAAGAGGCATCACATAGCCATTAAAGCTCAGTGAAGTCATACCGAAACCTGCGGTTACTGGGTTTGGCTTCAGTATCCAGATGAATAAAATGAAACCAATTCACTTACTACAGCCAGAACTGAGTAAAGCTTTATCAAACTAGCATGGGAACTTGATTATCATCTCCTTAATTCAGCCACAACATCACGTAAGGATAAGCAGCTTTCTGGTCTCACCTTAAGTATTTTTACGACTACTTTCTCGTTGTTTGTGATGTTGATGGCTTCAAACACTTCACTGTATTTCCCTCGGCCCAGCTTTCTCACCAGCTGGTAATCGTCCTGGTTCCTGAAACAAAAGACAAGAAGCTCTTACTCCATGGAAACATTATAAAACGGCAATACTGCAGTAAACAAATCTTTATGGACAAGTCACTGAGTCCTGAGTCCACCGATTGAAAACAAGCTTAAATGTCCACTAGCAAGCCTATAGACACGGCAATACTGTGATGCAAAGTAACAACATACTGCCAATAGCATCACCTAATAAGGTACTATCCAGATGAATGTAAATTTTTCTGCTATTTAATTTTTATATATATTTGAAACTGACTCCTCATTAAAAAATCAGAATCGAATTTAATGCCATATATATTTCACATAACAGTAATTTGTTTAGGTGGTTGAGGCTAAAACAAGAAAGATATGGATGTAAAAATAGAAAAGATAACAATAATGTAATAATATAATACTGGTACAGATCTAGCAGTGTTAAAATACACAAAAATATCTAACAATGTATAATGGAATAGACATATTTAAAGAGAAAGTCCCAGAATTTGGATAAACAGATTGCAGGATGAGGAAGTCACGACATGGGCGTTTTAGAAGCAGAGGATGTGTGTAACGGTTTACATTAAATAATTAACTGTATAATGCATATAAGAATGTACAGTAAGATGATCAAATTACACTTTAAATTACACATGTGGTCAGTGTAAACTGCAACAATGATGTGAAATTCTATATATTCTGATATTGATCAATATTGAAAAAACTATTGTGATCTTTTTGACCATATTGGCCAGCTGTACAATCCACGTAGGCAGCTGATGAGTGTGACGTATGTGGTCTCACCCCCACTCCACCACGTGAGACTCGTAGTCCCAGTACTCGCGGGGTCTCTGTGTGTTGACATCTGGGTAAACCCGGGATCGGCTGCTAACTGGGCCGGACATGACAGAAGCTTGGTCAGGCCTGTGAAGTACAGAGAGAACAAAAACAATGCCCATGTCAATTAGCGGTGTCATGATACATCGATATACAGACACAGGGTTTAAATCACAAGTTCCACCACAATACCATTTTATATGGATTCAACATCTACCAACATCACAAAGTCTGCTACGATATGATTCGATTCAATTCAGGAGGCAGCGATCAGTATGAGATCACAACTACTACCATTCATATCAAATCAGCAAAATAAACTAGCATATCATTTGATATTTGAACAATAAGCAATCTTTTCTTTTAATAATAAACGAGGGACGCACGATATGGGAATTATTAGCCGACGCCGATGTTGTTCATGCTTGTATCTGCCGATACCGATGCCAATAAACGAGGAAGGCAGAGTTGAGCGCATAAAGAGAAGATATTTTGCTCGCCAAAGTTCCACTGCACACTAAGAATTTTGCCACGAAATGTGGTGTACCAAGACAAATAGGGCACGTGACAATCCATGTGCACTACCTAGTGCAAAGAGAGCCGTTATCTGTGAAATCACATTCGCTAAGTGAGGGAGACACGCAACATGCGCATGGAGACAGAGTTGAGTGTGTAAAGATGAGATTTTGCTCATGAATGTCCCACTGTGTGCTCAGAATTTTGGCATAAAATGACGCCAGACATTTTAAGACAGAAGGCGCGGCCTGTATAAAAGCCCACCTCAGACTATGGAAAATGCCTGGCACAAGCGCTACCTTTCTGACATGCAATTTATGCGTCATCAAATATCTGCTAAAAATATTGGGCGAATCAATGTAGACTGATGTATCGTTACACCCCTACTACATTGATCAAACATTATACATATTGTAACTCCACTTTATACTGAAGAGGAGGTCTATATTTATTAAAAATTACATTTACATGTGGCTGAGCTTAGGAATAACAATGTCTAAAGATTTTTTTGGTCGCTTTTTGTGATTTGATATGAATGAAAGTGATGTGTGTTAAATCAGCATGTGATATTGTCCGATATTGAACGCTGCCTACCGAACGGAATCGTATGGTGAGCGTACTGCAGCAGACTTTGTGATATCAGAAGCCACCCATAATGTCAATCAGGACCAGCATCTGTGTGTTTATGACCTCAGTGACAACGTCTGCATGTAGATTTCAACAAACACACACTGCAAAGACACCAGAGAGCACCATCAGTATGTGTCCTTAAAGCTCATCATCAACGTGCTGCGGCCTCTCGAACCTTTAATAAATTGGATTAAAGCTCTGAAACGCAGCCCAGATGGGGGAAAGTTTTAATCTAAGTGTAAACCGACCGAGGCAGCCTTCTGCTCCATGGCACTCGAGGTGAAACTGAACACACACCACCACTAAATTCAATCTAGGAGACTGCGACCTCAAATCAATATTACGATTAATAGAACATTTTTTCCACAATTAATGAACAATTATTTCATTTTAAAAAGGAAAACCTGGTGAATTTTGTCCCTCTAGAACCAACTCTGTCCAGTTCCAGTTCTGGGGGGCCAGCATCCTGGCGGTTATCCATGATACTTGATTTCAGAATTTTGACAGCTGGTCTCAGGTAGATACCCACCAGGTATAATATGCAGCTAGTGCATTAGCCACTGTGTGAAAGCACTTTAAAAAGGGAACCAATACTTTCACTACCCACTTCATCAGGAACAGCAACCAGGAGGCAAGACAATAATCCATCTGATGCCTTGCAGTTTGCGCTCATCAGTGATCAGTTTCTAAGCAAACAAAAGCTTTTGGCCTGTTCGCATCAAGTGATTGTCATTGTGAACACAGCACTAAGCACAAAAAAATCAAATGTGACCTCTGCATGGATGGGTCCACCTCAGTGGTAACTTTACTGGTTCTGGATTTGAACATGCAACCTTTTGATCACGGGGTGAACCCCCGACTGTTACGCCACCAATTGCGCCAATAGGACTGAAACAATTCATTAAGTAACTCAAAACTGCATTTAATACCTATAATAAAGATGCAATGAAGCATCATTTCATATCTTCCCATATATCTATAAACGTCTACCCGTGTCATGCACAGATAAACTCAAAGTCCACTGTAAAAGTATTATTACACAATGCACAATGATATCGGAATCTGCAGATAACTGCTTTCTGCTCAAGTCATCATCACTGGACCGATGCTTAGATTTGCCCGATATTTCCAGATGATATTTAATGACACATTTATTGCACATCAGAAAGGCAGCGCTTGTGCCAGGCATGTTCAAAGTCCGAGGTGGAATTTTATACGGCCCGCACCTTCCATCTTAAAATGTATGGCATTACTTTGTACCAAAATTCTGAGCGTGCAGAGGAACGTTCACGAGCAAAGGAACTAGCCGGGGTTGTAGCTTAAAGGCTCTCTACACACTAGGTAGTGCGACAATATACAACACTATCATATGGTGATTTAACACCATCTCTTGCATTAATTGCAAATCAAAAAGCATCTAAAATATCATGACATTTTTATTCCTGAGGTCAGACGTAATAAAACAGGCCTTAAAGTGTTTACATGTATGCAAGGTCAAAAAACACTTTAGTTTTCTCCAAAAATAGATTTAATTTTACCCCATTTCTAAATGATTCGTAAACAACTCGTGTGAAGCAGTTAGAAGAATCAGTCTGTCTAAACCCCTCCTTTCCGTGAGCCCTCACTGCTGTGATTGGTCAGATGGCGCAGTCCTTTATGATTGGTCTACCGCTACAGCGTGTGTCGGAAAACGAAACGCCCATTGCCATAACTGAATGATAGCTTTGGAGACCTGTCAATACATAGAAAAGATGGCCTCGATTTTACCTTATCAATTCGAGCCGGAGTCTGACGATGAAACGGTTGAAGTGGCAGGACTGGAGCAGGACGTTTCTCAGTGGTAAGTGTTTGTGGGCGGGCAAGTTGTTCGCGACGTAGAACGTCGGCGGACATTATTCAAATATGTTACTTTGTGACGTGTGGCCGTAACAGAAAAAGATTCGAATTGCTGACGACTCGTTTAGGCAATTGTGAGCCGACTCTTTTTTTTGATAGACAAAAACTTCATTTATCGTGCACTGTCGGCGTCACAACTTTGCAGATAGTTTATATTCACATACAGCTGCATGAAAGATCATATTTGAAAAAGCATAATAGGGGCACTTTAAAGAGACGTTGCAATATGTTTGAGGTCTGATCAAAGTTTTCATTTTGGTTCAATGCTATGAGTTTGTTAATAACTGAATCAAAGTATCGTCAGAGACTGATGTATTGTTACACCACTACAAGTTTTGATACACATTAGGAGTTCCTAACGTAATAAAGTGATCTGGTTCTTGATCAGTCCACCCGAGGCTGAGACAGCATGAGAACGTCTGAGGGAAACAAGCAACTACACATGTTCCACAACATGCTGTGCATTGCGATCTTTCAACCATTATGCAATTCATTTAAGAAACACAAAAAAATACTGTACATGCCATGCCCTGTTTCATCAGGTCTAACTAGCAAAACAAAACGCAGGACTGAGAACTGATGCGGAAAATGCAGCCGGAATCGCGGAATTCAACAAATAAAATGAAATCCGTTGTAAAACGCGGAACGTCGTATAATTCGCTGATATCGGTGTGTAGGCAAAGCAAAGCAAGGGTTTCTAATCAATTTTGGCCGCTGCAGCCTGTACATGTTACCTGTTGAGGCAGGACTCAGCTTTCCACACACAGAAACGCACAGACACAAAGGGGGAAAAGTCAACGGTCAGCGATGGTGAAGAGGCTCGCTGAAACAACGAAGTCCTCAAAAAAAAAATATGGAATTCGACTCTTAGTGCCAAGTTTGGAGCAGAACAATACCCAAACGATTTTTTTACGAATCGGAAGAACAAATCTTCTCTAAGTTTTGCCAGCATACGATAGACTAGACCCATAAGAACACGTGACGTGACGTCACTTCCTACTGCATTGTTCTTTTTTCCCCAACCACTCCATAATTAGACACTTTTTAGGTGAATAAATATGATAACATAAAACAAGGAATTCAGAAGTACAAAAATGGAAAAAATTGAATTTAGGAAAGAACAAAACAGATTTCATAAGGCCCTAAGAACTGTGAAAGTCTTACTGATGTCTCATTCATCACTGGACAGAGATGGGAATATCTACCTACAGAGAGTAAAATACCTGACCAATTCATCAAATGATAGTTATTATAAGTGAGATGAGTGATTCTTTGTCATGGTGAACACACCACAGCCACATGTGAGCTCTGCATTTGACCCATTCGTGAAGGAGCAGTGGCCAGCTGACATGGGCAGCGCCTGGGGAGTAGTGCTTGGCGACGGTACCTTGTTCATGAGTACCTCAGCAGTAGCTTTTACCGGTCCTGGGATTCGAACCTTTTGATCACGGGGCAAACACCCTAACTATTACGCTACCAACTGCCCCTGCCCCTAATTAGGGATGTACGATGAAATGGGAATCGGCATGTCCAAAGTCAGAGGTGGCATTTTTTTTACGGCCCGCACCTTCTGTCTTAAAATGTATGGCGTTATTTTGTGCCAAAATTCTGAGCACGCTGCGGAACGTTTGTGCCTTCCTCAATTATCGGTATAGGAAGATATAAGCACGAAAAACATCGGATATCGGCATCGCCCAAAAATTCCCATATTGAGCATCTTTAATTTGAATTTTTACAATTATGTGAATACTTAAAAAAGCATTCTGCTAATACTTTACTCAGTGTGTCTCTTCACGTACTGTCCCCTTAAAAACATCATCCAGAGAGCAACTACATCTGTGCTAATTATTTTAAGATCTAAATAAGAAAACTATGCCAGCGCATTTACAGTACAAACCTTTTCAGTGAACTAAGAGCGCAAACATCTATAAAACACAGGAGTAAAATAATTATTAATCAAGTGTTGTAATCAAGGTAAAGTGTTCAATTAATCATGATATTCATTTGAAGTCATATCCCCCAGCCCTACCTTGTCGGTACTTTTAACTTGAGTTTACACTGTTAGCTACAGCAGCACTTCCAATAAAATTCTGCCTCTTTTTGACTTTTGCCATTCGAGTTAAGAGAAAAGAACAGGCAGGAATTTTACCCCCTGAATCTGGACTGTCTCACCCGTCTACTGACATACGGAACATTAGCAGACAATCACTCATAATAAAGTGCCGTGAAAGTGTTCCATACTTTTAAACATTCTAAAGTCAAACTGGTCCAAACCATAGCTACAATATTTTAATGAGAGACAAATCCAGCTTATTTTGGCACAATAAAAGCAAGATTTATAACAGAGGCAGCCTGATGTTAATTCTAATATGACAAGCAACTGAAACAGTAAAGCGACAACATAAACTACGGTAACAAAAATGAACTGCACCAAGTTTATGATGAGGAGGTCAACAAGTCCTTGGATAATGATGGCAGCTAGAATGTCCAAGAGTGCAACATGGGAGACAATAAGACAGTTGTGTTTTGCTACTGCTCAAAAGGATCATTCCAAAAATTCTTGGGCCGCAACTTGCAACTAACTTGGAGGGTGAACAGTCGTGTTCAGAAGCACAACTCAACCTGATATCACATGTTGTGCACAAATGAGTGTGAGTCACAAGACCTGTGCCAGCTGAAGAGAAACACCGCTTTGTTTAGAGGCTTCTGGAGAAAAAAATCCCAGTCGCCACAAATGCAAAAGAGATCAAACAAAGATACAGTGTGCAGCGTGCTCGCGTTCACAATAAATACCCAAGAATTACTGGACGTCCAACGCAAACACAATCGTCTCACAAAGACAAAACAACCAAGTTGCTTTAGCTGGCTAAACAGAAACATGATCTCCAGATGATCGGTGCCTAGACAAAGACTGGTAAGCGTGAGTGCATTAATAAAACACAACCAGCTACTCGCTGATAAGATTTTGGAGCACCATCCAGCGAGAGGAAGCCTTGGACTCACTTGGCAGAATACTGGAACTGGAAGCTGCCGCTGGATTATTCGACCAGCTCAGAGGACAATAACTTATTTATTCACGTTGCATAATTACCTCACTTAGAAAACTGATTTGCTTTAGAAGCATCTTTATTAGAAGGTTAATATGACTGGGCTGCCTCTTCACCCACTTAAAATCACTATGTACTTTTTAGCCACAAAACAGACAAGCACCATCAGAAAAATACTCCAAGATACGAAGGCTCATTCAGTTTTTTGCTGCAGAAACAAGGTTAGTCAAGACGGTGCCTTCCCAAGGAACAGTGGGGCTGGGGGCAAAAAACGCTTCAAGTGACATTGACAAGCCCAGCGCTATTCTAAAAGTTGAACGGATTTCATCCTGAAGCGGTCTGAGCTTTTATTCATTAAACACACTGTTTTTGTAACACTCTAATATACCAACGCTTTTTACTACATTTTTACGCTGTTGAAAACAGCAGCGCTCTAGTGACGTGGTCAAACGCCTCTTTTTACGCCGTAAAATGGCTGTAAAAGGCGGTGCTTTTTACAGTAAGTTGCCTTCAAGGGGAATGTCACACCTTTGGTATTCCATAGACCTGAGCATGAGGGTGCAGGGTGTTTTGAGTACGTATGTAGGAAGATTTGAGCACGCACAGACATCGGATTTTGCTTGTGAAAATAAGGCAAAAAAATTAAACACCGTAGTATTCTCTGTGTCTACATCCACGTATGGTTTAAAACAACATGTAACAAAAAACGACCCAAGTAGCACCTTAGATACTGATTCTTTTCACTCGGATCTGAGTATCTCAAATCTAAAAACTAAAACCAGCTGTAAAATGACAGCACAAGCTACTGTTACAAAATGACTGTACTAACAAATAAATAAAGATAAAAAATAAAATACCTATATAACCAATGTGAAAGTTCACAACATATTTTTGTGTAAAGGTCCTTAAATGTCCCATTTACTCTGTTACAGGGCTTTAAAAACAATTATACAACATTAATCCTACAACTAATTTCTTATTAGCAAGCTATTGTCATATTTAGGATCGCTTTTTTACCTACAGACTGCCAGATGAATTGGACCATCATAATCCATTTTAGGAGTGAAAATTATTGCTGCACAATATATTGTTTCAGTATTGTTATTGTGATGAGGTTGCACGCAGCAGTCACATCACAGGACGTGCAACTACAAATAAGACAAACGAAATCCGATGCGTAATGAAAAAACTCATCTGGTTCTTATTTTCCAAGAGAAAGTTCAAGATATGTACTCAAAGTAAAGAAGGTCAAAAGTAAGTTTTTATTTTCTAAGCAGATACACTCATCTATAAATTCACACCGATCCTTCTACAATGTTTTTGTTATTGCAAATAAAGCCATTCAAGTCACTTGGTTAATTTTTTGTATTGTATTTTTGCATTTTTTCTGAAAAATCTCTCTTGACTGAATGTACTGTTCTTGTACTTTTCAATCTTACAACAATTAAGTCTGGCAATATGACCAAAATGTATATATAATATCTACAGCTCTATCTATCTCTATCTACCAATATAAGATAAATAATACGGCTGCTTGATATAGAAAAATGATATTTCCTGCAATATCTGTGAGGGCATATAATTGGGTGGAGAATGACTGGAATGAAAATAATAGTAAAAGTAAGTCAAACTTATCCAACATATCAAATACAAAAGCAGGTGGAAATATAACTGCTTTAACACTAAGTGATTACAAAGCGATGAATACCAAAAGGTAAAGTTCTGAGGTGTAATAACTACAACTGGACTGAATAATTCAGGTTGGATTTTTTTTTTTTTACAAAAATGTACATACATGTAAATACCTAGGCTAATGTTAGGCTTAACAATGTTAGGCTTAACAATGTTAGGCTTATTTAGTGACAAGCAAACTAGTACTTTGCAAATATATAATTTTTTAATCATACATTCACTTTTTCTAATTAATGTCTGCCTCTATGAAAGATTTTTCCAAAAGTGAATAGGGTAAAGTATTGAAAGTAGGAGTGGACGGTATAAACAGTATAAAAGGTATGCGATATAAATTTGGCCAACGATAGAGATTTTGATCATACCGGCATACTGCTGAAATTTCCGCTCCTCGCCGGCGAAAATGACGTAATCAAGTCACGTCAAATGCGCGAAAACCACACCACGAGGCATCTGTTTTTGGAAAATGGAGAGAGAGTGTACGGAAGAGCAGCTCGTTAAGAAGACCGGTGCAACGTCCATAATCTGGACATGGTTTGGATTTAAGGTCTCGGATACTGAGCAGAAAAACATAATCTGCAAAATATACGCTGTTGAATATGGGAGAAGCCAAAGAATGCGCCATTACTTTTCCGGCCTGGGCCCGTATGTTTCGACAAGGGAACCGCTCCGTCTGCCGCTCGCCGCCGCTTTGGCCAGAAACATTCTTTTTATTTAAAGGCAGAAATGATTAAAGATTCTTTATTTGCCACATGCTTAGTTATACAGGCATGATGTGCTGAAATGAACACCTGGCTCCCTCGTGAGACTGTGCAGGTCATTGTAAATAAAAGTAAGAAATTTGAGAAAGTAAATAAATAAAACTAAGAACTAAGTAAAAACATGAATGTAAAATATTTACATTTATATATTACATTTGAATGAAAGTTAAATCATAAGGACATTGGGCCACTTTCACCTTGTGGAATTTTTTACATTTTTTGGTCTAAAAAAAGTTAAGACATTTAAATGATATATTTTTACACGGCTGTAGAACTGAAGAAAACTCAATAAGCTAATGTTTTACACAAACAAGGAAAGACTTGTTATTAAAGTAACAGTTATGTTGAAATTTACACATCTAATTATATACCACAATATATACCGTCTATCGCCTAGGGCTCAAAATGTACCGCAATATGATTTTTTGCCATATCGCACAGCTCCCACTGAGAAAAGGTTTTTTTTCCCCAAACATTGTTCTTGACATTTTATATATATATATATATATATATATATACTGTATATATATAAAGAAAAAACAACTTTCAAAATCTTGTCCTATTCCCCACACTCAGTCTTCGGACTTTATTCACTTCATAAATCAAGGTAAAATGCAGTTAATCGTATGTGTCAGTTTGAGGTCATATCGCCTAGCCCTTATAGTGAGGAAATCCTGAGCTATAAGCTATGGTGAGAGCGTAAATAAAATGAGATTGTGGGCAATTTAATACTGAATGCAACAGTGAAATGATTGTGAAAGTTATTTGCAAAGGTACAGAGCTCCCTTTTTGTAAAATGGCCATATTAGTCAGAAAGAAAAACTCTTGTAGATATTTCTCCTTGCTAGATATCACTTTTCACATTTATCATCGTCTCCTTTAGAGAGATCTAAAAGTCTCCACTTTCTCACAGCCAAGGCGATCACTCTGGTCATCTGACCAGGTGGTCACTACAGGGCCTGAACGAGCTTTAGTATGAGTTTTAGGAGCTAAACGAGTTTAAATTCCTGGTCTCTCACATGAAACTACTTTAGTCTATACGAACACAACAGTGACCACAAACTTTAAAAAAAAAAAGAGGCAAAGCCTAAAACTGAAAGATAAAAGGAAAGTTAAGAAGGAAGACCGAGCGAGATTACCAAGCAAACTGTGCTAGGCTGCGTGGTAGCAGCTAAGCTAATATTAGTTAACCAACAAATGAGCGGAACTGCTGAAAAGTTTTAGAGGAATACTGAAAAAAGAGTGTCCGGAACCTGCTACAAAACCCAAACCCAGTCATACAAAAAACCATTAGCACACAGAGACAGTACTTTAACGCAGGAGGTTAGCATTTTAGCTCGCCGCCAGCTTTAAGCAATGCCCGGCTCTTGAGGAGAACGTAAATGGGGCCATGTTCCAATCCTGCATGCTACTCAATTAAAGACCCCGTTATAGCGGAGCGCTTTTAAACATATCACACGAATGACGCGTATCAGACGCGGCCCAACGTTGCGATTACGGTGCGTGCCCGGCGGCTTGTTAGCGCGCTGTGCTAAGCTTAGCCTAGCCTAGGGCCTAGCTACCACCCCAGGAGAAGGAATCGTGAGGAGAATTTCGCCAGTAAATCATTCTGTCTTCAAAAACGCCGCGGCGTGGGCAACTGTGACGGATTAAAATAGATGTTGAAGGGAGGATGAGGGTGAAAGGGCGGCGCTTGTTACCTGTGGCCTGCCGGCGATGGCTGGCGGCGCTTCGGCGGAGTAGACAGCGGGCTGGGAGAGCGAGAGTTTAGCTGGAGGAGTGGAGAGAGAGAGAAGGGGAGCTGAGATCAGCCGAGCTGCTGGGAGGCGCCCACACCAACACAGCGGCGGGCTTCAGAAATGGGTGGGGCTTCAGTCCGATGATGAGAAGATCGGAGTGACGGTATCGATTAACAAATCAACGAGCCGATATGATATCAAATCGACATTTATCCCAGTAGAGTTCTAACACATTGCACTATTCAGCGCGTACTGATTTTTTCCTGCATACTTTTAATATAACGTTCAGAAAAGGTTATTGAGAGAATACTAAATATTTTGCTTACTGGCGGGCGTTTCTTGTCAACTGCATTAAGTCATTTCCTATTAACTTCATAACACCCATCATCCACTTCCCCTTATAACTCTTTTTCTATCTCTCTCTACAAATACATATATATATATATATATATATATATATATATATATATATATATATATATATATATATATATATATACAGTACTGTGCAAAAGTTTTAGGCAGGTGTGAAAAAATGCTGTAAACAAAGAATGCTTTCAAAAATGGAAGTGTTAATTATTTATTTTCATCAATCAACAAAATGCAGTGAATGAACAAAAGAGAAATCTAATTAAATCAATATTTGGTGACCACCAAAACAGCATCAATTTTCTAGGTACACTTGCACAGTTTTTTTAATAAACTATTGGTAGGTTGTTCCAAAATATCTTATAGAACTAACCACAGATCTAGTAACCTATAATCCTACAAAAATAAATATAATGACTACAAAATAATATAATGACTATAATCCCTACAAAAATCCTTGACTTTGGTGCAAGTGTACCTATAAGAATTGATGCTGGTTTGAAGGCAAAAAGGTAGTAACACCAAATATTGATTTGATTAGATTTTTCTTTTGTTCGCTTCATTTTGCATTTTAGTAAATTGACAAAAATAAACAATCATTATTTATATTTCTGAAAGCATTCTTTGTTTATTTTTTCACATCTGCCTAAAGCTTTTGCACAGTACTGTATGTATGTATATATATATACATATATATGTATGTATATATATATATATATATATATATATATATATATATATATATACATATATATATATATATATATATATATATATATATATATATATATATATATATATATATATATATACAGTCGGCCCTCATTTATCGCGGTTAATCAGTTCCAGACTCTACCGCGATATGTGAATTTCCGCGAAGTAGTGTTTTTTATTTATAAATCGAATATTTTCGGGTTCTTAATTCTGCACGATCTCAAAGCTAGTGCAATTAATCTAGTATTGATATTAATACCAATATTGGTAAAAGTAAAGATACAATTGATCTGTAAACCTTTTGTTTCAAATTGTATTTAAAATGACTGAATTATGCATATCTGTTTTTGGGGGTTTTAAACTTAAATAATTTAAAGTCTAACCTATTAAAAAGCTTATTTGTACTTATTAAAATACACTTAGTGTATTTTAGTTCTGTTTGCTTTTAACAAAATAAGTACTGTGGTGGATTTCTGGTGGAATATAGATGTTGGTTTTCACATATGTTAAAGAAAAAATAATTCTATAAGATTTTGCTACATAGCTTTCTAGGGTTAGGGTTATTTGCAATGAGATAAATCTGATTGTTTCTTATTTGTGTGTTTAGCTGTAAAACCATTGGTGCTACTGAACTGACCTACTCATTGTTGGAAGACTTGTTTAAAAGTACATGCAATAAATATTGAATCTGAGCACTCATAAAACATGAAGGCCACACTGGACAAGTTTGTCTTTTAATGTCCACTGCTTAGTAAGTTGCAGGGTGATTGTCTACAGATGTTTTTTTTTTTCCAAAGTGCAAGCAATAGATAGGCCTAATGTGATACTCTGTCGATATTAAAATGCCATTCAGTGCCGTCAGCCTTAATAAATCCTGTCTGGTATGTGCTGGTCATTGAGAGTAATTTTTCATGATGATGGAAGGCAATAGAGATTGCTTCTAAATTATGATACTTCATTTACCAAGTTGGCTCTGCCCGTACAAACCAGTGTTCATTCAGAGGGGACAAAGGGATTCCACAGATCAGAATCAGAGTTATTGGCCAAGTGTGCCTGAGCCTACGAGGAATATGTTGTTGTTTGACAAAGATCCTACAGTACACATTTACACATTTAAATTTGACAAAAACATAATCACATAATCAATTATACAGAACAATTTACAGTTGAGCAGTTAAACAATTGAGATGTTAGAACATAACAGTAAAATGTTTTTGCTCTGTGATTGCTGTGTGCTGAGGGCAAAAAGGAAAAGTCAAGAAACTAGCAGTAAAACTTTGGAAAGAGTTAAGTGTCGAAAAATGTGGTGAAAAAAGGTAAACAGGAGACATAAAATGGGCAGCTTGAAATATCCCTTCTTTGATATGATTATGTCTTTATGCCTATTGTCTAAGTGCAAAAACTTGAAGTAGAAGAAGAGAGCAAGGTGACTGCAGAGCACAAAAGTGCATTCCAGTATTGTAATGTCATTGAAATTGGAGTTGGCCCTGTGATTGAAAGCCCTGTGATGTACCGGACTGGTAAAGGTACCATTAAGGTAATAATGAGCAAGGTACTGTCCCTAAGCACTGCCAAAAACTAACCACTGCTCCTTCACAAAAGGTTCAAACGCAGAGGTCACATTTTGTTGTGTTGCACTGTCAGATGTGCTGGGTTGTGTTCACAATAACAAATAATGACATATTATTGAGTACTCTGTAAAAACTGAAGCCACGTCGTCTCGTCTCTCTGTATACGTGTTTATAGCTGAGATGACAATAAAGTTTACCTAGACTTTGATTTGCTGTTACAGTTATACACACACAAATATTACACATAGTAACTATAGCACAAAAGTAAAATATTGTAATAAATATACTGCACACATACAGTAAGTCAGCCACAGTTAGTAGCATTAGAGAGTTATCCTATGATTCGAAGATCGCAGATTCCAAAAGGTACCACTGAGGCACTCATGAGCAAGGTACTCTCCCCAAGCACTGCTCCCCAGGTGCTGCCAAAAAGGTGCCCACTGCACTTTCACGGATGGGTCAAATGTAGAGGATAAATTTCACTGTGGTGCGCTGTGTGCTGAGCTGTGATTCGCCCAAAAAGTATTTAAGTAGTAATTTTAAAATACTGAACATAGCATTTGTTTGCAAATAATAACATAAATGTGTGTGTATATGATTTAAAAGCTAATATTTATAGGAGTCTTATAGATATGATAGAATTTGAATATGAACTGAGAGTGCCAGTCTCACAGCTACAACCTAAATTAGCAGTTGGTGGTGTAACAGTTAGGGAGTTGACCCCATGATCATAAGGTCGCCGGTTCAAGCCCCGTAAAGGTAAAGGTACCACTGAGGTACGCACAAGCGAGATACCATCCCAAAGCACTGCTCCTTCATGAATGGGTCAAATGCAGAGTTCACATTTGGTTGTGGTGCACTGTGTGCTGTGTTCATTATGACAAATAACAATAATAATCATCAGATTTAAGATTTTTCATTTTCACTGGGGATTATGCAGTTTCTGGCAGAGCAAATGCGCAAATTTTGTGCACAGTGAAAATGTAAAATACATCACACACATCACTTTTATTTTATTACTACTGTAAAGGTGATTTGTCACTTTATTTATTTTGTTTTGTTCAGTTAGAAGTTGCTATGTTGAACATAACTTCATGAACCAGTGAAGTTTGGAAGCATTAGACGTGTATGTGTGACGGAGTCGGGGCAGCCCAACAGTATTCTTGTTTACAAAAGTGGGGGGAAAAAGGTTGCAAAAAAAGGTTGGGAAAAGGTTGGGAACCACTAGTCTATATGATCTAGTGTTGATTCAAACAGGACAAAGGGGGTTCCACCGATTTGGGATTTGGAATCACGTGTACTGGAGTATGTATTAGTTTAGGCCGTTAAACAAAGCTGAGAGTTTACAAGTCTTGGTCACATGACGCACAAGCTCTGGTTTCTAATGCACAGCACTTTAGAGTATATTTTACAATACGCACATGTTGTCCTGTAATCCAGTATCCGAAACACGGTGGGGGGGTCCCAAAGCCCCTCTCGGGCTTTCCTCGCATACACATGTAAATCTGACCTTACCAGCTTTCAAAGACTTTCCTCGCCAGTGTGTCCCATGAAAAGACAGCTAAGTGGCCATAATGCGAACGAGCGAGGTTAATTATCCTTTTACACTTAAAGAGCGAAATCCTTTTAGTCGCATAGACAGAGAGCTCCTTTGAGAACGGGCCGAGATCCCGGCTCCTAAATACCAGAGCGAGGGACGTGTGAGATGTAACTCTAATACAGAGGACCATTTTCTCCCCATTATCACCACTCTAACCTCTGTTCTGCTCGGGAGGAGCCCGTTCCATTTCGCCACAGGCGCCCATACAGCTCCGGGAAATGTAAAACCCAGATGGGTAGACTTCCTGTCTTGTCTGGAGACGGCCCATTCAATTTCTACTGGCGTTGGTTTTTGGTCTGATAAAAGGACCAAACGGGGGGGAAAAGAGAAACAGAAAAAGACCCGGCAGATTGAATGACCGCTAGAGACGTACAAGGGTATTAGTCTTGGATGCACGAGTGCGTGGAAAGAAGTCACGTCTCTTTCTTCATAAGGAATTTCCCGTTTTTTCAAAACGTAGGCACACGTCAGTCGAGATGGTGATCTCACTTGACCTTTTTGTGGCGGTTGTGAGGCTTGCTTTCTAAATGAGAACATGTTTGCTGTCAGAAAAAACCTTACCTATGCAACACATTCTCAAACTTGTGACGTAACTAATCAGATGGTGCAGAGGCCGGGCCATTCCTCTAAATCACAGAGTGGTGACTTCAGACGCAGGAAGGTGACTGCATGAGAATCGAGGCATTTTTACATTCATTTATACTGATACCGATAATCATACAAAATCTAAATATCGGTGATAATAATTGGACAACCCCTATTTTATGTATAGTCTTATATTGTCACACACATAAACAGCTAAATGCTAAATATCGATCCCAATAATCGGCCAAACTCATAATCAGCCAAGCCCTGGAAAGAATATGCTGATTGTGTTTTTGAGGGTATGGGAGTGACTTAGGGCCTGTTTACACGTATGTGGATATTTTTATAAAGGCATATTTTTATATGTTTACATATAAAGTTTACATGACAGGAAATTACACTGTACACTGTATGGAATCCAAATGCACTTTGCTGCATTTTATTCAAGATTATATTATTATTACAAGTAAAAATAGCTGCAAAGAAGATGATTGCACGATTTTAGGATAATTAAACGTGCATAGGGTGGGCTTCCGAAAAGCATCACAGAGGCAAAATTACTCTGATTTTCTCTGATATGACAATGGTCTTTGCATTGTGATTAAATATTGTGTGAAAATATATGGCCTGGAATTTATTTGAGACAATTACAACATTATGTAGAATATTTAAGACAACTTCCTCCCAAACGCTCCATTAGCAGGAATCCTGCATTTAGTTTATGTATTTTCTCAGGAATGTCCATTTAACCATGTCCAAGAGGTTCTCTGCTGAAACTGACTCTCTCTCAAAAAAAAAAAAAAAAACTTCCTGAGCATAAATCCCCTTTGCTTTGTCCAAAGTAGTGACCCACAATGGCTCCATCCGAAGCCTGGAACTTTATCTTTGGCCATTTGTCAACAAAAGGCAAAAACAAGTCCCATTTCCCCCAACACCAACCTTCTTAAAGAGCACAAAAATTCCACTTATCCGCTGCCAGGTCGCTATTGCTTTACAGACTAATTAGGTTTGCATTTCTCTCCAAAAAAAACCCTGACCTCCTCGACCCAGGGAATCCCCCCTTTAAGTGTGTTTTCCCTCCGGCCCCGAGCGGAGAAAGCGACACGGCCGGCCTCCTGGGAGAAGGGCCACGTCGACGGTTCGGTGTTCAAAGCTTGCCGTCATCGACCCCGCCAATCGGCTCGTGACCCTGGGACCTGGCAGCGGCTCTCAACACTACCTCAGCTAGTCTAGCGTAGAGACTGAACTTTCCACGGGCCAAACCTCTTCCTCCACTTGTTCCAGTGAAAGGGAGAGAGAGGGAGAAAAAGTGAGGGAGAGTAAAAGAGGTCTAGGCAGGGGCACTGTAAGGGTGGGAGAGTTAGAACGATTCTGTGGGTTCTGCTCAGATTTTTCCATTGCATTTTTCATCATAGAGACAATGTTCAAGCGTAAAAATTTCAGCTTATTGATGAGACAGGACCTCTGCACTTTGTTTCTTGCCAATACTCAGCAAACACTTTTTATTCAGGTCAGAAAAATGTAATTTCTTATTTTGAAAATTTTGTAATTTGCATCATTTTTATAACTAAAAACTAAGCTCATTGAAGAGACCCAGGCTATTGCAGTTCTTATCAACAGTCCAACTGCAACGATTTTCCCTAGTTTTACACATCCAAAAAGTATAATTCCCTATTTTGGCCTTTAGGGAGCACTACCATGAAGTCTGTAGATTTGGCCACAAGGGGGACCCACCATAAAGGATGTAACTCCCCTTTTTGGCCATAAGGGGACACTGCCGGGAGGCTTGTAGTTTCAGATTTTGGCCACAACCATAAAAGAGGTAATTCCTTATTTGACCTTAAGCGGGAGCTACCTTTAAAGTAGTCAGTCCCTATTTTGGCCACAAGTGGGCAGTACCATGATTTTGGCCACAAAGGGGAGCCACCAGTCATTCCCTATTTTAACCACATGGAGGTGCCATCATTAAGGTTGTCACTCCTTATTGCGACCACAAGGGGGCAGTACCAGAAAGTTTGTAGTTTCTTATTTCGGCCACAAGGGGACCAATTAAGGGGAGCTATGCTATTACTTGTAGTTATTCTGTACCTGAAGTGAGCTGAACATAAAATAGCAAATGACTGCCTTAATGGGGAATGACACTCTCAATGATAACGCCCCTTGTGGGCAAAATAGGGAGCGATAGGCTTAATAGGGGCACCACTTTTCTTCCCAAAATTACAATTTGTTTACATAAAAACGGGATTTTTTGTATTTGCGCTGCTGACAAGAAAGCCAATATCCAAGATCTCCTGAATGAGCTGGAATTTTAAAGAAATTACGTCTTTACGACAAAAACTGTGCAAACAGTTAGTGGTGCAAAAAGTGGGATGAAATAATGAAGCAAACAATGTGAAGTGAAGGTCACAATAAAGCGACTATGTCACGGCAGATGACAGAGCTGTTCAGTTATTAATGAAGGTGATGACATGAGTAAAAAATGTTTCTATATCTTAGTATACAGGCTTCTGGACGTATCACCTGCCTGGAGGAGAGAAGCTGAAGCAGGTTACATCCTGGGTTCGAGGAGCCTCTAATAAGTCTCTATTTGACGTTAAATACATAACAAAAGGTGTACTGTGTGAGGTAAAGATTTACCTTTTGGGAAAGGGAGGGCGGTTAATGTGGAATCTGTAAAGGAGGACGTAGAAAGGAAAGTGATATAGGAATCCTTACATTAAGCCACACAATTAATGTAATCCAAGATGAAGTCGCCCCCCCTTCTTACTCTCCTCCACCTCCTCTTTCACAATAAGTCGTCCTCCCCTCCCACGTTCCCCATGGCCTTTGGGTAGATATAAAAGCCCTGGCGTCTTAGGAATCCTCAGGAGCAGTGAAAGTGCAATATTAGCAGACGTGTACTGTACGGAGCAGGATCCAAAGCCCGACCTCCACAAAAATGTTGACCAGGTAAGGGGACGTTCCTTTCGCTTGTTTATGTCCTGTAAATGAAATGAAAAGGTCATTTGTCATGTTCTTGATCACTTTGTATTATTCATTTATGTCCTGTCAGTTGCTGAATGGTCACTTATTGTGTTCCTCATACAAAATGTTAAATTTTTATTTACTATCTATAATGTGACAGTGTGAAACCTTTGTTGACATCAGATTAACCTCAGATCTCTTTTGATCACAGGACAATGAGTGCATCTCTTATGGTCCTACATTACATCATTACAACCTTATACATAGGCTATGAAAAGTTCAGTCAATATGGCATATTAGAATATTATTTAATGAGTGGAACTGATGGAAAAGTCGTGTAATTGCTGTGTGTTGCAAAAAGGAGAAATGTGGAAAAAGACAAGAAGGCAAAAAGGAAGTTAAAAAGATAAAAATGAGAAATAAACTAGGAATTAAGAGCTAAAATGGTGTGGAGGGAAAATGTAAACTAGCTTGAAAGAGTTAAGTGACAAAAAACTGTGTGTGAAAAAAGGTCAAAAGGAGAAACAAAGATAAAAAATAAGTTAGTTGTAAAACTAACTGGAAGGAGTTAAATTCCAGAAATATGTCTGGTAAAAAGAGGTTAAAAAAGGAGAAATAAAGTAAATTAGCTGTAAAATTAGCGGAAAGAAGTTGAGTGCTAAAAAGTTGTGTGGTGAGAAAGGTAAAAAACAATTACAAGAAATAAATTTCCTAAATTTGGTGTAGTAAACAGGTGTAAAAGGTAAAAATACAGTAAACCAGTTGAAAAATTATCTGGAAAGAGGAAAGTGCCAAAAACTATGTGACAAAAAGGTAATAAAGGAGAAATAACGTCAGCAGTATCAAATATTTCTTCAAAAATTACAACAGTTGTCCATTGAAGAAACACAAAAAAAGTAGAAATCAGTTAGAAGATGATGAATAAAGTGGTTCAATGGGATGAAAAGTTCAGGATGATGTCACAGAGTCCAAAGTTCCCCATTAAACCACTTTTACGGCACTTTTATGCAGCAATCACATTTACAATAAATTGTGTTTATGAAAGATCAACTTCTTCAAAATCGGAGCATAGAATTGTTCATAATTTCACTTTTACATCATTGACAGTCGCTGGGTTACTTGTTTGCTGAGAGCAAATAGGTTGTAAAATCATTTCTCTTTCAGATTTTAGCACGTCTACTGTTCATTGCTAGTCTAAAATTGATACTAAATTACACCTTTTATTTTGTTTGATTGATCCAGGAATATTCTCATCTTCTGCACACTGGCAGTGTTGCTGGCTGAAGCTGACCTTGATGCAGGTGAGAGAAAAATACATATAAAAAGATTCCCACTTTATGTTTTTAACAAGATCTAACATTAACATGATCAATATTAGTTGATATTTTTGATATTTTGACCCACTGTTGATGTTCAGTGTCAACCTAGAACATCCTCCAAACCCCTAAAAAAGTCTTGTTATACCTTGTTTGACCTATAGATATCTTCTGACGTTGATGTGATTACTAATCCTGATTTAAGTTACTCTAAAAATCTAAATCTAGACACTTGAAAATGTAGTTTTTTCTCCATACTAGTTGGTGGAGCTCCCCAAGCCATGTCCACAGGTATACGTTGCATTTAATTCTCAATCTCAGCTTTCACATCACAGTTATGATTTAGGAAAGAGTTGAAAATCTGACTAAAATTAATTTTTTCCACAGACCAGGACTCCACCTCAGATGAGGCTCCAACTGGTGAGTCTGCAATCCAACTCGGGGAGATTTCGTTTCATATCGTGTTCCGCAGGCTCTTTATTCAGGTGAATCTCAGTTATGTCCTTTATGATCATCTTCACAGAGAGCATGAAGTCGGTCTCACCTGACCAGCCCAACGGTGAGTAAAAAGAGAAATGGTGAGGGAAAAAATTTAGACTTAAAAACTAACATTTTTACCAGTTTTTATCCCAAATGCATTCGTTTAAAGAAGAATCTGGACTAACAATTGACGGAAGCAGAATGTAAGGCGTTTGAGGGTGGATTAATGTTAAAAGTCCTTAAATGTTTTCATGAATTGTTATTAAAATTAGTTTTAGGAGCTCCTTTTATTGATTGTGAAAGTTAGAAGTTCAAAAATGTTAGTATTAATTTGTTCGCAGCATTAGTTTTAGGAGCCTCTTTAACCGAAGGTGTTTCTTTTTGCTCTTTGCTAGCAATTTCTTATTTTATGTGCTCCATTAATTGAATGTAAATGTTAAACATCCCTTAAAACAGTTTCGAGACATTTTACAAACATTAGTTTCAAAAATGTTTCCAGTAATTGTTTGCAACACTGGTTTTAGGAGCTCCTTTAACTGAATGTATTGTTAAAAGTCCATAAAAAGTTTTTTTCAGATGTTAGCAGTTTTAGTTATAGGTACAGCTTTATTTGAAAATGAAAATTTAATGTAGATGGTAAACATCCATAAAAGTTTTCCTGAATTATTGGAAACATTAATTTTTGTGCTCCTTTAATTTAAAGTCAATAAAAATAGTTTTCAATAATTGTTTGCAACATTAGTTACAAGTGCTCCTTTAATTTGATGTAAATGTTTAAATTCCATTAAAAAAATATTTTAGTGTTAACAGTTTTAGTTTAAGGTGAATGTTAAAAGTCCATTAAAACCGTTTTATTAAATCTGAGTAACATTAGTTTTAGGTAGAACTTTATTTGAATTTGAATGTTAAAAGTCTATTAAAATGTGCATTAATCATTAAAAACATTAGTTTTAGGTGCCCTGTTAATTGATTGTAAATCTTAAAAGTCCATAAAAGTGGTCATTAATTAAATTTGAATTAAATAATTAAGATCATTCTAACTAAACACATCAATTTAACATTAATAGTATTAATTAAATTAATTCATAAATGTTCTCAGAAAACCTTACAGAACCTTAAAGAAATGTGATTGTTTATGAAGTCCTAACAGGGAGTTTATAATGTAATTTGATTTAATGCATTTGTAACAGTTAAGGCAGGACTTTTAAATGCTTTTGCGATAGCATTCTGCCATCTAGTGGCACAACACAACTGTGTGAGACTAAGAGACCCAGAATTTGACACTACAGCACTACAAATTTGTCTTAGTGTTAAAAATTACGCATTTTTAAAATGCACTACTTTGTCTCTGATGCAGTCGCCTGTTTTTAATTGTCTATTTTGATGCAAATTTCCATTTTTACAGCAGACATATCTTCAAAATACTCCTTGATTAGTAAAAATCTGCTTCCCAAAATACATGTTGAGCTCTAATTTTAAATTACATTTAGTTCAATTTAATATATATATTTGCATATTTGTTAATCTTCTGTTTGTTAATTTTGACTGATAAATGACTTAGAAGTGAGTGTTAGAAGACTTAGAAGTGAGTGTTAGGACAAAGTATTTGGGATCCTAGATATTGCAAATGAAATTCTACATTAATAAAAATCAGCTGAATAATGTCTTTCTTTCACAGACGAGCTTTCGCATAACAACGGAGCCGCTGCAGGTAAGCAAGAGAGCAGTACACACTTTTAACACTTTGAAAACTTCTAAAAATTTGAAATGAATTCTATCAGAGGCTGATGAGGTTTTTGTTTTTAATTCTAAAGATGCCAGCAGTACGAGTGCAGAAGCGGTGCAGGCGAGTGGTGAGTATCAGATAAACTGATGAACAAATACAACTAAAGATTTGAAAATGTAAATGTATGAATTAAAAATGTATGACAAAATTGAGTCTAACAGCTTCTTTATCTGACTATTTAGGGCCACAAGCCAATGGGGTGACAACGGCTGGTGAGTTGAGCCCAAGTGCAGATTATATTTCATAAATTAACAAAATACATGCAGCTTGAAATTTCAGTGTCACATAAAATCGCCGAAAATAAAATAGTTTAAATATTTCAGTCAAAGTACATTTTATTGTCATCTCAGCTTTATACAAGTGTACAGTGAAACGAGACGACATGGCTTCATTTTTTGTTTTTTTTTTTACAGAACATCTACACACATAAGCAAACTAAAAGCATAAACTGTAAACTAGAAGTAGAAAACATACAGTTTTAGTTACAACAGGTTCTCAGAATACCGTTACAATTCTGGAATGTAATATTGTGCCATATTAATGACCCTATAATGACAAATATTGACCTTTGATTTGTAAAAGAACCCCCCCCCTCACTAATTTTACGGTATGGTACCAGAATTACAGTATCTTTTACTTCAAATGTACAGTACAGTACTGTAAATACAAAATATATTTACTGTATCTTTGTTATTTTTTATATCTACTGTAATACCATATATTTTTCCATACAGTTCTGTGTGCTGTGTTGGTTGCATAATTATTTTTTTATTGAGTATTAATTGAATGAATTTAATTAAGCAAAGGGTTCATTTTTCTGTTTTTATTATTATTAATAAATTATATCATATTATTCTCTCTTATAGATGCCAGCAAGTCTAGCACTGAAGAACAAGATGGTAAAAGACCTTTATAGATGCCAACACACACTCACATTGAATCAAAAGAGATAAAAATACACCTTAATACACCTAAAAATTGATGTTTATGACTGAATATTGCTTTTAGGAGGTAATATTTCTTAATTAAGCTCCTAAAGTGCTCCAAATATTTCTTAATTCTTCATCTCCAGTGTTAAGGATAAATAAAGCTTCTTTCAAGAATCAAGATGTATTAACTCAAGAAGGCAATATTTAGAAACTAATACTGCTTTCGCAAATTAGCTCCTAAAAGCAATTTTAGCACCTAAAGTGTTCTAAATGTTTATATTATGAGGTTATATTTCTTAATTCTTTAACTAAATATTAATTTTAAATATTAATCTTAAGAAACTCTATGAAATATTAGCTGATAAATACAATATTAGCTCCTGAAGTGCTCCAAGTATTGCTTTTCAGAGCTAATATTTCTTATTTTAGTAGCTAATATATCTTCATTCCTGTGTTAAGAAATATTAGCTCCTAAAAGTAATATTAGCCCAAAAGGTGTTCTACAAATATAACTTTTAGGATAAAATATTTAATTAATATTTCTTAATTCTTGATCCTTTTCACACTACCTCATAAAAGCTATACTAGCTCCAAAATGTTTTACACGTATTGCTTTTAAGAACAGATATTTCTTATAGTTTCTTAAATATTTGTTCCTAAAAGCAATATTAGCGTCTGAAGTGTTTTAAATATCACTTTTAGGAGCTAAGATTTGTTATTTTATGAGTTAATATTTCTTCATTCCAGAATTAGAATCCTCACGTGCTCCAAGTATTGCATTTAGGAGCAATTCTAAATTCCTGAATTTAGAAATATTTTCTCCTAAAAGCAATTAGCTCCAAACGGTGTTCCACAAATATGACTAGGAGTTAATATTGAAAATAGTTACATTTTATTTAATTCTTTAATTTTATCATTAAGGATTTTTTTTCTTAATTAAAGAATTGGCTTCAAAGGGTTTTTACTAAAAAGTTTTACACATTTCCAAAATAATATTTCTTATTTTAGAGTTAATATTTCTTCACTCCTGAATTAAGTAATATTAGCTCCTAAAAGTGATATTACTTTTAGTAGCTGCCGTTTCTCAATTCTTGAATGAATCAATATGAACTCTTCATGCAAAAGTTACATTTTCGATAAAATGTGTGATAAATTGCATTTTGTCCACAGAGAATGAGAGTCCAGAGTCTGAGGAGGTAGTGAAGCCTCCTCCGGTGCAACGGGCCGCGAAATCGAGCAACGTGGCGACGCGCAAACGCAGCAAAGCCCCAGCAGCCTCCAAAAAGAGGACGAGGCCTTTCCGCCCCTAAAAACACACCCCAAAATCCCCAAAAAACCCACCCCACTGAGGGCACAAAAATCGACCAGTAATGCAGAAGGAAATAATTAACGAGGAAATCCTTATTCAGTGGCATTTGTACCTGTTGTTTTATTTCAGTAATCGCAATTTAGATTTTTTGTGAAGTACTGTAAGCACCGGTGTCTTTTTGTTCATTTGTTTATTTGTTT
Organism: Distichodus sexfasciatus; assembly: GCA_032718565.1. NCBI lineage: Eukaryota > Metazoa > Chordata > Actinopteri > Characiformes > Distichodontidae > Distichodus > Distichodus sexfasciatus. The sequence continues at coordinate 290,383 of JAVGVS010000226.1, read as the reverse complement.
GTTTATTCGTTTGTTTGATACCAGCATGGCATTCGGCACAGAAAAAAATACAGTCTCCAGGGCGTTCATCTGTCGCGTTCATCAAGGCGGGAAAACACTAAATATAGGTCTCAATACACACTAAAAGCTGGACCTAAAAGCTGCATTATATATATGAATATAAATTTTTAGTATTAATATTAATATTAATATTATTATTATTGTTATTACTAATAATAATAATAAAATTATTATTATTATTATTATTATTATTATTATTATTATTATTATTATTATTATTATTATTATTATTATATACACTTGACGACGTTATTTTCCACTGGTGCTTCTGTCTGAGGCTGTGCGCTTCTAGATTTTAGACACTTGGTTAGAAAAGGCTGCCAAGGCCTCGCTCTCAACACAACACACGTCAGTGTTCAATTTTTAAAAAGTGTTTGTCTCTTTTTTTCGTCATCGATCACTTGTTTTTATACGCATTTAACGTTACGAATATCGCTTAAGAAAAATAAATATCTAAATCAACACGTGTTATTCCTACACTCTTTCATTCTTTTTACTGCACGCCCAAAATAAAATTAAAAGCAAGTAAAGAAATCTAAAATTCATGACTGTTGTGTCTTCACTAGTAAGTGTGTGTTTCTCAATTACCTAGATTTTCGTTAAGTTATCTTTTGTATTAAATGGTTACGCTTTTTAAGGGAAACCATATAATTATTTAGCAAAAACTCATCAATATTCACATGGAACGTCATAGAAGAGGAGTGAAGTATGGAGTTGAATGTGTGTGTGTGTGTGTGTGTATTTATCACATTGTGGGACCTTTTGTCTCCTAAAATGACTTTATCTGTTTTTTTAGCTTTTGTGGGGACATTTGAGGTCCCTATGAAGAAAAATGACTTTATAGAAAATGTACTTGTTTTATTTGAGAAACTAATAGAGGTAAAAGATGTGCTTTTGGTTACTGAGGTTACGGTTAGGGTTAGGATTAGGTGTAGGTGTAAAATTATCTACTTTTTGGTTATGGGAATGGAAGGACCCTACAAAGATAGTAATACACAAGACTACGGTGTGTGCAGTCTCAATCAGTTATTGAGCATTAAAAGACAGCCCCTATTATACAATTACAAGCTGTACTTTGGGGTAAACCGCATTTAACTCATTAATATTAAATTCACGAGTAGTAAAAATCTGAATGTTATTATTGCTTTGATTATTAACGTTGTATAAAATCATTATGAAGAGTTTTATATGATAATACATTAATAACTATTAATAATTAATACTATTATTTGTAAATAATATTTCTCATTATTCGAATTACTATATTTTAATAAATTTATGTATTTATATACATGCAATAAAATATACTATAGATTCTATTTAATAAATTATACTATTATTATTGTGTTTATCCTAGTGATATGATACAGTACATGTTATGAATAATGATAATAATAATAATAATAATAATAATAGCAATAAAACCAAAAAACCTCTTCTTCTTCCTATTTCTCAAAATTGTAACTTTTTTTTTTTTTTTTTTTTTACATCACAGTGATTTTGGTTCAATATAAAAATGAATTAATCTTTCTGTTTATTATTTTTAAAGACTTCTGTGATCAAAAGCAAAATGAAAACCCCAAAAACCTGAGTCCTTAATCCGCATAAAGTCTAATGATGCAAAGCATTTGCTTCACATCAGTGCACAGGACACTTGTTAAAATATTGTTATGTTCTGAGACACTCCATCATACATAACATATAGCTAACACACTATAGTTCTCTTTCACACACACACACACACACACAGTATATGTCAGTGTTTCCTGGCCAGCTCTACTGGGTCCTAATAAAGGTCAACTCTTTCTCTTGTACCGAAAGCTGAAACTCTGTCGAATCCTGTGACCTGCCCACCTCCCTCACAAAAACAGCTCCCTAGTGACGCGGTTCTATTAATTCGATCTTCACCACCACCACCACCACCACGGTGTGTAGTACGTCACACCTCCATCACACACACACACACACACAAACACACACACAGCTTTTTTCCAGCAGAAGGTCAAAAGGCCAAATCCTAGCATTTCACAAAAGGCACTGATTGTACTATATGTACTAGAAACATTCATTTATTCATTCTTTCATTATCCAAACTGCTTAATCCCAACTGGGGTCTATCCTGCAGGGCACATACACACACATTCATACCTTACAGAGCCAATTCAGATTTGCCAATTAACCTATAGTGCATGTTTTTGGAGTGTGGGTGGAAACCGGAGCACCCGGAGGAAACCCATCTGAACGCAGGGAGAGCATGCAAACTCCACACAAAAAAGACCTTATGCATGACACAGGGATCAAACCCAGGACCTTCTCACAGAGGCGGCAGCGCAATCCACTCACTACTAAAAGCCACTTATAGTTTTAGTAAGTGATTACGTTTATTTGTCACTGTGAATACAGCGCAGCATACAGTGCACCACAACCGAATGTGAGCTCTGCATTTGGACGATCCATGAAGGAGCAGGGCAGCTCTTTTGGACAGCTCCCGGAGGAGGTTTTGGGAATGATACTCTTGCCTTAGGCGGATACCCCCAGCTGTACCTTTAGACCAAACTTCAGATCACTATACTTTTATACTGAGTGTGCACTGTAATGTTGCTGTAATGTTTAATGTCTGTGGATAAGCATCAAGAATTTGTACTTTGTATAATGTTATATAATCATGCACAGTGTGGGGAGTGTTTGACTACATACAGTGCAAATAACAGAACAGGGAAATAAATTAACAAACAGTGTTCACAAGTTCACTAGAATACAGAACAGAAGCAGAATACAATGCAAAAAAAGCTACGAATGTCAGACTGTATGAATCCTGGATACTTTTACCACTGCACCCCTTGGGGTCAGAAATCAGAAACTTCATCTGCGAAGTTAAACAGCATGTTGCTCTGTTAAGTGATTATTTTCTGGGGCTTTTGAAAGTTTTAGGTCTTTTTCCTTGTAAACTAGTTGAATTTGGGTTGAGGAATTAACTCATCCGATGTGACATAAGCCATAATCACTGTAAATGAGATGACAGTAAGACACATGAGCTGAAAATAACCAATAAATAATAATTATAAATAAATGATGATAATGATGGCGATGATGATGATGATGATAAGATGGCGATGATGATGATGATGATGATGAAGTGATGATTATGGTGATAATGATGCTGCTGATGATGGCGATGATGATGATGATGATGATGAAGAGAGGATGATGATGATGATGATGATGATGATGATGATGAGATGATGATGATGATGATGATGATGAGATGAGATGATTATAAAAAATGATGATAACAAAAAATGATGATGATAATAAGGACAATGACGATGATAACGATGATGATGATGATAATCTAATGGACTTAATTTCCATTTACTTCATTTACGATGATGATGATGATAAAATGATGATGATGATGATGATGATGATAATTGGATGATGATAACAAAATGATGACGATAATAAGGACAATGATGATGATAATCTATGATGATGATGATAAGGACGATGTTGATGATGATGATGATGATGATGAAGATGAACCGAAGGATGATGATGATGACGATGATGATGATGATGATGATAACGACGACGACGACGACGACGATGATGATGATGGCGATGATGATTATGGTGATAATGATGATGCTGATGAAGATGAGGTTGATATTGACAATGAAGATGAGGCTGATGATGATGATGATGATGATGGAGATAATGATGATGATGATGATGATGATGATGAGATGATGATGATGATGATGATGATGATTATAAAAATGATGATGATACTTGATGATGATAACAAAAATGATGATGATAATACAACAATGATGATGATAACGGCGATGATGATGATGATGATGATGATGATGATGATGATAAAATGATGATGATGATGATGATGATGATGATAAGGACGATGATGATGATGATACTGATACTGATGATGATAACAAAAAATGATGATGATAATAAGGACAATGATGATGATGATGATGATGATGATAATAAGGATAATGATGATAAAATGATGATGATGATGATGATGATGATAAAAATGATGATGATGATGATGATGATGATGATAAAAATGATGATGATGATGATGATGATGATGATGATAATGATGATGATGATGATGATAATGATGATGATGATAATGATGATGATGATAAAAATGATGATGATGATGATGATGACGATGATGATGATTAAAATGATGATGATAATGATGATGATGATGATGATGATGATAATGATGATGATAAAAATGATGATAAAAATGATGATGATGATGATGATGATGATGATGATGATAAAAATGATGATAAAATGATGATGATGGTGATGATGATGATGATGATGATGATGATGATGATGATGATGATAATGATGACGATGATAAAAATGATGATTTTAAAAACTGTATTTTACACTTATGTCCCAGTGTGTCCCTGCATGTGGTCAGCTCTCATGTCTCATGTGAGCCTTCTTAAAATGAACTAAGCCCCAAACCTGGTACGTATATCACCCCACACTTAAGACTCCGATCTTCAGGTTTAAGTCTTAAATTAGGAGAAAACATATTTTACGTGCTAAAAGCATCATTTGAGTGCCCACTGGACATGAGAAACAAGTGTCTGGGTAATGTTTTGGAGCACCATTATCTCAGCAGTGCACGATAGGCCTTTCAGTGTGATTCGAATGGTGCCAGCGAACAAAGCGCTTCTGTTCCATGCCGGGTCTCTATGGTGTCGGCTTCACGGCCCACTTCGCCAGCGTCTGATCTGTGGAAAGTGTGAATATTGCACTCTGTCCTCTAGTGAGATGCTGAAATCCCCTAAATTTATGCTGAATTATTAAGTGAGTCTTTGAACACAGCAGGGTTAGCACACAGTGCACCACAACAAAGTCTGACCTCTGCATTTGATCCATCCGTGAAGGAGCAGTGGCCAGCTTTTCGGGGGGGGGCGGTACCTTGCTCATGAGGTCCTCTGTGGTACCTTTACTGGTCTGGGGACCTTCCGATCACAGGGTCAACTCCCTAACCGTTACACTACCAATTGCCGACTGCTCACTCTTTCTAGTCAATATGTCTTAGTTGGAATCAAATGAAAGACATTATTATATGTGACCCGATCTGCCATAATGAGTCGGAAGTCGGCGTTCTATTTATTTAGATACAGGCCGATTATGTTGAAAAACATCACAAAAATAGCGATTTTTCTTTTTTGGAGACCAGATTAATTTTGAAGACCTTTTCTTTCATATAAGTCGATATTTTTTGATGTTTATCAACATAATTGGCCCGTATCTAAATAAATAGAACGCCAACTTCCGACTCTTTACGGCAGATCGGGTCACATATGTCTACTTTACAGTGTGTCTCAGTTGCTTAGGTGCGTTTCTCAGAACAGAACAGAAATTCAACAGAACTGCTCGTTCAATTTCCACATCCTCTTGTCACTTGTGCACATTTGTCATTTTGCAAATGCTTTTATACACTCATTCAGCTGCTTGTGTGCAATTGCCAAAATACACTGTACAAGCGCTCAGGTGAACTCCAGAACTTGTCATTTTCTCATTGTTTAAAGTCACTGCAGTCAAAAGTGTTGAACTGGTTATCACAAACTATCAAGAACATTTTATAGATTACTACAAGACATTTTTGTGGAAATGTCTTCAGACTAATGATGGTTTACCAAATTAAAAAATCATTTTGAAATGAATGAGAAGATAAACAGAGCCACCAGCCCAGACCAAGAAGAGTACGGGTGCATGGTGTAAGGAGAGTGAAGATGTAGAAGATGTAGGCCAGTTCCTAATGAAATAAGGACCACGATTGTGGATCATGTTATACATCATGGCTTCTCATTGACAGAAACAGGTGGAAAGGTGCAGCCAAATTTGGGGAGAACAACTGTATCCTCAATCAATCAGACATTTCATAGAGAGGACAGGTGTGTAAATTAGTGATTTTACTGTAACTGTATTTGTGTTTATTACTTTATAATGTTACAGCATTTCATATATTTACAGCAGTCTAAACTAGACTATATCATTATGTATGTTACTCTTGTGCATTAACTCTTGTATTTTTACTGTAACACGTAGAACTTCAAGACTTCCTCACAGTGGTGACGTTCACTCCTCAACAGGAAGAGGCTATTTAGCAAATAATGCTCAAGTATACAGTAATATACAGTAATGCTGTAACTGTAATTTCCTTTACAGTACATAGTATTTGTTTTCTAGACTGTAATTGTTGTTGTTGTTGTTCTTCAATCAATCTTCCAAAATCAGTCATGTGTAATTATTTTCTATGTTTCCTGCCCTTGTTAGCAAGATGTTTTCACAGTTTACAATGGAAAATGCTTAGAGAGTGCAGATGTTACATTGAAAACATGACAAAACCTTTTGAGTGTCTTGTTCGTGAACCTGGGATTCTGATGGTACTGACATGTTCACTGACATAAATACTTGCTTTTGAGACATGGACTAAGCATTCTGAACAGGTGACTCTCTTTTGCAGGTAATCCATAATATTTTGCTGTTTGCACTACCTGTTTTGCAAACATTAAGAATGATTATAATTGAGGCCATGTCCAGACGTACATGGGTATTTCTAAAAATGGAGATTTTCCGTTTAAGTTTTTTTTTTAAAAATCGCGTCCACACGAGCACGTTTTCAAAAAGATCTCCGTTCACACGCAGTTGCAAAAACGCTGTCAAAAGCATGCCTTGCATTGTAGATGAAAATCTAATGTAGACACGGTGCATACTGTGACGTCATATGAGTGGCGCACAGTGTGACGCGAAACAGACCCTAACCTCCGTTTACACTGACCCAAAACGCCGTTTACATGTGGACGAAAGGCCAAAACACATAGAAAAACCTCAGTTTTCAGAAATACCGTGTGTACGTGTGGACATGGCCTGAGTCTTGCCACATCATCATCATCATCTTCATCTTCTTACAGTTTTTTGTCCCTTTTAACTCCATCCAAAGTTGTAGAAACACAATTTGTTGCTTAGATAAGCATATTGCACTTTACACACAGGTAATCCCCGACTGACGATGGAACTTGGAACCCCATCGTATCTTGAAAATATCGTAAGTTGATAGTCACTACCAGCAGAAGACATAACAAGACTGAAGTTGGCCATTTATTCACCAACATTAAGGAGCATTTAGCTATTACTTTTGTTGTGGTTAGTGCGTCCGTGATGTCAGCTTGAAATGAATTCAGCGTCTCACAGTTTAACAGCTAGCTCGACTATAATAAGCAGAACCAGCTAGAATTAGCTTTTATCATTTCTCCTTTTTTAGATTTTCACACTTTTATTCTTTTCTGATGAGTGCACAGCAATCGTCTAGTTCTTAGTGCTGCCCCCTGCAGGAAATGACTGTGACAATGAGTGATTATTTGTCATGGTGAACGCCACACAGCACACAGTGCACTACAACCGACTGTGACCTCTGCATTTGACCTATCCATGAAGGAGCAGTGGGCAGCTTTTTGCAGTGCGTGGAGAGCAGGTACACAGACTTTACTGGAGTAAATAATTTATTTTAGTCCATAAACAGTTGCAACATACACACCCATACATTCACATACATATGCATATGTACAGTACGTGTTTACCATAAAGGTGTAGGTTGAAGCTTTAGCCTATTTTACACATCCTTTGGTAAATACACAGCAGAAACAGAAACAAGGTAAATATTCTTAATAAGTCATAAACAAACATTAGTTTGGCACCAATTCACATTACGCGTTTATAAGACCTCCGTTCTTAAATAGCTTTTCTGCCCCTTTCTGATTTGTGCTTATCTTTATGTCTGGTTTCCTCTGCCTTTGTAGTGCATCTTTGTAGCCTCAAACACCTTCAGAATACAGTTTGGAGGTAGAATACTTTGTGAACTATATATTACCAGTGAGTACAGTTTAGAAACCAATAAAGTCATAAGATTTTAAAGTATTTAAGTTTGTAAATAATAAATAATGCATTAGATGGAGAATAATAATCAGCTCGAGTTACAATTCTACAATATGATAATACTGTATATGTGAAATATTATATTATATAAGATGTTACATATATATATAAAATCAAACAATCATATATATGTATATATGTGTGTATATGTGTGTGTGTGTGTGTGTGTGCGCGCACTCATATATACATATAAATTAATATACAATATATAAAAATAAAAGAATATGTATATATATACATAAAATTAAAAGGAACTATACTGTATATATAATATATACAATTTCTTAACACATTTTGTGTTGTGTAATTACAGTTATAATTTACAGTAATTTATAATTTATAATATAAATTACAGTTATTTATGTCACATTTATTTTCATATGTGGTTTCCAACCTGGTTTAGGATCTATTATTACCCTCAGCATTTTATTTTCATATATTCTGAAATATGCTTTGATGTAGGAGACCTTTGTTGAAACATCTGATTTCTTTGATGTCACTTTAACTGAGGATTGTGTTCAGGAACTGCCCTAATGGAGTCCCTTTTCTAAACGTGTTGTTCTGGCCTTACATGACAGAGACACTGTTAGGAGCTCAATGGACGTCACGGGGAGATGGATTTGTCCGAGAGTTTCAGCACAAACAACCTTTTTCCCCCTCTAATCCTGGCCAGGACACATTCTTACATTTCAGACGTGGTTGCCTTTGACTCTGTCTTATAAAAGAGGAGCTACAACGAGACAAGGCCAGAGTTGGACGCCTCTCTCCTTTATGCTGTTCAATTATTTGCACTCACTTATTAAGGAAAATTATATTGTTTGATTAGTTATGCTTACATTTCCAAGAAGTTTGTATATCGCTGTTTGATCGTATGCGCCTGCTTTTCCAAGGTACTGCAAACTGAATTTCTTTCAACGTCAATAAGAACATCATATCAGAGCAGTCCGGTTTTCCTCATACCTGATATATGAAGATTGATCGTTATTAATGTGTCATATGGAAATAATTTATGTAAATAAGATACTGTTGATATTGATTTTCTCTAAATCGTGCAAAGTCAATTTAATAAGATAAAATCACAAGGGTCCCTTACAAACTATGTATACAGTTATATGGTTATAGGGCATATATACACTGAAAAAAAAAAGATTCATTGGAATTACTTGATTGAATAATGGACATTGATTCCACATGAATCATTTGAGTTAGGCTGTCTTTATTCCTTTGCGTTATTTGATGCGTTTTGTTTTGACTTAACTCAGTAAAATCACATTTTCAGTGGAAACGTTAAAATATTAAGTCAAATCCATGTGATTCATTTTAGTTAACTTAATAAAGGCACATTCCCTTTTTTTCAGTGTATGTTCCTCACATGTGTACAACATAGACAGATATTACAGAATAAAATGAATGAATTATCATAAATTACATGTTTATAACATATATAAATGTTGATGAAGAGAGAGAAGATAGATAGATAGATAGATAGATAGAGTGATATTTGTGTATTGTATGAGTGCTTCAGGGAGGAAGTTTGGAAGTTTCCACTTCTCAGAGTGGTGTAGAAGAGCAAGAATGGTGGCGTTTGGAAGGCTGGACTTTGGCTTCTTTTGGTCCAACCTATCAAAGAAATCCGGCCCCAACTTCCACAAAGATGTCAAGTAAATTTAGTGTCCACACAACAGAACAAAAGTGTTTTTACTCGGCCTCGACACCTTAAATGACCTCATTTCAACTTCAGCCTTTTCCCAGTTGCCTCGTGAAGCGTTGGGTATAAAGTCATATCCCTTAGAAAGAGAGAAATACACAAACAGATGCTGACTTTCAGATGCTGACTCATTAGGATTTTATGTGCCTCTTTGTGTTATTTCTTATACACTATGTAATATAACGTTACTGATTAGTTGAGTGTCTGGGGGCCAGTACTAGGGCTGGGTATCGTTGCTGATTTCCTGAATCGATTCGATTCCGATTCACAAGGTCATGATCCGATTCAATTCTCGATTCGATTCGATTTATTTAGCGATTTCTTTGTGTTAATACTAGTTTTGGTTGGTTATAAAATAACTTGTTTTAAAACCGAAGTGTTGCCAAACATCGGCCTTTAGGCCAGACGGTGATTTGAGCGGAGCTGCTTCAGCCATGGCTCTATTTGGTTTGGGTTTCGCCGGTCTCACATTTTTATAGCTCTCCTTGCGCAGTTGGGAGAAGTAGTGCATAGCCGCAGGAAAAGATCGATCCGCGAATTTTTGAATCGATATCGTAGTTTTCGAACGAGAATCCATATTGATCGGTGAATCGATTTTTTGAACCCAGCCCTAGCCAGTACACACATAGCCGGGTATTTATAAAAATGGACATTTTTTCTCCTCCGTTTCTGAAAATAGCTTCGTACACATGAGGCCGTTTTCAAAAATATCTCTGTACACGCAAATCCGGATAAATTTGCCATCAAGAGCTGCGTAGAAACGTGTCAGCCAGTCAGAATCCTGGAAGAAAAGAAGGAATTACATTCGGTTACAATGACTTTTACATCCGGTTGCTTGCTAAACAATGGTGAATAGATGGTGCTTGGTGTGGACAGATGGGGAAGTGGAGCTACTTTTACACGTTAGCAGCTGCAAACAAGAACAAACAGCTTGAATGAGGGAGGCGAGAATCGCTGCTCTGACAGTATCGAGCTTCAGTCTTCAACTAAACAAACCTCGCACACCTGACGTCAACGCCTTTCCTTTCGCACACTTATGACGCTATGAGCCTAAAACTCTGTTCCCTAGTCCACACATAAACAGAGGCTTCAGTGACATTGTGTGGACGGGGAAAACAGAGTTTTAGGTTCATAGCGCAACCGCATAAAAAACATCCATTTTGCGTGAGTACAGAGCCAAATTTACTGTAGAATTTCAAGACCTGTTGTTAACTTCTAAATCCCAAAATTCTAATTTTTAAATTAGATAAAATCTTTTGATTTGCACAGTCTAAGGATCATTCAGGATGCATTTCACTACATGTTGTATTTGATTTGGATATGGAATGTAAATGCAAAGGTTGCTAAATATCCTTGTTATAAAACATTCAAAAACAAACAAGTTCAAGATTTTTTTTTCACAGTAACACAAGTACTTTGACTTGCTCCGCAACTTTATTGCAACAAAATGCCTAAAAACACCACAACTTTCATCACAATTTTTTAGAAAAGCTGCTGCAAAATCAGGCATTTTAGGCTGCAACAATCCCAAGAAAAGCAGAGAAATCCTGGAGGAACTGATTCATATAAACTGTAGTTTTAAGTGTTTGCATGTTTTGAGCAGGTTATAAAGTTACATTTACAATAATTTTACAAATTAGATTCAAAAAGAGATGAAAAAGAAACCTTACAAGAAACTAAAAGTAAATAATGTGTATATAAATGAACTGTAAGCGTATGTTTTCAGCAGGTTAAGGTGAGACGTCACCCCTGAAGTTCCAGCATGCCCCATTCTACTACACAAAAGGGAGACTTGTCTTTATGGAATCCCCCCTAAATGCTCTTTGTGTCTGAGTGGGTGTTTAAACGGTCACAGGGTGTGATTTGCTCAGACGTGCTGATCTCACACTCGTCTTGGATCACCGGTCACAAGATTTCGTGGAGGAGTTTGGGAACGAGCTGAGACGGGGCGGGGGTCTGTTTTATGCTGATATTTAACACAGTAAAGCTTTAGCTCCCAGGGCTTCCACCTCGCTGTAAGAACACTAATTCACACGCGTACTGTGACGTGTCTGTCACGTTAATGCCGAAAGTTAGTGGTGTAAGGTTGTAACAGTCCGAGCACACAGCTGTTAACGTTGTTAGTGGTGTAAGAAAGCTCACTTGGCTCTGTGCATGTGTGTGTGTGTGAGAGAAAGACAGAGAGACAGAGAGAGAGAGAGAGAGAGGCATTGATTGATTGATTGATTGATTGATTGATTGATTGATTGATTTAGGGGGAGAAAGGACAAGGCCAAGAGACAGAGGGTGAGAGAGAGAAAAACAAAAAGAGAGAGATACAAAAGAATGAGTGAAAGAAGGTAAACAATAAGATGGATAGACTGATTGATGGATGGATGGATGGACGGATGGATAGATTGACAAAGTGATGGACAGACAGACAGACAGACAGACTGATTGATTGATTGAATGACGGACGGACGTATGGATGGATGAATGGACTGATAGATAGATAGATAGATAGATAGATAGATAGATAGATAGATAGATAGATAGATAGAGATTGCGAGACAGAGATAGATAGATTTATTGATGGATGGATGGATGCATGAATGGATGGATAGATATATATATATATTTGTACATAGATTAATACAAAGATAGCTTGATTGATTGATTGATTGATTGATTGATTGATTGACGAATGGATGAACAAATGGTTGGACGGCCAGATAGATTCGTAGATAGATAGATAGATAGATAGATAGATAGATAGATAGATAGATAGATAGATAGATAGATAGATAGATAGAGGGAAAGAGAAGGCAAGGGCAAGAGACAAAGGGCAAAGAGGGAAGAGAGAGAGAGAGAGAGAGAGAGAGAGAAAGAGAGAGAGAGAAAGAAGGGATAGAGAGAGAATGTGGAGGAACATATTCTTACATCTTATGTTTCTTTCTTTCTTTCCATCTGTCTCTCTCCTGTCTATCTATCTATCTATCTATCTATCTATCTATCTATCTATCTGTCTGTCTGTCTGTCTGTCTGTCTGTCTATTAAGAGAAAGAGGGACAAAGAGGGAGAGAGAAATAGAGAGGGGAAGGTAGAAAGATAGAGAAGGAAAGAGGGAAAATGAGAGAAAAAGAAAGATATTTATATGTTTATATAAAGAGGGGAAGTTTTCTTTTCTCTGCTAAAACAGAATCAAACATAATCTGTCCACAACTTTTCTGACTAATCCTTCACGTCACTCGTCTTATATAAAAATATTTTCTAATTTCTTATTTCTGCTTGGAAAAAGAAGAAGTTGATAAAAAACAAGGAAAGAAACTCCCCAAATTAGCAGCTGGTAAAAACGGCCGCACGCCAACCTCTTGTCCTGTTGACTTTCCAACATCTTACCATCACAACGCAAACTCCTTCACATGAGATCATGAGATGAGACTCCTACACATTTCCCAGGTACGAGATATCAAATAATCTTCTTCAATTACTGCATCACGAGAACCCCTGCATGTGAGGCACGCTGCCCGTGAGAACATCTAAAACCAACATCCTTTATATTTGTTTTAGCGGCGTGTTGGTTGTGCTGTGGTTCCTGAAACAAACTTGTTCAACTAGGAATGTTATCGTGCTGTAGAAGCTGACAGCTTGCCTAACACATTTGCATATAAAGATACAAATCCTCTGTTTAACAGAAACCATGGCTTCAGTAGAATGATTAACATGATAAATATTCAATATTTGCATTGTAAAGGACTTGGCAGAGCTCGCTTGTCTCACAAATTTCTAATACGTGTTGCTTCCCCTGACTTGGCGTGACAGTCAAGTTCAGAAGATGAAAATAAACTGTTTTATATTTTTTAAGTGACTGATGATTTGTCATTGTCTGGGATTTGAATTAATACAATTAAAGCTAATCTTAGTCAGAGATTCAAGATTCTTTATTTGTGGTCTAGTGGTTAGGACACTCGCGTCTGGACCATAGGGGTCATGGATTCAATTCCTACCTCTGGCACTAACATCATTGGGTCCCTGAGCAAGACCCTTTAACCCAAGTTGCTCTCAGGGAGACTATCCCTGAAATTAGGTAAAACTGACTGAATAGGAGCGTTTGCTAAATACCGTAAATGTAAATGTCATCAGGTAGCAATGTGGCAGTTGGTAGTAAAACAAGATAAATATACAACCACATAAGCTACCAAAACCACAAACCACAAAATCTCAAATAAGAAAACACTGGTTAATTTCCAAATCTTTGTAAAAACTGCGTAAGTGTGTTTTACTGCATAAGTCAGTTGGTAGCATAATGGTTGACTGGTAAAATTCCCGGTCTGGTAATGGTACCACCGAGGTACTCATGAGCAAGGCAAGGAATCGTCCGCAAGCACTGCTCCCTGGATGCTGCCAAAAAAGCCATTACGGATGGGTCAAATGCAGAGGATGGGAAAGTTAGTAGTGTAACGGTTAGGAAGTTGGCCCTATGATCGGAAGGTCACCAGACCTGGACCGGTAAGGGTACCACTGAGGTTAGTTTAGACAGATAACTGATATTTGGTATCTCATCAACAACTCTAAATAAACTCATCAAAAATTCTAAATCCTCTAATAACGAAGAACACTGACACCCAAGCGTAACGCCACCGGTGTTGTAATGCTAATAACATGTTAACAAACAGATGATGAAGTTGACACTTTATAAATTATTAATAAGCAGTGATGAACAAGTTGACATACATTAATGCAGGATCACTATTTGGCGAGATCTTATCTTAGTGTTAGTGTCTCAGCTTATCTCGTCTCCTCATCACAAACAGAAAGTGTTAATTTCATCAGCAGTTTGTTAAGTGGGTTTAAGTGAGTGATTAGTTATCATTGTGAACACAGACCTTTGCATTCAACCCATCCGTGAAGGAGCCATGGGGAGGAAAATGCTTCATGGGTACCTCAGTGGTAGCTTTACGAGTCCGGGATTCGAACCGATAACCCTCAGATCATGAGGCCAAATGCCCCACACATGCACTCTTACACTCTTTACATGAGATATAATATTGCTGTTTACTTAACAATTTTCCAAATGCTTAACAAAAATAAAACTTACTAAATAAACAGAAAGGTGATATGCAAAAAACTTTGGACTTATGCTTTTGCTACGAGTTTGCCAAGAGTAAATAGTTATCACATGAGCAAATAGGACAAATGTAAGTTCTAACCAAGGTCCTATAAGAGTGCAAAAATGAATTTGCCTAAAGGAGTTTGATAAATAATTCAATATGACATACGGTGTTTTAGTACTGGAGACCTTTCCCAAGACCAGTTTTTAAAAGTCTCGGTCTTGTCTCGGACTCGGTCGTATTTGTACTCGGTCTTGTCATGGACTCGGACAAAGATGACTGGGGATTGTATTTGGAGACCAGTTGAGACCACAACTTTGAGAATATTACTATTAAAACTCTTCGAGACCGACGCAGGCATTTCGTGTTGTTTATTAATTAGTGTTTTAATAACTCAGAATCCATTTAACTTACAGAAACCACACACATACCGTCAGAATCACAAGACTTTCAACTTACCAACATTATATTCATTCCTCTGTGTATTAAATTAGTAATTCCGAACACAAAAACTGAAGTAATAGTGTAAAAAGAGCATTAAATGACATTATTCGCAATGTAAACACATGCATTAGCGCTCTCAACTCTCATATGGAACACAATCATGCGCAAAAATGTAGTTCTCTTCCAGAAAGGCCAAAAGCAGCTCATTTTATAGAGCAAAATGAATCCAAGTCGGCTCAAAATTACCCAAAACTGTAGTATTTCTTCATTTTCAATTGGTCAGAAAATATTTTCCCATTTTATAATGTTAGAGAGTAAGCAATAGGGTAACATAAATATAGAAATGCATAATTTGTTATCAAATAATTTTATTCTGTATCTAGATGGGTACCAAATGGATAAAGAAGTGTTTCCACCTGCACTAAACTTATTTTTCTTTACAGCACTAAGCCATAGAATGTCTCTACTTTGTTCAGATGGGTTTGAGGGATGCGTAGGCCTTGCATGTTCCACTTATTTGTCATGTGGTGTAAAACATACATTGGTCCAGTCTCAGGCTCGTCTCGGTCTCGGACCTTCAGAATCCTGTCTCAGTCTCTGGTCTTGGTCTTGTCTTGGCCCCAACTCTAATGAGAAGACTGACACATCATCACAGGACCTCTTAGGGCTGGGTGATATTCTTCTTCTTTCTCTTTTGGCCTTTCCCTTCATAGCCAGAATTCATATCTCAATATATTTAGAGAATAAAGACAGGGTTTTCTTGCTTAGTTGTAACACATCTACTGAAAGACATGGAAATAAAAGAGATAAAATAAAATTACTCATTTCTGAAAATGCTCTTTCAACAGCTTTTACAGTAACAGACTGATAAAAATAAACCACAAATCTAGATGATCCAATCAGTTGCTTAAACACGGCAATCAGATAAACTTGGTGATCAAAACAATGAAACCTTTCGTCATTTTATCTAGTATTTGTTTACATTGTTTCTCTATTGCTTGTACTTGGATAACTACGCATGGCTTAATGTCAAAAGAGCTTATGTAACCTAACATCAGATTATATCAATATAAACTCTACTGTCTTGTTCTATATTGTTGCTCGTCCAAAGTATATTGATTAGGGGTGTAACATTACGTTGATCTGCAATTAGAAAACAGAGTCACTGATCAAACCCCTGAGAAGACCCCAGAATCTCAGGACCGCATATTACATTTAACAACAAACAGGTCAGAGATAAATATGACAAGATAATGCCAAATATAAATAACCAATGTAAATATTTGATTAAGTTCTTGCTGGTAAGGAGGATCCGTCTCACTCGCTCCACAGAATGTTTGAGAAACAAGCCCACCAGAAGTGGTCACAGGCAGGTTAAATAGCATCCCTGAGGCCGACCACACCCTTCCTTCTGATGCTGCCGTTAACCTTCAGCAACTCTAATCCTACTGTATATTTGCCATATAAGGAGTCATTTTCTCAGTTCAGGGTTATATCTCTGTTCTAGACCCCTCTGGTACAGCCTGTTTTCGACCCTCATGTACTGTCTAGTTTACTTCTCTTTTGCTGCGCAGACACTCCTGGATGCGGTTCAGCCTTAAGTGTTGCAAAGCTGAAGTTATAATCAGTTGCAAGACAATTTACACAAGCACAAGTTCATACACTTAAATATTCCATGATAATAATAATAATAATAATAATAATAATAATAATAATAATAATATAATAATAATAATAATAATAATCAGTCAGTCAGTCAGTCAATGTCAGTCAATATTCGAACTTTAATCTCAACTGGGGTTATGGGAAACCGGATCTCATTCTGGAACTTTCGGCTATATGAACAACCCTGGGCAGGCACTAACATTACCGTAGGGTATAATATTACGACACACACACACACAATAATAATTATTATTATTATTATTATTATTATTATTATTATTATTATTATTATTATTATTATTGCTGTTGCTATTTTAATTAAAAATTCATTAATTAAAACACTAAATAAAATTTCAAAGCCAGGGTTTTGTAAGGAGCTTATGACTTGTTTATGAGCCACTGATTTCGGCTGACAAGAGCTGTTTGAACACAACAATGTCAGCGCAGCTCGCTTCTTAACTCTGCTTTTTATCGAGTTGCAACTCAAACCCTCCCTATGTGATGCGGTCTTGGCAGAGAGGGGAGGAGGGTGGGGTTTTGGGTGGTGGGGAGGTGGGCACCTGTATGGCAGCCCCTGGGACAGAAGCAGCAGGAACACCAGACGTGTAGGAGAGAAGAGAGATTCATCCTCCCCGTAAACCTGCAATACAGCTCTGACATCATGCTGCAACGGTGAGTAAGCATTTACTAGGTTTTACAGTATGTACATATTTTTTTTTGCTCAGTGCTGCTTAAAATCATTTACATTTTATTCGTTTCATTTTATTCTGTTTTCGGAGTTTTACGCAGCCGAAATCGGAGATTTCAAGATTATTTATTTGTCACATACATGGTTGTACAAGTGCATGTAGTGAAATGCACACAGATCGTTCCAAAGATTGTAGTTAACAATTATTAATTTATTCTGATAACAATAGAATTTGAGAAATTAGAAATTAAGAGCAGATAAAGTTAAAGATAGCTTACAAAAAACTAAAACGTAAGAATAAAAATTTCAAGTAGAAAAATATATGATGAAATTTTGTTTTGAAATTAAATTACTATCAACAGTTACTGTGCATTATTTATTTTTAATTAATTTTTCGTTGGGTATGAAACTGGTTTATTTTTATTTTTATTTTATTTTTCATTTTACCAAAGAGTAAAATGGTAACATAAAAAATATATGGAAAAAAATTATTCCTACATTATGATTTATACTATTAATAGTAACTGTACATGTGGATATTGGGTAAGAAACTATATATTTTTTTGTTGTTAATTGGACATAAAATCATAAAAGTCTTAAATGGCAAGGTTGGTGACATATGAGCATAAATCTTGCAAATACCATTATAAGACCACTCAACATCACCTGTACCACTTTCTACATGACTTGAGGTGTGTTTTGCACAGTTTTGCAATGTAAATGTTGGTCTACACAGAGTTAGATTTAAACAGATTTTGCCATTTGCAAATTTGCTGATTTGAATTTCTAGTGTGAGGCAAGTTGACAGATATAGAGTTTGATAGAACAGTTTATTTACACTTTTCCTGTGAGATAAGAAGATAAAAATTGGACTTAAATGTAAAAATGCATTTAGAAATTCTACGTTGGACATGCTACATGCTGGTTCTTAAGCAGTTAAAGATGAAAAAGAGGATCAGATAAGTGGCCTCTGAGTGGAACACAGGGACAGATTATAGGAAAGATATCACTGTAAACACTTGGAAACCAGAATCACAAGCTGATTGAACTTTAATTTGACATTTGACTACATTGAAAATACAAACACTTAATCAAATGAGAAGCTGAATATCAATGTACCTAATTTAACTTTTTAATTGCAATTTCTTTCTTTCTCATGCCCCAGGACACTTGGTTGTCCTGCTGATCTGGTTTTAGTGAGCATCGCTCTTTCTGCACCAATCACCGGTAAGCAAAAAATGTGATCTTTAAATTGGGCCACAACTTTCATCACTCCTGTCTTGCCTATATATATAGCTCTCTGCAAATAGGCTATGAGATGGATCGGTTCTGGCCACATATCTGGAAATGTTGTGCACAATTCTCTCTTTTTCAATGTCTGGGGATTTACGATGTTTAGTGATTTCCGCCCCACCTTCCCCAAAGAGCCTGTAATCAGAGCTCAGCTCTGTCCTGAGCGCACAAAGCCGTTTTGTTCACCTGAGCTGGCTGCGTTGGGCCCAACTTCTATAGGTGCTTGTTCCTTATAGCAACTAAAACTCAACTGAGTCTTCTCTGTGTTTCTTCCTGCAGATGGTACAGATAATGATGGTAAGATCATCATTCCCCATGTACATTTTTATACCTTTGTCATAATGTAACCCTGAGCTATATCAAATTACGCTTTAAGTACAAGCGGTTGTTGACAGCAGATAAAGACTAAAACGTTGGTTTGTTAATGATGTTTACTCCTTTGTGCGTTGTCTTTCCGTTTTAGAGAGAGCACAGTCCCTGCTCGAGCTAATTAACGGTAGGTAATGCATTTGGGATTAACTAGATGTAGAATGCAACAATTTAAATACAGACTGAAAGTCACAACTCACTGAATGTAAAATAAGATGATAATAATCATAATCATAAATATAGCCACAAGCAGCAACAAACGGGGTCCAAGCAAAAGTCATAAAAATCAACACAAAAGCAGCTGATATGGTGTCAAAGAAAGGAGTCAATGAATCTCTCTAATCATCTAATTAGCCTAGAAGGAGTTTGTAAAAGTCTGTTTTGCATATTATGCAAATTAGATAGGCTACGCCATTAAATGCTAAGCAGCACACTATCCTTACTTATTGACTAAGCCCAGCCAGCGTACTTATGGTTTAGCCATATATTTATGTAGTAATTTTAGTGTCCTCGCCACCAAACAAATGCACTGTGTATAATTGAAGCGCCCAGTAAACCAGACTGCATAAATTTATGTTGCATTTTTAGCTCCCCTAGAGGCCAAAAGCGTTTTCCTTTGCTATAGCAAAAATTATAGGCTGATCACTGTGCTCATACTTACCCTGAAAATGTCAGCCTTCTGTTACTTACAGTTTAAGCTGCACAATTCATTTTGTAGGGGAAAAAAATTATAATAATACAATTACAAGAGGGTTTTATAGAAAATGGCTAAACATAATTATAAAGATGGGGATCCACTCAAAAGAACAATTTTAGTAGTGTTAAAATAGGCAAAGCATAATTGTAGTGTGTTTTTATATTAATTATACATGCTTTGTTAAATAATTGAAATAATAATGAACAATGATTACAATTTTTAACCTTTAAAAACTATAAATATCAGGCCAACTGACTGGAAGAAACCATGTTTAGTTCTGCATAAACATAATACAATTACAAAATATTAAAATTTTTGTGAAATCTGCATATGTTTTAAGGAGCACTTTCTTAAGAACAGCTGATGAATAAGGCACAAATGATAATAGTGGTAATAGAGTTAGAACACATATGACATAAGGAGTATGATTATAAGATTTGTAAATGAAAAACTCTATATGGTAAAATTGAGACAAACAGTCTTTAACAGGAGAACATGTTTTTCTTACTTTTAAAGCATCAACATTAATCTTCGATGTGTGAATTTAACACTTTAGAGAATTACATCAAAATCGTGTAACTAATTTTATAAAGTGTTTTTTAGCCAGTTTTTGAATCACTATGTTTGTAGCAACTTTTTAAACCATATTTAAGCCAATGTTTTTAACCATTGTTATTCAATATTTCTGACCAATTTTTGAAAATGTTTTTCAACCAATATTTCAAACTGATATTTTGAATAATTTTTTGAAAACCAATTTTATAATATTTTGATCAATATTTTAAACCATTTTATGTGATATTTTTGAACCAATTCTTTTTAAACCAATTATTTATTTAATTCCTTAACGGCTATTTTCACAGGTGACAATAATGCAGTTCACAACCTACAGATGAGATCTTGTGATCTCGAGACTAGGAAGAAGTGCTTCATCACCAACAAGATCTCACTACAAATGGTGGTTAATGGACAGTTGGTAATGTAAGGGTAGGGAGTTGACTCCGTGATCATCCGCTGCCCATGTCAGCTGCCCACTGCTCCTTCCTTCTTGGGTCAAATGTAGAGGTCACATTTAGTTGTGGTGGCTGTGTTCACAACGACAACTAATCACTTAGAAATTAAGACTGGGTTTCTTGAACATGGATTACTATAAATAGACAACAGATTTGCAAGTACAACCAAAAAATAGGCATTTTAAAAGAGAGCATATGTATGTTTATATATAATTGACCTGTTTAGAACACAACAAATGAGAAAATGTGCAGTAGATTTAAATAAATAACCTAACTTTCCCATACAACACCTCTCACACACTAGATGTAAATACCCACAGGGCACAGCTAACGCTAACTCCAAACCAGATTAAGCATTTCTTTTAACTTAACTCAGACTTTTAGAAATAGTCTCAAATAGTCCCCAAAATGTCCCTCAGTGCCTCGCAAATTCATATATATAGGGAGCTTTACTGTACCCCTTGGATCAACACACCCAGCAAGGGTTTCTTAATCCACAAACTTTAATTTAAATTACAGTAACTGCTGTAAACCGGAGATTAAACTCAACCTGCTTGCAGGCGTGTGTGTGCAGTCCAGTTGTCTCCCAAAATATAGCAAAACATATATTTGAGTATGTTTTTGCTTGGTGAGGACTGATTGTTTTAAGCAAAAAAATGCTTATAATGGCCATGTATAATGTGGGATGAATTATCTTTTAGGGGACACTCAGGTCCTCACAAACACACACATACACAAACGTTATTACTTTACTATACCTTTGAGGACGCTCCATGGCTATAATGATGATGACTGTAGCTAATTAACCTTATGTTTGTCCTTAAACTGAAGCCTAAACATAACCTCAGGGATGAAAACACAATTTTGCTGCTCTTTTAGTTTTCTAATGTAGTTTAATATGTTAAAATACAAACTTCTAATCAATACAAACACATATTTTAGCACACTGAAAACATTTTACAGCTTTCTCAAACCATATTTATTTTTTAGTTGCTAGCATTAAATTGAGTCAGCCCAGGTTATGATATGAACATTTGTTCAGCGGCAATAATTCAGAAAATATTCTTTCAGCGTGTTTTACAACAACAACTTTTGGTCCCCAAAACGTTGACGTCTAAAATTTCTCCTTTGCTACAATTCTTTTATAGGCCTTTGTATTACATTGAGTTATGGTGTATGTGTCTAGCATCAGCATAGGTTAGATTTTTTTCAGATCCAAAAGTCTTGGGTACACACTTTGAAAACATTTCTAAAAATTTGTATAGTCTATAAAGATAAGGACATAATATATATTATATATCACCTTTTCGCCAAATTACACTCAAGAATTTCATCCCTCAAAGACTGGGGGTCTTGGTCATGGTTTGTTCAGTTTAAAGTTCACTTCATCAATGGAAAGCCACAGGTTTAAGTCCCAAACTGGTAAAAAACGGTACCACTGGGGTACTCATGAGCAAGGTACCATCCCCAAGCACTGCCAAAAAAGGCGACCCACTGTTCCTTCATGCAAAGGTCACCTTTGTTTGTGTGTTGTGGTGTGTTAATGAAAATTAAAAAAAAATTAAAGTCTGAAATTATTCCTAAAAATTATATTTAATTGAGCAAGGGTATATGGGGTGTTCTGAGAATCAGCAAACTCTATGTATTTGGCTCATTTTGAAAATCTTCATTAAAGTCCAAAAAGACACAGGTATGAAATACAGAGAAGAGAAATTTAGTTGTTGATGGAGCCTCAGCTTATATGATTGTGTGACTTTTCATTTCAGGTCCGGCGATTCTCAGCTGACACTACAGATAAACCAGGGTGAGATTTTACAATATAGAAATTAAAAACAGTATGAAGTCACAATGCATTTTCCACACCGCCTAAGTTAAATAAAGAACGATACATCTCTGAAGTGG
This sequence comes from Distichodus sexfasciatus, assembly GCA_032718565.1. Classification (NCBI taxonomy): domain Eukaryota; kingdom Metazoa; phylum Chordata; class Actinopteri; order Characiformes; family Distichodontidae; genus Distichodus; species Distichodus sexfasciatus. Next base: position 267,450 of record JAVGVS010000226.1, on the reverse strand, counting down.
CCATTCAACAGCTTTTGAACGCTTGGGGGAGTAACTGCATCAGTCTTCCCGATGAAGCTGAAGGCTTTGTATTTGCTCAACTGTGCGTGTGTCCAGAACACTGTTAATGTGTCCATCCCAGCTTTTACTGAGAAAACGCTTTAATTTATAAATTACGTTTACAAGAGCTGCTTTTAATCTGAAGGAAAGGTATTTCTAAAAGTTAAGAATTTGGTGTATATGTGTACAGTATACTGTATATATATATATTTATTTATTATATATATATATATATATATATATATATATATATATATATATATATATAATATATATATATAGTAAATAGTATATATATAGTTTTTTATATTTGATAGTTAGCAGTATATATAAATATAAAAATAAATATAAACCTAAACCCCAATCTAAACATCTAAATCTAAATATAGATTTAGATTTAGATTATAGACTAGAATTAGATTTAGAATATAGACTGTGATCCAGGGGTGTGTTTCCCAAAAATGTAATTAAACTATGTTAGTAACTAACATAGTGCACATTAGCAACTAACATAGTGTACATTAGCAACAAACAGTGTACATTCGCAACCAACATAGTGCACATTAGCAACTAACGTAGTGTACATTAGCAACTAACGTAGTGTACATTAGCAACCATCATAGTGCACATTAGCAACTAACAGTGTACATTAGCAACCATCATAGTGTACATTAGCACTAACATAGTGTTGCTAACATACTTAGCAATACGTTTGCAACTATGCTTTTGGGAAACACACCCCAGAGCGACTTCCATTTTCCTCATTTTCAGGGACAGTCTCCCTGAGGGCAACTTGGGGTTAAGGGTTGTGCTCATAGACCCAATGATGGAAGTGCCAGAGGTAGGACTTGAACCCAGGACCTTTACTAACTTTATTTGCCTTATTAACAAGAAAATGTATCTTTAAATTCATCACTACATGTTACATGTTACAGAATTGTAATTTTAATGCTAGACTAGAATCTTAGTTATGAATACAAACTTGTGGAGTTGGTAAAAGAGATCATCCAAGAACCTCTTAACCGACCAATGTGCCATAATTTCATTGTAAAGTGCTGAGTTTGTGTGTGATATAACGACTTTTTCTTCTTCTAAAAGACAGCAAAAGTGACAGTGACGTGTCCGATGGTAGTGGTAAGTTAACACAGTCCTTTCATAATGTTTAAAGTCAGAAACAAGCCTTATTAAAAACTGGAACACTTATCACAGTATCTAATACTATCTAATCTAATCAAATTTAGATGACACCAGTCAGGACGACTTGACTACACCTGCAGTACCAGGTACGAAGAACGCTCACTTCTTACTGTGTCTAACACGTTATACTCAGGATCACAGAGCCTCATTCACCAATATTTATTTCTTCAATTCTTAAGAAAGTTAACAATAAAATTAAGCAATAAATGGGTAACACATTGACTTAACAGATGAGGCATGAACCTCCACTGGTCTCACGATTCGATTAGATTACGGTATCTTGATGCATCATGATGCATGCCATCAGTTTTTCTACATTACTTCACTTTCCACGGAGAACAGGCAGCCGTAGTTACTACCAGGATGTTTGGTACTAGATTTTTTATCTCCAAGCAACGTCATTATGATATAATTTAGGGGTTTTCAGCTGCAACTTCTGTTCCAGCAACTACCTCTCAGATTAAGCAGTCTGGGGGACAAGTATTTTTTGTATTACTTTATAGACATTTGCATTAAATTAATTATTCATAAAGATGCCCAAGTCATCTGGAAATGTTTTGAAAAATGAAAAAAGGGAATACATTTTAAAAAGTAATTTCAGTAGTGAAACAGGATTCCATGTCACGTACCACCTGCAATGCCACCGCAGACCACTAAAGGCAGCAGAACGCCGGTTGATAACCTATGTTATAATCGATTACGGTCTGCTATTGCATCAATTTCAGAATCGTCCACGTCTGTATCACGAGTGACTTAAAGTGAAATGAATTGCAATGAAATTTCCTTTTTTATTCAAATATAAAAACGGCAATAAGTAAATAAAAGTTCTGCTTTTCATTTAAATTAATCCAAAATAATTAGTTTCCACCAAAGGAAATGTAGAAAAGTAAATGTGCTATATCAGGTAGAAAAAGTGCTTCAGAGTAATGACCTCTCATTTACACTTTTCACTGTATATATAAAGCTTATATAAAGTGTAATATAAAGTTTAAATTTAGGTTAAATTTAAGTATAAAATACCAGTATCTTCTCCACTAGGGCTTCTATACAACTTAAATACTAACACATCTCAAACTAGAAAATAATAGTGAATGTCAAGATCTTTGTGATAAAGAAATCGTCAGATTTTGTCTGAAGAATTAAGCACAAGTTGAAAAATAAAAAACAAAGATATATATTGGTGCATAAGACCATCAGTGACATGAAACTTTTTATTTATTGCAGCTACTCCAGAAACTAAAATATATGCAGGTGAGAGATGCTATTAATTAGTATTCACAAGACTTGATTCATGTTATCATACTTCTTAAAACGATTAGCAATATCAGCATTTCAACAACTCTTGGCTAAATTAGAATTTTCATTAGAACTGAAAAAGAGTAAGATGTCCTGAGAGAAAGAGAATCATTCTTCTGTTAAAATTTCCACAGATAACTTTGAGGATTTATACGGTGAAAGAGATCAAGTTGGTAAGACCTACTAATATCTACGTATAAAACCAAACATCAAAAATGGATTCAGTCCCAAAACTCTTATAAAACTCTAAACTCTTGAGGCAGTTTAGGGCAGTTGGTGGCGTAACGGTTGGGCGTTCGAATCTCATATCGGTAAAGTTAGGGCTGAGGTACTCATGAGCAAGGTACCATCCCCAAGCACTGCTCCCCAGGCGCTGCCCAGTGCTCCTTCACAGATGGGTCAAATGCAGAGGTCACATTTGGTTGTGGTGCACTGTGTGCTGTGGTGTTGTGTGTGTTCATGATGACAAACAATCACTCACTTTCACTAAAATAACATTACCTTTTGAACACTGTTTCAGATTTAGCTACAAAAACATCAGATGAAAATGACTCCTCAGGTATGTCAACATCAGCATCCATCATCATATTACTTCAATAATAATGTACATTTATAACATTAAGCAATTCTTTGAATGTCTATTTAGCAAAAGGTCTTTTGTCAAAAAATTACGGAATAGAGACTAGACTAGAGCTGCATTTCCACAAGAAAACTCCATTGTGATTGTTCAAGTTTTGCAGCTGTGCCATGAAAACTGGTTGAGAAGAAAGACTTTGATTAAAATGCATTGAAGTGAAGGGGGAAAGAACGAGGGTCGATAACAGTAAGAAAAAGAAGCTTTCCATTCTCAAATCCAGTGTATTCTTAATGGGAGAAAATCAATGGGTTCCTATGGGAAAAATAGACGACAGGATAAAAGGATGAAAAAGACAAGTGTGGATCATGACGGTTACAGATATGAGGAGATGCACATGGACCCTAGAATCAGGTGGGGAAGAACGCCAGCCGTGTAGTAAAGCGCCGAAAAATTTGAGCTTTATATTAGTCTATGGCAGGGGTGGGCACTTCCGGTCCTGGAGGGCCGGTGTCCTGCAGGTTTTCCATCCAACCTGATGAGTATCTTCTGGTGACTGTCTACCTGAGACCAGGTGTGAATGTTCTAAAATCAAGTACGATGGAAAACCTCCAGGACACTGGCCCTCCAGGTCCGGAAGTGCCCACCCCTGGTCGATGGGGAAAAAACGGACAAAAAAATGGACAGAACTCGTGAATGAGTGCACGTATCAAAAAGGTGTTTATTAGCATCTTTTAGAGTTGGAACCAAGTTTCTAGCACTAGGTGTAGGAGGAGCAGTGGTCAGAAAAAGTGTGTGGAATAAAAAGATGAGTAACAATATGTGATGCTCACCGCAGTCACAAAAATATAGCCATTTATTCCACACACTTTTTCTGATCACTACTCGTACAGTTTTTGTTCTAGAATCTTCGTTCCATCTCTAAAACGTTTGGCCTGTTGCGGTGGGGGGTGCTTATACACACGTTTTTGATACATGTGCTCGTTCCTGAGTTCTGTCCATTTTTCCGTCTTTTTCTGCCCCCATAGACTAACATGGAGCTCAAATTTACTGCACACCTGCAGGTCTTCACAAAGCCACCAAATTCGATGGGATTCGAGGGTCCATGATCCTCCTCACATTCCTGTAACCGTCATGACCCGCATTTGTCTTTTTCATCCTTTTGTTCTGTCGTTTATTTTTCCCACTGGTTTTATCCCATAAAAAACCCATGGGATTCGGGACTCGAAAGCTTGTTTTCACACGACAGTCAACGTGGTTCTTATGCCGCCTCTGACCACCTCACTGAACACACACCTCAATCAGTTTCCACCTGCAATCGTCTTTTACTTACTCAAATCATCCCTCCTTCTTTCACCATTCACTTCAATGCATTTTAATCAAAGTCTTTCTACTCGACCAGTTTTCATGTCACAGCTACAAAAACCTAAGCATCACACTAGAGGTTTCTTGCAGAAATGCATCACTAGTTTTATATCTTTTTTCAGGGCAGTTGGTAGTGTAATGGTTAGGCTGTTCGCCCCGTGATCAGAAGGTCGCCAGTTCGAATCACGGGACCGGTTAAGGTACCACTGAGGTACTCATGAGCAAGGTTCCATCCCCAAGCACTGCTCCCTGGACACTGCTCATGTCAGCTGCCCACTGCTCCTTCATGAATGAGTTAAATGCAGAGGTCACATTTGGTTGTGGTGCACTGTGTGCTGTGCTGTGGCGGGTTCACAATGAGAAATAATCACTCACTTTCACTTCATTAAAAACATTATTGCTCAGGTTTTTCAAAATATTAACATGAGGTAACCAATCAAAACGTCTGTTCAGAGTTTTTCCAAAGTGGTGTTATTTCACCATGAAATTCCTCAACGCTACATCCAGTTCAAAACGTGTTCTATAATATTGTAATTATACTTATAATAATACAATGTGTAATATTTATTAGCCAGACTGGGATGTGCTGTTTAAATGAGGAACGGAACTTGATTTTCATAGACAACAGATTTGAAGACACCATGTCTGTCACATTAAGAATCACTGTCAAAACTTTATCAGATTTTACAATGCATAATGAATTAACCATGAATTTTCCATCAACACTTTTGGTTTACTCCAGATGCCAACCAAGGAACTGATAACATATATGCAGGTGAGTCGGTCTCCTTAAGAGATTCTGTTTGGTTATGATATAGTGATATTGAAGATGTTATGATACGATATTATACCGATTCAATGGACAACATTTCCACCTCTGCCAATATCACAAATACTGATATTGATACTTCTGATTCCAGACAGCAATATCATATGCTGATTTGACACCATCACTTCCATTCATGTGACATTACAAAAAGCAACTAAAATATCATTTAACATTTTGTTGCTGGACTCAAGCAGACATTTATATGCAAAACACTGGGCCTCATTCACCAACTATTAGGCAGTTTTTACAGGTTCCATTAATTTACTAGTGTTTTCTTATTTGAGATTTGTGTAAAGAACAGAATCTACAAACATGTTTTATGCCAATTTTATTGTGTGTATATATGTGGTAAACATTGGCTCACTGGGTTTTCTTCAGTTCTACACTTTTATAATATTATACTATTTAAACGTCTTTAATAAAACCGTTATAAAAAATCACGCCCTGTTCAGTATAAAGTTGAAATTTGAATATGTAAGATGTCTGAAGGGCGGCACAGTGGCGCAGTGGTTAGTGCTGTCACCTCACAGCGAGAAGGTCCTGGGTTTGAGCCCCGGGGACGGCTGTAGGGAGTGTGTAGTTTGCACACTCTCCCCGTGTTTGTGTGGGTTCCCTCCGGGTGCTGCGGTTTCCTCCCACAGTCTAAAGGCACGCAATATAGGTTAATTGGCGACTCCAAATTGGCCCCGTAAGATGCGAATGTGAGTATGAGTCTAAGAAAGAGCCAGTGCTGGAGAATAGCTAATAAAAATTAACTACTAACTATTTACTAGTATCTATCCTTCCATCCATCGATATATAGTATATGTAGTTTACTTCTAATTTCTAAAAATTTTATTGTTAAATTTGCGCATTATACTGCAGGGCAGCACAGTGCTGCAGTGGTTAGCGCTGCCGCCTCACTGTGAGCAGGTCCTGGGTTCGAGCCCCGGGGTCGGCCGTAGGGTCTTTCTGTGTGGATTTTTCATGCTCTTTCATGCTTTCGTGTTCCGGTTTCCTCCCACAGACCAAAGGCATGCAATATAGGTTAATTGGTGACTCTAAATTGGCCCCCGTAAGGTGTAATTGTGAGTGTGATTGTGTGAGTGTATGTGCCCTGCGGTGTGTTGCCGCCTGCCCAGGGTTGTTCCCTGCCTAGCGCCCGTAAGTTCCCGGGATAGGCTCCGCGACCCCAGTTGGGATTCAGCGGTTCAGATAATGAATAAATGAATGAACATTACACTAGATGTTGTACTTGTATAACTATGTATTAAATCATAAAACTCTGTATAATAATATTTTCCAAACACTGTTTCAGGAGCTGAACCCTCCGAATCAACATCAGATGAGAACGACTCCCCAGGTACCTGAATATCATCATTATTCTATAACTGTAACAAGAATATACGTTTATACATGTTACCATTTATATACACAATATAATACACATTTATTATATTTTACACATCTATTTACCAAAAGGTCTTCAATGAAAAACTATATTGATAAACAGAAAACGTTAGATTTTACTTCTTTATTTAAAACTTCGACTACTCAGATTTCAAAATCCTAACACCGTAAGTTAATCAATTTAAAAGTTTATACAAAGCTTGCATACACAAATCTTGCATATACCATGTAAACTTTAATATTTAATGTATGATATATAAATAAATCTGGAAAAGTACCAGTCAGAGATTGCATAAGGTATCCCTTTTTCTGTATGGCGCACTTTCACTAATCATGCTATATAATGATAATATAAAATCACTATGAACACATTATTTCAATTCAGGAAACAATATAAAATCAAAGTATATCATTCAAAAATGAGCAAAAATGAAAAGGTTAATGTTTTTATATAATAACAATAGGTATTGTATAATTTCAAATGTATGTTCAAATTCTATCACTGAAATTTAGCTAAAAATGTAATGTAATGTCTATGTTCAAATATGTGTGATATTTGTTGCAGTTTAAAATTACTCTTTTGTTGTTACCTTTTTACTCTTTTAACTAATTAATCGTCCTAATAATTATTCCCATCGTTATATTTATACTAATGATCATAATAAAGCAGTCAAACGTGTTCAAAATCAGCACTTAGGCTTAAAGTTGGACTTAATCTGGGTTGATAATGTTTCAGACAAGGCCTCCAACAGCCAGGAGATAGTGGACATGGAATCAGGGAGTGAGAAGGAAAAGGCTTCCCAAGGTGGGATCATTATTTGCATGTATCGTTACACCCCCAGGCATTATGAGTAAGATATGTCAGTTTCGAGGTTGAACACTGTAGATTCTAAAATAAAATAATGCAGTTTTTAAAATTATATCCTAAATCACGATGCAGTAATCAATTTCTTGTTATCTGGATCTTTTTATCTGGCTGAAGAGGATGCAGAAAAATCTGACGGTGCCGAATCAGACAAAGACACATCAGATTCTAAGGGTAAGACATGATTTCATGAAATACATTTAATAAAACTAAATAAATAAAAAATGAAAAATGCACAATATTGTCAGAAACATCAGGATCAGCCAATAACTGCTTTTTTAAAGTCATCAGCATCGGACAGATATTTCAGTCGATATTTGATGACGTAATTATTGTACGTGGGAAAGGTAGCGCTTGTGCCAGGCATGTACAAAGTCCGAGGTGGGATTTTATGCAGCCCTTCTGTCTTAAAATGTATGTTATTTTGTGCCAAATTTTGAGCTTGACGTGAAACGTTCGCCAGCTAAATCTCTTGTTTTTAAGCGCTCAACTATATCTGCACCCCACAAAATTTTTTAAGCATCATGAGGGCAGCATCTGGGAGCAATGCTTGGGGATGGTACCTTGATCATGAGTACCTCAGTGGTACCTTTACCGGTCCAGGACTTGAACTGGTGACCTTATGATCACGAGGCTAACTCTCTAACACACTACCAACTGTCCAAACAGATACTGTTGAATGAGGCTCATAGAGTCCTGGCCAAAATAGCTAGATGTTAAAGCAGAAATATCAATTCTGTCTGTCACCTGACAATGACAAATTTTAGTGAAATTCTGTAAATTTTGCACATTGTGCAAAGAAACTCCATGGTTCATTGCATACTCATAGAAGTTGGTGTGTTCTCATCTCTCCTCACATCCCATTTACGCTTTATTTTTAGAATCCGAGAAGGACAGTGCGGATTCCGCCTCCGACGCAGACAAGGACAGCAAAGAGCAAGATGTGGACAAACAAAGCCCGGAGACGGAAGACAAAGACGGCGCTGAGAAGGACGAGAAGGACAAAAACACAGACAGCCAAGAGGTAAAAGACACCGGAGACGCTGACCAGCCGGACAAGGCTGACGTCCCAGACACCGAAGGTAAAGACTCAGCAGATCAATCATCCGAAAGAGAAGACAAGGACGGCAAGAACGACGAGGAAAGCAAGGATAACGACAAGGACAGTGCGGATAAAGACGCGGCAGATTCCGCCGACGCAACCGGGGATAAGGACAGCAGTGAGAAGACGGAGGAAGACGGAGATGTAGACAGCGAAAAAGACGGAGACAGTGACGGAGACAGTGACGGAGACAGCGAGAAAGATGGAGATAGCGATGGAGACAGTGAGAAAGACACTGATGCAAACGACGAGAAAGACAGTGAGGGACAAGACACAAAAGACGATGATAAAGACAGTGACGGAGACAGCAAGGCCGACGAACCCAAAGATAACAGCAAAGACGACAGCAATGAGGGTAAAGAGGTCGAGTCCGAAACCCCCGGAGATGACGACAACAACGACAAGGATGATGACAAGAAGGACACATCGGACGAATCCGAAGTGAAGACCGGAGATCCGCTTTTACAGACAGGCTCACCCGATTCCGACAGCCAGGATTCCGACAGCCAGGATTCCAACAGCCAGAATTCCGACAGCCAGGATTCCAACAGCCAAGATTCCGACGACTCGCTGAGTAAAGAAGATGAAGGTCAGGATTCAGAGAAGAGCAGCACTGAGTCGGCTGACAAAGACAGTTTGGACAGCAGCGACCATGCTGAGCAGGACAGCACCGAGACGGAGGGAGAAGGTGCGTGTTAGGTTCAAAATTATCGATAAAAAGCACAAGAAGCAAAGCCAGAATCTTTAGAGGGCGTTATATTTGGAACACAGGTACATTTACAGCATTTAGCAGAGACTCTTATCCAGAGCGACATAATCCACGTCTGTTCTTCACACCTGTGGAAGTCAGACTTAGATCTAAGTTACTGCCAGCTAAATTACACAACTTAACCCTGTCAAAGAAAAAGTTAGCATACAGACACCATGTGGGTTTGTTTCTACAGTTGAGATCCTGTTTTAATATAGTAGTTAGCTACACTACAAGCTACAGAGAAAAAGTAGCTAACTATATCCAAGCTATCTCACGACTCTAGATTCTTGCTTCCATCTTGGCCACAATGGACTATATCCTTCAACTCCATTTTGCAGCTACTAAGAGCTCACTGTGATGCAATTAGGATACTGCATAATTAGCATAATTAGCTAATGAACAAAAGCAGTTAAGTTAGTAGCATTGCTAATTTTAGCTAGCTACTCCCCAACACTGAGAGCTAATGTTTTACACAAACATAAATGTGCTTAAGTGGGTTTTAAGAGCAGATTTTCTCTTAAGATTTTCTCTTAGGGCCTTAGTCTAACAAACATGTTTTTTGCCCTGAGAGCGGTCAAAACCTCACTTTCATAGTGCTCCATCTGCAATTCTCTCCGCATTTGTTGTAACTAAGTTACAGTTCGCATTCGTAGATTATCTTTACAATGGAGAGAAATGGCATCTTTGCATTAGCGGCAGCATTTGAACTAGATACTCACATGTCTTGGAGACGTAGAGATTGGGTGCAATGAGATAAACCGTGCAAATAAAGAGTTGAGAGAGTAGCACCGATTAGGGGTTTGATCACATGATTGTAGGTTTTTTTTGCCTTATTCAAACTGTGTAAATAAAGCCAAAATAAGCTTCTCCAGCTGCTCCAGATACTCCACCATTGTTTTTAGTGAGTTCTTGAGTGTGTATGTCCCACCGCTTCCTCGATTTTGATTGGCTAGCAAGAGAGAAGTGACACTGACGAGCCCAGCGTTGTTCTTATAGTTGGACAGATTTTAACCTGAACCAGCGTTTTTTCACTCTGAACGCTGAAGCTCATTGGATTTGTATTAAAAATAAGTGCTCTCAGCAGAAAAACAAAACGTTTGGTGGACACAGGCCCTTACACACTTGTAGCAGAACAAAACCCACATAAAAGCAGCCCAAGTGGGTTCCTGATTACTGGCCAAGAAGTGTAAAGTAATGCTAGTTGCCATAAATGTACATGTAAATATAATAGAATATTAGCATTAGATATGAAGTGATGTATGTGAAGGACAGTAACCCAACTCCCTCCACAGAAGCAGATGATGACAGCTCTAACAGCCCAGAGGTGGATCCCACTGGTAAGTGCTAGGCAACGTGAGGCACTTCACAACTGTTCCATACATTTACAGCATTTAGCAGATGCTCTTATCCAGAGCGACTTACATTTCCTAATTTCAGGGACAGTTCCTCTGAGAGCAACTTAGGGTTAAGGGTCTTGCTCAGGGACCCAATGTTGATAACACCACAACCTCTTGGTCCAAAAGCGAGTGTCGTACCACTAGGGCATCAACACCCATGCGATACACGGTAATAGGTTACAACTGCAGAACTGAAGAAATCCCGATAAGCTAATGTTTTGCTTAAACATAGAAGCAATAAAATTGAAATGGGGCAGTTGGTTGTGTGACAGTTAGAGTTGGCCCCATGATCGGAGAGATCAAGTCCCAGACTAGTAAAGGTACCGCTGAGGTACTCATGATCCAGGTACAGTTCCCAAGCACTGCTCCCCCGGTGCTGCAAAACAGCTGCAAACTGCACCTTCATGGACGGGTCACATTTGGCTGTGCTGTGTTCACAATGACAAATAATCACTCACTTAAAGAACAAATCTCAAATATGAAGACATCAGTGAATGTCAGAATCTTTACAAAAACTGCGTAAGTGGGTTTTAAGAGTAGTTGGTTAATGAGCTCCATTATTGGAAGTACTCTTAAATCTAAGATTCAGTCTTTGGGATGATTCTGTTGAGAAACATTTTGTCTTCATAAAGAACGGTTTAAGGAGTGGTGCTGGTCTAGTGTTGGGATATTCACTTCTTCCACCAGGAGGTTGCAGGTTCACATCTCTATCCTACTGCCAGAACTAGCACCACAGGTTCCCTGAGCAAGAACCTTAACTCCAAGTTGCTCCTTGTAGATAAAAAATGGAAGTCGCTCTTGATATAAGCATCTGCTATGAATTGAAACATAAATAAATGGTGTTGGTCTAATGGTTAGGATACTCATCTCTGGACCAAGACATTGTGGGTTCAAATCCTACCTCCAGCACTACCACCACTGGGTCCCTGAGCAAGATATTTATCCCCAAGTTGCTCTCTGTAATTACGAAATGGAAGTCCTTGGGGCAGTTGGTAGTGCAAAGGTTAGGGCGTTCACACTGTGATCGGAAGGTCAATGGTTGGAATCCCAGACTGGTAAAGGTACCACTAAGGTACTGGTGAGCAAGGTGAGCTCCCTGGGTGCTTCATGTCAGCTGCCCACTGCTCCTTTATGGATGGGTCAAACGCAGAAGTTACATTTTGTTATGGTATACTGTATTCTGTGCTATGTTCACAATGACATTTTTCACTATTTTCACTATTGAATCACTTTGTTTCTTCAATGGCCAAATAAAACTACTGTCACATTGTTAACTTTTCCCCCTATACTTTTTGGCACCTAAATCTTTCTTTATTTACTTTATTTCTCCCTTTTTACCTTTTTACACAAACACAATTCACATTCACACATTTTTTCCAAAAAATGTATGTTAATGTTGCAAAGTCTTATTTCTATTCCCTAATTACAAAGAATCTTATACCACAATAATGGGAGTAAAAAGTAAAATATGTCACATTTTCGCTCTACTTTTCTCCAGAAACAGTTGGTGACTCGGAGAACTACTCTAATGGTGAGATACAGTTCCTAGAAACACAACATTCATTTCATCAATGGATTTAAGTTTGAAAGTAATCTTTTTCTCTCCCAAGACGACGACTCCATGGATGTGACAGAGACGATCTCACAGGGTAATTATGGCGTTAGTATTTAAGCCCAGAAAACAGCGGTTTGTTTAAGCCTCGTTTAAGTGACGCAACTTTCTTCTTTTGGCACTTACAGAGGCAAACACAGACGAATACACTGACGTAGATGCTACAGGTACATGCATTGAAGTTTGGTCTAAACATCCTGTTGCACTTTGACTTAATTTCACAACAGCATCCAAAAAAGCATAATAGCAGAGATTTGAGGCCTTAAAGTGCAGGTGGATTCAGCACTTAAGAGTAGAAATGTAATTTTCGGGGCAATTTTGGAAAGACCAAATAACTTTAATGATATAGAGCATGAGTCACAGTCTGGGAACCTTCTGTAGTTGAGCGGTTTGAACTCATTTTGTCATTTTGTTTGGAAGACGATGGTTTTCCGGAGGTGGGAGATGACACTGTGCTGGAAGAAGCTGAGGGTAAAATAAAAAATAAAGTGCTTTATTTTAGTTTGCACATAAACATAATTTTTGTAACAATGTGAAAGTTCACATTTTTGACTTTATTGTGGAAGGTCTTACTGATGATGTACCCGACCAGCCAGATCATCTAGAAGACACAACACAAGGTACTTATCATGTCTGGTGTTATTCACAACAACAGCAATAAAACTGATATAAAATGAGAATATAGTTTGCATGCTTCTTCATGTATGCACGCATGCATGTGCTTATGTAGTATATGCATACATGCATGCAGGTGTATGAGTGTTTGTGCAAGTAATATGCAAGTAGGTTTGTGTGTATATTAATACAAGTGTGTGTATGCGTGCATGCATATGTGTGTTTGTGTACACCCGTATAAGCATGCATGTGTCCATGCATACAAGTAAGTATACATATGATCAAGTAGGCTTGTGTGTATATGCGTTCATATATGCAAGTTTATGCATATGCTTGCATATGGATGTGTGGGTGTGTCTGCATGTGTGCACATTTATACACAAGTATGTATGTGTGTACAGTATAGTTGTAAGTAAGTGTGTCTGAATATGCACGCATGTGTGGAAGCGTGTATGCATGCATATGTATGTGTATATAAGTATGCATGTTTGCATATCAGTATGTGTATATACATGCATGCATGTACGTATGTGTTTCTGTATATGCTCATATGTATGCATATACAGAAACACACATACATGTGTACATGTATGTGCACCCAAGTATGTGTATTTGCAAATACATTGTGTTTATATGCATGCATGCGTGTGTGGCTGTGTGTATGCATGCAAATGTCTATAGGTTTGCAAATAAGTGTCTGTGTATATGAATGCATGTATGTACTGTGTGTGTCTGTGCATGCATGCATGTGTGAATGTGTGTATGCATGCATGTGTGTGTGTTTGTGCATACAAGTAAGTAAGTTAGTAAGTGTGTGTGAGCTTGTGGGTAAAACAATATACACAGGCTGAACTAAAACATTGTCGAAAATAATTCTGTTTTAATAGAAATTGTTTTCTTTTCTATTTTGTTATTCAGGGTCTGTTGCTGGTGGTAATAACCTTCCCTCAAGTTCCTAGCATCCAGGCTGACGCTGAATATAACAGTTTCACAGGTAATTCTGTGTGTCTGTGTGTCTGTGTATCTGTGTGCAGTGTGATATAGTATTTACATGACATGAGTGACTTTAAGTGATGGGAATGTTTACAGTTTTGTTCTTTCTCTAAACTCTTCAGGGTCACGATGAGACACAACAAGAGAAGGAGCAATAACTCGACACAATTTGATTCCTATTAACATGATATTTTTTCAGGCTTTTCTCTCTCCCCCAGTGGTGAAGGGTCCTATCTAGAGGGTTCTGGACAAAACGTAAATTATTCAGCTGTGCGGTGTGCATTTCATTTGTTAACTTTGTCTTAATTGTAGAACTCAACAAAATGCAACTTTATATTTGATAAAAACTAATCCCTTTTTTTCAAAAATAAATAAATAAATTATATATATCTATATATCTATATATATATATATATATATATATATATATATATATATATATATATATAAATAAGTTGGTGAAGGCTCTCAGAGGTCAAAACGTATTTCTCTTCGTTTGAACTTTCAGACCTAGGTGGTAGTGACTTATTAAAATGATTCTTTATTCAATTAGAAAAATAAAAAAATGTACAGACACTTTAATGAAGCATGTCATATCTCTGGAGGTGTATTAACTAATACTGTAGCGATTACATGGAATAGGTCCTTTTGAAATTTACTGAAATAAAAGATGTATAGGAATTAATGAATGCAACTTAAATATGCATTTAGGAGCAGTTCTATTAAATACTGAGTTGTCGCATAAAGCAGAGCCTGTTTTTTGTTCCGTGACACAAACACATATCCATTGATGAAATACACCAACACTAGTATCTGCAGCAGGTTGGTAGTGTAACGCACAGTTGCGGAGTTAACCTCAGAATCAGAGGGTCGTGAGGCTCAAATCCCAGATCAGTAAATGTACCACTGAGGTACTCATGTGCAAGGTACCATCTCCTCAAGCACTGCCCATGTTGGCTGCCCACTGCTCCTTCACGGATGGGTCAAATGAGGTGTAATTTGCTGTTGTGGTGTACTGTGCTGTGTTGTGGTGTGTTCACTAAAACCTAATCTCAATAATGAAAATTTTTTATTTTCTTCCATTCATTGTAATAGAAACGATATTTAAGCAAAAACTAAACAGGAACACCAGTTTTATTCCCGAAGGTAGGCCTGTCCCCAATCTGCATGTTTTGGAGTCTGATATTTGCCCCCAAAATGAGTCTAGAAACACACACATACATGGCATATTTTGAATGAAGCAGAGAAATGGAGGGAAAACCAGCTATACATCCATATTTCTTTATTGAGTCTGTAGTCTTGTAGTCAACCATTAATAGTCTTGCAGTTTGTATCAGTACAAACAGTAGAATTATTTTGCAATTTTGTAACTAAAGTTAAAGGATGATTTTATATTCATTCATTCATTTATTATCTGAACCGCTGAATCCCAACTAGGGTCGCGGCGGGACCGGAGCCTGTCCCGGACGTACAAGCCCAAGGTGGGGAACAACCCTGGGCATGTGCCAACACACTGCAGGGCACACACACTCACATAGTCACACACACATTCACAACTTACGGGGCCAGTTTAGAGTTGTCAGTTGAGCTATATACTGCATGCTTTTGGACTCTGGAGGAAACCGAAGCACCCGGAGGAACCCATTTAAACACAGGAAAGCAAATTCCAAGCACAGAGAGGCCCTGAGGGCCACCCTCAAGTTAGGAACCTGACCTTTCTCGCGAGGCCTGTGGATCAGAAAGTCACCAGTTAGGAATCCCAGGACAGTAAAGGTACCACTGAGGTACTCATGAGCAAGGTACTCGATTCCAAGCACTGTTCCCAGGTGCTGCCCATATCAGTTGCCCACTGCTCCTTCATGGATGGGTCAAACAGAGGTCACATTTGGTTGTGGTGCACTGTGTGCTGTGCTGTTTTAACTATGACAGATAATCACTCACTACCTAATTACACTTTTATTTTCAATTTTCTGTGGTAAATGTAAGGTATTATTATTTGTGCCAAAATTCTGAGCACGCTCAACTCTGCCTTGCTTGAAGTAATCGGGCGCTTAGGCTAACTTGTGTCAGCCTATATACTGCATTTACAGTATGGTAGGGCGCTCTTATCATACTTTTCTATGTGCATCTCAGGAAATAGCCGGGGTTGTAGCTTAACAGCTCTCTACACACTAGGTAGTGCACATGTAACCCTTTTCCACTGCTCTGGTTCCTGTGCCGGTTCCCAATTTTGGAACCAGTGCCGCACTTTTCCACAGAAAAAAAATCGGTGCCGATTCACTAAAACAAGTTCAATCCAACTTCAAACTTTGCTTTTTTTGGTCTAGCAGCTAGAACCCGTGGACATCAAGGAGAGGTGGTGGAGGATGGGTATTTAGAAGAGAAATGGCGGAGAGCCAAAGTCCGTAACGCGGAGCAAGGAAGAAATGTTTTACATGGACGCCCAGATTCAACAGAAATTGAGAGCTTACAAAGAAAGAAGAAGGCATGAAGAAATATGAAGAACTAAAGCTGCGGGAAGCCAGACGAAGGCTATGTTTGTTTTCGTTTAGTGGGCGGATTTCCAGACGACAGTCAGGGCTCCCCTGGTCAGTGTAAATGCGGGTTGCTTTTTCAGTTGGTTCACAGTTCAGCACCGGCCGAGCACCAGAACTGGCACCTGGCACCAGCACCATCGTAGTGGAAAAGGGATAATGGAGAGCCATACGCGTTCTATTTTACTTGGTACACTACACAGGGCGAAATGCTCCGCTCTTCTTCCACGCTTGATTGATCGGTGTATTAGAAATGTCAGAGTTGGCGGTGTTAATTTTGTAAATTAAAATTGCCAAGAAAGTGAAACTTGCGGAGCGAAATCTCTTGTCTTTATGCACTCAACTCTGCTTGCAGTCGCGCTTGACTCTGCCTTCCTCATTTATCGGTATTGGAATTGGCAGATTCAAGCATGAAAAATATTGGCTGAAATTTCCATATCGTGCATCGCCACTTAGCATATTTAATGAGTCAGTTGTCACAACCATGGGATGAAACTCTTAACTAGTGCATTTGACAGATTTTCATTTGTGTAGTGGTAAGTATCTGAGGTGGGCAAAACCTTTTCACTTGTACTAGAGATAATATCAAACTTTTTACATTTCTTGCAGCAAAGACCCAATTCAGATGAACCAGCCACTTGTGGTGGCGCGTCTAAGATAAAGAGTTCCTCAAGTGGGCCTCGTCTGCCTGCAGTTGAAGGCCAATGTTATCAGATGATGTGAATAACCTCGACTTCAGCTCACGTTTCGCCAGTTCTCAGAAGAGCAAGAAGCCGTTCTCTCGTATTTTTCTTTTTAATTTTGAAGGCGGTCTAGATCATTTGACCCCCAGGGGAAAAGGGAACTTTCCGTGGGTGCCCAAGGCCTTTGCGCCGTCAGCTCGCACTCACGTTACACCTCAACCCAAACTTGGTGGTCCGAGAGTGGCCCTCTTGGAAGCAGAGGAGGAGGAGGAGAAGAAGGAGGTGTGCCCAAAAGCAAAAACCCCCAAACAGCACAAAAACAAAAGGCCCATGTCCTTTCACCCAGAACCAGACTTGTTTCTAGTTCTTTCCCTTATGTTCAAAAAAACACATGCAATTATCAGACCCTCCAGGATTTTGCAATGTTGCAATCTCAACTATTAAAGCAAATTCAGCCAATTCCCACGAATGTCATTACTGTGCAATTTTGACCAATTACACAACCAGTTTTTGACCAATCATTGTTGTTTCCCGCAAAACGTTGAGCCATACATCAGCGAACTCACTTCCTTGTTACATTTAGAAGATGCAGGAAACGTGTGATAAAAACGCCTCACATTTACCTTCAAAAATAACTAAATGATTAATGATAAAGATAATAGTGCTTTTGTTCCCTTCATTTTAATTCTTTGTTAAAGAATCATTATAAAGGAGGACAAAATAGCAAAATTTACCACAACATTGACTTGCTCCCGCAACAAAACGCTTAAAGACATCAAGAATCTGTATCAACATTTTTAGAAAAGCCGCTACAAAATCAGGCATTTTAGACCTCAACAACTTCAAAAGACCCTACGAAACCCTGGAGGAACTGAATTATTAAGGTTGTATATACTGGATTACAGTAAATAACCAACTGTACATGATGATGATTACACAAGATGATGATGATGATGATGATGATGATGATGATGATGATGATTGAACATGATCATTTTCACATCATTACACCTGAGAAATTCATGCAGGTTCACACCAAACTCTATTCCTTACTTATTATGAGAATTTGTACACTAAATTACAAATCGCAATGTAATAATGCTGTAATAACTATAATAATAACGCTGTCCTTCATTCAACACATGACAATCAAATATAGGTGGTCAAAATAAATTTGCCATACAAATGATAGTTATCACTAAAAACACCAAAAATATAATCAGTGTAGGTGTTTTATTTACAACAGTATAAGCATAGCTGTATTGGTTGATTGTTTTATCATAAACAAAGGTTATTGAAAAAGTGCACAAAACCTAAAACAAATAAAATAAATAAATAAATAAATAAATAAATAAATAAATACAAATAAATAAATAAATAAATAAGCTATAACCCAGACTAACATTGTGATAACAGTAGAAAAACGCACCACAAAACTTTTGGAGTCACAATCTTATGATTCAAGATACTTTATTTATATATATAGAGAGAGAGAGAGGGTTGGCAAAAACATTAATTTAATAGTGCCATGTTGTAATTTTACCTGCATTTTGTATTTTCATGTCATGATTTTACAGCAATGTTAATTTCACAGTCTTTTTTTTTTTTTTTTTACAGTGAAGTCATACAAGTGCAACATGTCGTGAAATGCACCATGAACCATGCTAACACAGTGCAAATCACTTAGAAATTAGATGTTAACAACAGATTAAATAAAAAAAGAAATCTCACAACAACTTGAGCATGGGTGGTCAAACATACTGTACCATGTGCACTGAGATGTGCAATACAAGCTCACCGTAGGAAAAGCCTGACTCGACCACAGGTCAGTTTTTTGGGAGTTTTCACCCCCAAATGGAGAGGGCCAGTGAAGCCTGACCCGCTTGGTAGTGCATTACGCACCCTCGACCCTCCCAGCCCACTTTCCCAAAGAGAGTCGAGGAGGAGGAGGGGGAGGAGGAGGGGTGCGGAAGGGCGCAAGAAGCTCTCCGAAATATTAGACTTTAATTTAAGGCGTAAGAGGTTTTCGATGTCCGCTCGGCTCTCAGGACTGATATCGGTGAGAAAACAGCTACCTTTAGCTTAAAAACAAGGCCCTTCTGGTCACTCGCTTACTTTTTGGCACTTATGGTAAGATTAGCCCCAGGACATTTGTCTAAAATCCAGACTTTACAGGACTGACACAAGAAACAATGCTCTGAAGTGATGCTTCATGTTACTGGACAGTCAGAAATGTTTCACTTTCATATTTAGTGCAGAAAATTAGCGACGCACATTGCTGCCAAGTAAGAATAAAATGTGGTGACTATCACATTATTTGAAACGTCATGTATCATGTAATAAGGTGAAACATTATGATGTTATAGCATGACAGTTTATCACATTATAATGTGAAAAATCATCATGTAATTGCATCATAACAAGAAAATGTTTTGTAATGAATAATTACATGACATAATAAGCTGGTGACAATTGATCACATTATAAACTGTCAAAATATCATGCTATAAATGTCACAATTGTCATGTTATTATGTGGTGACCATTAAGTTATAATGTGAAACCGTATCTTATAATAACTTGAGATTTATCCCATGTTATAATGTATTGCATTATAACGAGAACAAATAAGATGAAATCACATCAAGCCGTAATATAAAACCGTATCATGTAATATTGTAAAAACTACGATGCTATAGTGTGAAACTTGAATGCATTAAAACCTGAAAATTATCATGCCATAGTAGAAAACGCTATAATGTGAAAAATTGTCTTATATTAATATAAAACCGCTTCACGCAATAATACGGTGTACATGACATAATGTGAAACTGCATCATGTAAAAAATTCATTCTATAGTGAAAATCTATCACGTCAAATTATCACGCTATATTGTGAAAAATTCTTACATAATAATGTGGTGTACACCACCAGGAAATATGACCACCTAATAACGTGAAAAATTATATTAAAATGAATCGTGACCAGAGGTCGTGAGAAACATGTGGCTGGAAGCAAGAAAGTGAGCTGACGCTCTGATTAATCTTAATGTCCACCTGAAATCCGCCCCCACCCGCTTAACACCCCCTCTTCCCTCCTCTCCTCTCCTGCATCGCTCCAGCAATACTGTGGATTAGGTTGCTCCCAGAATGATTAATTACAGGGCGAAGGAGCTCAAGCCACGGTCCTGCTGTAATTTCGGAGGAGGAGGAGGAGGAGGAGCAGGGGGGTTCGGATCTCGTTACTAGTTCGCGACCACCGTGGGGTGGTTAAAAAAGGTTTCTAACAGGGTCTGAGATGGAGTTGAAACTCGAAACACGAGTCACGAAAGGGATGGAGAAGAACGGAGGGAAACGAGTGCAGCAGGTGTCGCTTTGCGTCTGAGTTTCATAGTTCCAAATCTGCGCCGAGGTGTGTGGAAGAGTAAAACTGAACTGTAAAACCCAACAACCTTTTGAACATTACGTAATATCCCCCCCCCCAAAAAATTGAGGTCACTTATTTTAATCAATTAACAAGTGAAAAGTAATTTTTGCATCGGAAAAGATCCATTTTTATTTTCAATGTTTGAAAATATTGCCACTTTTTGTGCTTAGATTTTTTGCAGTCTTTCAAGTAGACGTGATGTAATATAAGTGAGTTGTACTAATACAAAAATTGAGAAAAATTACACAAGTTTAAAACATATATTACATGTAAGTGCAAAAAACATCATATTTTAGTTTTTAATCATTTGTTTGGTACTTTATTTACCAAAGTTACTTTAACGAGAAATACACTGGTAACTTGTTCAAAAACATTTTCATTATTTATTTTTAGGCAATCTGTAATTTTTAGGCTTAAATAAATTTAAGGCTTTATAAATTTAAATGATTTGAAATAGTTGCCTCAAATAGCTTAGAGTTGATCTCATCAGGTTTTACCGTCTAACATTTCAGTGTTTATTTGGCACAATACTTTCACACCGAGTCCCACTGAGACTAACACGTCCTTCGTCCCCAAAAAAGTGTCCATGCAGAACTCTCGAATGGAGTCGCCGCTGGCCGACCTAATGAATAAATCCGACCCTCGAGGCTTAATCTCGTCACCCAAGATCAGCTCTGAGGGTTTCGGCTCGCTACACAGAGGGCCATTGTCCTGGCTGGACAGGCCGTAGGACACAAATCTGGCTAAGAGAAATTTTGGCAAGATGACCTTGTGTGTAATAACGCAGCTCGTCTATACGTACCTGCAACACGATCTGTTTCCGGAGGAACGACTTTGCTTTCCTAGAAGTTGGGCCTTCTTCAGGTTTAATACAGCTGCGGTGAGAGGAAAACTTTCTGCTGTTACTGCCAGTGTTGTGAATTTAAGTGAGTGATTATTTGTCTTTGTGAACACAGCACAGCACACAGTGCACCACAACCAAATGTGACCTCTGCATTTGACCCATCCGTGAAGCAGCAGTGGGCAGCTAACATGGGCAGAGTCCAGCGAGCAGTGTTTGGAGACGGTACCTTGCTCATGAGTACCTCAGTGGTATCTTTAACGCTTCGGAACACACAGCTGCGAGATGTAGTCGGAGTGCAATACTTTTATTCAAGTGATCCTAACTGTTTGCAAAAAATTTTGACATTTTGATATAATTTCATTTCGCATTCTAAGATGAATATTTATAGCTTGAGCCCTGTGTACAAGTATATTATATAGTTGAAATAAAAATTCATTACAAACAATATTTTAACACTTTATTAGAATGCATAGGGGTCTTTTTTGTTGTTATACTCTATATTTTAACAATACTTTATATCGTTAAAAATATAGATGTTTAAATATTTTATTAATTTGCTATAAGAGTATCCTGCAGTAGAAATATGTGACCCGATCTGCCGTAATGAGTCGGAAGTCGGCGTTCTATTTATTTAGATACGGGCCGATTATGTTGACAAACATCAAACATATCGTTTTTTCTTTTTTGGTCTTATATGAAAGAAAAGGTCTTCAAAATTAATCTGGTCTCCAAAAAAGGAAAAACGATATTTTTCAACATAATCGGCCCATATTTAAATAAATAGAACGCTGACTTCCAACTCATTACGGCAGATCGGGTCACATATGAAGTATTACTGTATGAAACATCGTATTTCTCTGTAGCTTGTAGTGTAGCTAACTGCTACAACAGTAGCTTGGCTTTAGCTTCGTAGCTTTTTAAAAGCAGCTTCATCAACACTAGCTACTGACCACTCGTACTGAAAAATGATATGATTATGAAGCGTTGACTTCAGCGTATGAGGGACATGAAGTCAGCTCGTCATGATAATAAAACTAGGCAAAAAAGCCCAGAGTTCTGTGCTGGTGCGTAACGGTGTATCAGCTTTCGTAAAGAAAACAATGAGAGCTTGTTACGTTTCTTATGAGCAGTGATGTCTCATCACAGAGAGATTATTAAAGGAGCAGTGAGTCTAGAGGCCTGCTCACTAATTACCGTCTAAAGGAGAGGGCTTGTCTTTTCCTCACGATAAATGGCAGGATGAAAAGGAATGCAGTCTTCCTCCAGGTATTCAGTAACACTGCTTTGGTGTGCTTAATGCATCGAGTTTCCCAAACTTACACACACACTCATATGTCTCATACATAATGCTATGATCAGTAGTGTATACCTTTTCATAAGCTGTGGATGTTTTATTGAAGTGAAATGAGTGATTATTTTGTCATTGTGAACACAGCACAGCACACAGTGCACCACAACCAAATGTGACCTCTACATTTGACCCATCCGTGAAGGAGCAGTGGCCAGCTAACATGGGCAGCACCAGGGGAGCGGTGCTTGGGGTCGGTACCTTGCTCATGAGTAACTCAGTGGTATCTTTTCTGGTCCGGGATTCGAACCGATGACCTTCTGATCACGGGGCCAACTGCCTAACCATTATACTACCAACTGCCCCGAACCAGGGCTGCGTTTCCCAAAAGCATAGTTGCTAACGTATTACTAACTATGTTAGCAACACTGTGTTAGTTGATGCTAATATACACTATGTTAGGTGTTGCTAATGTACACTTTATTAGTTGCTAATGTACACTATGGTAGTTGATGCTAATGTACACTGTGTTAGTTGCTAATGTACACTATGATAGTTGATGCTAATGTACACTGTTAGTTGCTAATGTACACTATGATAGTTGATGCTAATGTACACTGTTAGTTGCTAATGTACACTATGTTAGTGGCTAATGTACACTATGTTAGTTGCTAATGTACACTATGATAGTTGATGCTAATGTACACTGTTAGTTGCTAATGTACACTATGTTAGTGGCTAATGTACACTATGTTGGTTGCTAATGTACACTATGTTAGTTGCTAATGTACACTATGTTAGTGGCTAATGTACACTATGATAGTTGATGCTAATGTACACTGTTAGTTGCTAATGTACACTATGATAGTTGATGCTAATGTACACTATGTTAGGTGCTAATGTACACTATGTTAGTTGCTAATGTACACTGTTAGTTGCTAATGTACACTATGTTAGTTGCTAATGTACACTGTTAGTTGCTAATGTACACTACGTTAGTTGCTAATGTACTCTATGTGAGTTGCTAATGTAGTTAGCATCTATGCTTTTGGGGAACACAACCCCAGTGGGACGTCTGTTTCTATATTTCAGGGTTAGTTCCGCTGAGAGGAACTTAGGCTTAAGAGTCTTCTCCGGGACCCAGTGATGACAGTGCTGGAGCAAGAGGTCGTGGGTTTAAATCCTATCACCACACTACCCCCACAGGGTCCCTGAGCAAGACCCTTAACCCCAAGTTGCTCCTGGGAGCCTGACCCTGTAATTAGGAGCATATTTTGCTAAAGGTATTCCCATATGTTGATATTATGTAAGAGAAGCAAGAGTAATGAGAAGGGGAGGGAGAGAAATAAAGAGAGGACGAGTGAGAGAGTGAGGAACGGTGTGATTTATCTGAAGAGGTGCTGTGCCCTCCACTGGTCAGCCTTCTCAACTAATCTCTCCAGTGTCATATGTGAAAACACACCATTGAAGCATTTTACCAAAAAGACACAAAATGCATTTTTTAAATATTATAACGATTTAAAATCAGATAAAAATTCAGTATTATAAGCCAGCTCTCTCTCTCTCTCTCTCTCTCTCTCTCTCTTTTTATATTCTTGCTTCTAAAGATGCAGACTTTCTTGCATTTTATTGACATATGTTTGCAATAAATTAATGTACTGTACTTTGCATTTTGTGTTTATTAATTATTGTGCTTTAATAACTCAGAATCCCTTTAACAGAAACCACACACATACAGTCAGAATCACAAGACTTTCAACTTACGGAACATATATTCATTCCTCTGTATGTTAAATTATTTCTGAGTAATTACATGCACAAAAACTATTTGAGTAAAAGTATTTGCGTAAAAACACATTAATTACATTATTCGCGATGTAAACACACTCGTTAGCGCTCGTGACTCTCATATGGAACGCCATCATGCACAAAAATGTAGTTCTTTTCCAGAAAGGCCAAAAGCAGCTCATTTTATAGACCAAAATGAAACCAAATCGACTCAAAATCACCCAAAACTTAAGTATTTCTTCATTTTCAATTGATCAGAAAAATATTTTTTTCAATTTTGTAATGTTAGAGGGTAACCAATAGGGAAAAATAAATATAGAAAATGTATTATTTGTTTTCAAATAATTTTATTCCGTATCCAGATAGATACCAAATGGATTAAGAAGTGTTTCCACCTGCACTAACCTTATTGTTCTTCACAGCCTCTATCTAATAATCTAAGCCATAGAATGTCTCTGCATAACAACAACTCTGCAGGTCAATAACACAGTGAGTTTGGTCTTGAGGAGTGTTCACTGTGGTTTGTTGAGTTTAACATGTGACGTGATCAGTGTTGATAACTGCTTCCAGTGAAGTGATTTCCTCATTATAGACATGGAAGAGAGAAATATTGAATAAACATCTTTAATGTTGCTTAGGCTTTGCATCTTCCACTTATCTGTCATGTGCTGTAAAACGTGCTTTGCTCCAGTCTCGGGCTCGCCCCACCCTGGTCTCGGTCTCTGCTCTTCAAAGTCTTAGTTTTGTCTCAGCCTCTGTTTGGGTGGTCTTGTCCCCAACTCTAGTGTGCGAGTGGTGGGTGTAGCTGTGTCCAGCAGGGGTTGAGGTTACCATGTGAGTGGGTGTATATATGTGTGTGTGTGTGTGTGTGTGTGTAGGTGGTGGGTGTAGCCGTGTCCAGCAGGGGTTGGGGTTACGATGTGAGTCCTGCCCCCTACCAAGATGGGGGGCCGGGAGAGTATAAAATTATTGGCGTGTAGTGAAGCATAGGGAAGTCAACGTTGCGTTTGCCGCCTGCTCTATGTCTGCTCCTGAGTTCCCCACCTAGACCTGTACCAAAGATGCTGTCACGGTGAGTAAAGCATCAGCATCCTCAAAACATTATTATAATATATTATATACAATCAGTTTGTTCTTGATGTTTAATTTGTACCAAATCAAAGAGTTGTTTGATAATGAAAATTTGGAAGGCCGTGCGAGACAAAACTGTGTAAATGTTTGTTTTAAATGAATTAAATGTTACCTGAAATGTTCATTCTAAAAGCAGTATATGATCTTAAATTGAAGTGGTCAAAATGTGCCAATAGAAGACAATATATTTACCACAGTTCAAGTTTCTACCATAATGTTCACTAATTTTATAGTTTATTATAAAATTCTTTTAATAAACATGTTGTTAACTTCAAATTTCAAAATTCTATCTCTTCATTCTATCATTTAAATATTTCATATTTTTAATTTATTGTATCTCTTTTTCTCCCCTTTAAAATCATGATTTTTAAAAATTCATTTAAATTCCATTTGGTTATCCTCTAATAAATATGCTTCCATTCTTTAATTACTTTTATATTTAATATTAAGCACTTTTGGCCACATTTCTACAATCTATGAAAGGTGTTAGCTAAATAATCACACACACACACACACACTTTGAAATGTGATGTTGAAACTTGACTTCAAAAAATGCATATTTTAAAATATTCCAAATGTGAGTTGAAGTGTTATTGCAGTGTGTAGGGCAGTTGCTGTTGTAACGGTTGGGCAACCATCCCGTAATCTGAAGGTTGTCATTTCGAATCCCGGAACGGTAAAGGTACCATTGAGGTACTCATGAGCAAGGTAACGGGCAGGCGCTGCCTGTATCAGCTGCCCACTGCTCCTTCACGGATGGGTTAAAAGCAGAGCTCACATTACGTTATGGTGCAGAGTGTGCTGTGTTCATAATGACAAATAATCACACACTTAAATTTAAAGAATTTGCTTAAACATTACCATTACATGTGCAGAAACACTGAGTACTTTGCATAAACAGAAATATGTTTTC
Organism: Distichodus sexfasciatus; assembly: GCA_032718565.1. NCBI lineage: Eukaryota > Metazoa > Chordata > Actinopteri > Characiformes > Distichodontidae > Distichodus > Distichodus sexfasciatus. The sequence continues at coordinate 240,819 of JAVGVS010000226.1, read as the reverse complement.
ATGTTGGTTTCTGGCCTGTGTCTTATTCTGAGTTTATCTGAGCTGATTGACTTCACTTCTCTCCAGATTAACCTTCAATCTCAATTCCTTTACTTGTACAGAAATCTTATAATTCTCTCAGTAGCTACTGTCTTTCTGGCGACGGCTGTTTCAGCTGCTCCAGTTGAAGGTATGATCACGTTTAACAGCTCATAACACACACATGATAGCAATGAATTCTGTTGAGAACTTGACCAAAAAAATCAGTTAGTAATCTGGAGAATCTGACATTTCCAGACAAAGAGCCTGAGGAGAACGACTTTGAGGCAGAGGAGGGTGAAGAGGAGCTCTCGGAAGAAGAAGAGGGTAGGAGACGAATGTTCACTTTGGAACTCTCAAAGAGCTTGAAAATGAGAAAACCCACTTAAACACACACGACTAAACAAACTGCAATAAAGTAGAAGATAACTAGTGGAGTAAAGACGTTAACCCAAGTTGTAAACATAAGCATAAACTGCAGGTCAGCAGGTCAATTAACTAAAAATTAGCATTTTAAATGTATTAATCATAATAAAATGTAGAAATATATTCCTACCCACTTAAGAAGAGCTAAACAACGTTAGTTCCACCTTCACATAAAGTATAAAGATATTTTTATCTCATTAGTAGTAGTAATAGTCAACGACATATACTATTTATTACCGTTATACAAGTCACTGGAGACGACGAGGTGAACGTCAAATCTAAATGTTAAAAATAGTATCAGAAAGTGGAAGATTCACTTGTGAACAGTTTTTTAAGAACTGTGTCCATCTCCCCTTTCTTTCCAGATGATGATGACTCCAAAGGTCAACCTTTGAAGGGTGGGTGATGAGTTAGCAACTTACTAGGGGTAAACGATTCAGAAAATCTCATGATTCGATTGCATTTCCGATTCTGGGGCTTTGATTCAAAATCAATTCACGATTCATAAACAATTCATGATTCAGTATGAGGATGAACTTGTTTCGAGATTGCTGCTTTGAGTTACTTTTCTCATTTGACTGTGGCAGTGTTGTTTAGGTTCAGGGTTATGAATGAATTGATTTTTTGGAATGCATGAATCGATTTTGAATCAACAGAGAAAGAATCGCGATTCAATTCAAATCGAGTTTTTTGCACACCCCCTGCAGCTTACCACCGATGTTAAAAATGAAAGGTTTTGCATTAATTAGAGACATCACACTTGGAGATTTGTTTCCATTATTTAACATCACAGAGTGATGAAATACATGCTTAGTGTTTTAATAAATCGACCCAACATCCACATGAGTCTAGATAAAAATGATTAATTGTGAACATGAACAGGTGTATAGCGTTAAGAAATCGATGCTAAGCTTCTCATAAACCAGCATAAAAATGTCTAAAAATGCCTCATTCCGGGAGATTGATGATGAAGCGGGTGGGAGGCGGGAGGTCTCGCAGACCGACAGTGTGCCATTGTGTCGAGTTCGCTGAGCAGCAAAGCAGAACCAAGCGAGTGCGTGAACGAGATTTGATCTCGCGGAACCTCAAGAATATGCTTCTTGTTTCTCCGGGTTCTTTTTTTCTCTCTTCTCTTTCTCAACAGGAGCTGGAGCTCAGCAAGGCACAGCGCTGCCCAAAGGCCCGGGTAAGACGATGCTAATCCGCTTTTTTTTTACTTTTTTGGGGGGGGAACAGAGAACAGTGAAGCCCTCAGCTGTGGAAAAGCAGCTGGCTTGGTGCACCTTAAGCCTCCTTTAATGCCAACGCAGTCAAAGTCAATCACTCTTTAATCCGCTCGGGGCTCAGGTGTGTGGCCAGTTAAGGCCAAAAAGGGGCAGAGACCCCGAAACGGGAGTCCGCAGAGGGTCTTTTTTTACACGCTCACTTCTTAAAGGAAGATTTGGGTTACATATGCTTGATAGCCTGATGAGAGATGCGTTAAGACTCTGACCTTTGCTAGACCCCAAGGTCCAGGTCTTTCTCTCTCTCCTTACCTGTGCTTATTATGTGATTTTTATAACACACACTTTATCTGACCACTACTCCTCCTACAGTTTTTGTGCTAGAAACATTGTTCCAACTCTAAAACGTGTGGGATGCTTATACACACATTTTTGATATGTGCACTTGTTCATGAGTTCTGTCCATTTTTTTGTCATATGAGGGCCCGCAGGACCACCATGACCCGCACTCGTCTTTTTCATCCTTTCATTCTATCATTTGTTTTGTTTTATATGAACCCATTCATTTTCTCCCATTAAGAATATATGGTATTTGTGACTCGAAAGCTTCCCTCGGCCTGTTTTCACATGACGGTCAACCCGGTTCTTATGCCACCTCAGACCACCTCACTGAACACACACATCAATCTGTTTCCACCCGCACTCGTTTTCTTCTGTTATCATCTATCGTTCTTTCCCCATTCCCATCAATGCATTTCAAATCCTTCTGCTCGGCCAGTTTTCATGTCACAGCTGCAAAAGCTGAGCATCACATTGACATTTTCTTGAGGAAATGCTTATTATATAAATTGTTTCAGTAGATTTTTTAATATTTACGTTTACAGCATTTAGCACAACTTTCATTTCCTAATTACAGGGACAGTCTTCCTGCAGCAACTTGGGGTTAAGGGTCTTGCTCAGGGGCCCAGTGATGGTAGTGCTGGAGGTAGGATTTGAACCCATGACCTCTTGGTCCAGAGGCGAGTTTCTCTGGAGAAACTTCAGGTATCATAGCTACTAGTGGCAAACTTGCAGCAATGTTTTGGCAACAATGAAAAATTGTTTTTGTGTATTGCCACAAATGTAACGTAATGTATTTGCCAAAACAATTTGCTGATAATGACAAACTTGTAGTGAACGTTTGGTGACAAATTTCCAGGTTAGAAGTCCTTCACAAGTTTGCCACAAACCTAAATTGCATGTGAAGATATGACCTTGCAGCAAATTTGCAGGGGTTGCATTGCCAAGGGTTAATGGCAAATGCTTGCCAGAAACTTAACATTTTTGTAAGGGTATACGGGTAAGATGTACAATTCTGCTTTAAAGGAAAATTTGGGTTACAGACTGTGACCTTTACTAGCCCCAAAAGCCAAGTTTTCTCTCCTTCTCTTTTTCTCTCACTTTTCAAGGTGTGATTTCTCTCCCTGGCTGCTCTCTACCTGTGCCAATCTCTCTAAATGGTATAAAGGTGAAACTTGATTCGTTAACCCGAGAGACAAGTCCATTAGCCCAATTTTCTCATGAGCTCAGTAACAAAAAAGGTGCTGAGTGAGTTTGTGGGCAAATCAGTGACCCCTATCCTGCTTTGCTGTTTATTGTTTTTTTAGAAGTACTTTTAGCTTTTGTGGGAAAGGAAATCTAACAGACCACGTCTTGTTGTTTTCCAGGTCAGAAACTGAATGGAGACGGTGGTGGTGGTGGTGGTGCTGCTGCTGGAGCACAAACAGGTTTTGGCTGTAAGAGTGACTTAGTTCAAAATGCATTGAGTAACAATAGAAGATTTAGAGAAATTAGTTCTGTGACATGAAAACACATCTAAAATAAATTGCATTTCTTCGTTAAAAAGTGGTTTTGTAAGGTCAAATAGAGTACAAGAGACTAGCTAACTCTTTCATATATAAATTTTGAATTTCTAATTAGAATTTAATGGTATCAAAATGTTTTCACCCTGAATATACCACATTAGATGGAATTTCTTAAAGATATTGTGTAATTGTGGGCTAAAAAATGTATAAATAGAGAAATGATAACGGCTGTTTATACATGTTTCTGCTGATGTTTCTGTTGACTTAGCTGTTAAACTATGCTGGTGCCCCCTTCTGGCCAAACAAGGGAATGACCGTGTTAGTGGTGGTGCCACCTTGTGGCTAAAATAAGGAATTATAACCTGTATGACTTAAAAAAGCGGGGAGAAGAGGGTTACACTTTGATAAGGCTATTGATAAGAAGCAACAGACCGGGGCTCGTCAATGAGATGAACTTTTTAATACATGAAAAGCTCGATGATAGTGGTACAACAAAATTGTAAAATTCATTTGAGTTTCGCGTGACAGCTAAATGTAGCAGCATATGTGGTATGATACATTGCCAGGATTAACACATCTCCTGCCTTGTGAGGTGCCTCACTCTCACCAGAGATCGACAGAGTTCAGTTGTCACAGTGTTAGAACACATTTTTTCTGTTTTTGGTGTTTCAAAGCCCAATGTTAGTGAATTTTAAGGTATGTTAGTGATATTAAGGTATGGCACCTGTTCATAGCCATGTCTCGACTTACAATATTTTCAGCTTACAATGGGGTCATAAATCGGGAACTACCAGTATATTTATATTTAAGTGTCATTACAGATTAATTGGATTTTTACAACGCTCTAATCAGTGATTTATTTCTTGTTGCAGCGTCAACTGGCTCCACCACAACAGCAGATGATGCCAGTGGTGAGATTTATGACTGAAGAGATTTTAATGTTGTCAGTATAACTACAAGAAAGAAAATGTGCCAGTAGCTGCTGTGTTCTGATTACAGGAAGCAACGGAAAAGACTCTCAAGCTGTACCGCCTGACTCAGGTTCTCACGGTAATGCCCTGGCATAATGAGATGCCACTTCTCCACTTATCTTATCTTTAACTCATTCCAAAGTTTTTTGTCGTAGAATTACTGTTCAGGCTTAAAAATGTCAGTTTATTGAGAGAAAGTTTTTAAAAAGTAGTTCCCTATTTCAGCCAGAGGGGGGGCCACCATTAAGGATGTCATTCCCTATTTCAGCCTGAGGGGGGCACCATTAAGGATGTCATTCCCTATTTTAGACACAAAGGGGCACCATTAAGGATGTCATTTCCTATTTTACCCAGAAGGGGGCACCATTAAGGATGTCATTCCCTATTTTAGACATAAAGGGGCACCATAATAAGGATGTCATTTCCTGTTTTACTCAGAAGGGGGCAATAAGGATATCATTCCCTATTTTACTCAGAAGGGGGCACCATTAAGGGTGTCATTCCCTATTTTACCCAGAAGGGTCACCATTAAGGATGTCATTCCCTATTTTACCCAGAAGGGGGCACCATTAAGGATGTCATTCCCTATTTTAGCCACAAGGGGGCACCATTAAGGATGTCATTCCCTATTTTAGCCACAGGGGGGCACCATTAAGGATGTCATTATTTTACTCAGAAGGGGGCTTTATTAAGGATGCCATTCCCTATTTTATCCACAAGGAGGCACCATTAAGGATGTCATTCCCTATTTTAGACACAAGGGGGCACCATTAAGGATGTCATTGCCTATTTTAGACACAGAGGGGCTTCATTAAGGATATCATTCCCTATTTTAGACACAAGGGGGCACCATTAAGGATATCATTCCCTACTTTAGCCACAAGGGGGCACCATTAAGTATGTGATTCCCTATTTTACCCAGAAGGGGGCACCATTAAATATGTCATTCCCTATTTTAGAGCGAGGGGGCACCATTAAGGATGTCATTATTTTACTCAGAAGGGGCACTATTAAGGCTGTCATTCCCTATTTTAGCACAAGGGGGCACCATTAAGAATGTCATTCCCTATTTTATCCACAAGGGGGCACCATTAAGGATGTCATTATTTTACTCAGAAGGGGTACTATTAAGGCTGTCATTCCCTATTTTAGCACAAGGGGGCACCATTAAGAATGTCATTATTTTACTCAGAAGGGGCACTATTAAGGCTGTCATTCCCTATTTTAGCCACAAGGGGGCACCATTAAGGATGTCATTATTTTACTCAGAAGGGGTACTATTAAGGCTGTCATTCCCTATTTTAGCCACAAGGGGGCACCATTAAGAATGCCATTCCCTATTTTAGCCACAAGGGGGCACCATTAAGAATGTCATTCCCTATTTTAGCCACAAGGGGGCATCATTAAGGATGCCATTCCCTATTTTAGACACAGAGGGGCTTCATTAAGGATATCATTGCCTATTTTAGCCACATGGGGGCACCATTAAGGATGTCAATGGGATGGTGGTGATGGTCTAGTGGTTAGGATACTCACCTCTGGACCAAGAGGTCATGTGTTTGAATCCTATCTCCAGCACTACCATCACTGGGTCCCTGAGTAAGACCCTAAACCCAAAATTGCTCCTTGAAATTAGGATAAGGATTAGTTTCACTGGATAAGAGTGTCTGCTAAATGCTATAAATGTAATGCCAACTGATCAAAAATTCTGTTATGCACTCACCGCTTATTTCCAATGCTGGGAGTAACAAAAGTAACACAATTTTGTACTGTAACACAGTAATGTAAGGGATTACTAATAAAGTTTCAGTAATATTATACTAGGCATGTTATATTATATTAGGCATGTTACTATACTGTACACTTTTAACCCAATATTTAGTGCTAAGAAAAATAGTGTGAGTAAAAGAGCTATTACCTACAGTGTGTGGCTACAGCCATTGCACCACATCGCCCTCCACTGGATGTAGAATGAACTGCAGTAAACTACATTTTACAATGTCCTACTTCCACACGTATTTTGGTGGATGTAGCTCAAAAGTAATGCAGGAGTCGTGTAACACATTACAATTCAGAGGCTGTAATATTGTAATGGAACCAATTACTTTGTATTAACAGTAACTTGCCCAACAATGATTATTTCCTTCTTTTCAGTTTCAAGACCGTCTGGACAAAGCAGCTCCACGTCACAGGCAGCTTCTGCAGGTACGTATTAAAACCTCTGATTCACATATTCAGTCTAGGAACTCTGTACTTTGTCATAACTATGGTACAGATCTCCATTGTTTGAATCACAGTGTATAATCTTATAAAATGAATGTTTAGGTGGAATGAAATTGTTGCAGTTGGTGATTTCATGCTGAAACTCACGCCTGTTTTCTAGGTGCAGTCATCATTGCAGTGGGTCACGGGAGCTTAGGGTCGAAAGTTCCTGGTAATAGTTTACCCCAAAAAGCACATTTTTACCACGTTTAATGGATAGTTTAGACCAAAAGTCAATTTTTTACTATGTTTAATGAATAGTTTACCCCAAAAAGCACATTTTCACATATTCCAACAGGCGCAGGATCAGACTCTCTGGGTTCAGTGTCTTCAGGCCACGTGTCCAGTCACATTTCATCAACACACACAAGTGGCTCCACTTTAATTTCTGCTGAAGTCCAGTCACAAGCAGAAGGTATTAAATAAAAACATTTAACACACACCAGCATTTACAGCTTTTTACAATCATTTCAATATAATTCTAGAGCCAACAATCATATGCTGATTTAACACCATCACATCCATTTATATCAGCTCACAAAAAGCAACTAAAATATCATTTGACGTTTTTATTCCTGAGCTCAAACAGACATTTAAATAAAAAACAATATTTTTAATAGACATAGACCAGTAAAAAGTAACACTACAATATGTTTTCATTTTAGATTGATACCCTCATTTATATTTGAATCAATGTATCAATGTAGATCAATGTATCGTTACATCCCTAGTAGTGTTACTTTAAGACCGTACAGATGGACTCCTAAAGAAGGATCTCCTATAGAGATTTATTATGAATACTGTATTATTGCCAGTTCAAATAAGTGAATTTGGCAAGTCTGAAGCAGTGTGTGTGTGTGTGTGTGTGTGCAGGGTCTGAAACAGCAGCTTCACATTCAGGTGGCTCTAAATATGACAATGGTATGTCGATTAAAAATGTTGTATTATAGAATATTTTTCCATGTTTTCAGTATCATTATTATCATTATCATCAGCACTTTCATTACCATATTTGTGCCGTTTGATTCATGAACAGTAAACTAATTTTCATCTTACTTCAGGTCAAAGCCAGACGCTTCACACTGCACCTCAAATTGAAGCACCAGGTAAAGTAATGCAGGGTAAATTGTTTTTACAAGGTGTTGTATTTACCAAACAATAATTAATAGTTTTATTGTAATTTTTTATATGTCTATTTGAATGTTCATGCAGGAGAGTCAGCAGGAGAGGCACCAGAGATAGAAAATAATGGTGAGGATCAGTTTATCACTCATTTTTCATGTAAATACTGATTTGGAAATGAATGTAGTGATGATTGACATTGACTAGACCGTCCAGGATTTCACGATGTTGTGATCGCAACTATTAACGCAAATTCAGCCAATCCCCAAAAATTCATTACTACCATGCAATTTTGACCAATTACTGCAATGTTTCCGCAATTTTTGCCCAATCATTGTCGTTTCCCTCAAAACGTTGAGTCATACGTCAGCGAACTCACTTCCTTCTTATGTTTAGAAGGAAACGTGTGATAAAAACGCCTCACATTTACCTTCAAAAATAACTAAATGATTAATGATTAATAAAGATAATAATGGTTTTGTTCCCTTCATTTTAATTCATTGTTAAAGAATCATTATAAAAGGGACAGAATCACAAATTTTATTGCTTTATAGCTTTTTTGCAACAAAACGCCTACAACAACTTTCATCGCATTTTTTTAAAAGGCCCACAAAATCCTGCAGAGACTGATTGACTTGACACATGTTATTGTATGTATTGTATATTGTTAACAGAAAACGGCCACAAGCAGCTGATTAATGGACTAGATAATGGACACGCAGGTACTCTAATCTCATTCTGATAAACAGGTTTTTTCATGTACATTTCTCCACGATTAGAAAATAATAAGATTTTTACATTTTTATTTTTTGTTGCATGAGATGCTGATTTCAATCTTTAATTTTACAGTAGTTTGCTTGTGTAAATGCACTTATTTTGTAAATACACTCACTTTTAATTTTCTAATTTTGATGCAGACGTGAATCACTTCATGGAGGGAACAGCTCAAACTGGCTCTGCAGGTACGCATCCAAATTGACAATGGTTTTTTTTGCTTTTTGTTTGCTGTAAGAATTTAAAAATAGCCCATGAAAGTCTGCTGTTAATGATTTTATGGAATTTGCAGGTGGTTTTGATGCTTTCGGCTCAAGCCCCCACTTGGAAATGACAGGTAGGTAGACGCTGAAGGTTTAACTTTAACTGGTGCTGAAATACCCACGCAGCATTATGGCTTTTAGCTAAGTTAATACTCGACATGTGGAACTGTTAGAGGTGACGAAGGTACACACAATACTCAATTAGTCAACAGTTGTTTATCTCGATAGCTTGAACAGAAGGTAACTGGACATCTTTTCCAAATTCTTGAATGACATTTCGTCTCTCATTCGAAAGCTTTCTTCAGTTCTGCACTTTGTTGACATTTTTACACCTGAACCAACAGATTTTTACATTCATTACTGTGTTGTTTTCTCTTCTAGGTGTAATAGACCAGTCCAGCCATGACTTTCTCATTGGGTTAATGGGTGAGGATCTTTTAACAGGGACATTTTTAATCTCAATACCACGTCCACGTTTTCAAAACCCACATTCACCACCAGGTTCGGGTTAGGGTTGGGTGTAGCTGGAGTATTATTTACATCTAGTCATTATGGGAGTCTGTGGAAGTTCCTCATAAAGATAGTAATACAAGTGTGTGTGTGTGTGTGTGTGTACATGTATTTATCGCATTGTGGGGACCTTTTGTCCCCTAAAATCACTTTTATCTGTTTTTTTGGGCTTTGTAGGGACATTTGAGAGGTCCCCATGAAGAAAAATGACTTTATAGTAAATGTGCTTGTTTTATTTGAGAAACTAAAAGAGGTAAAAGATGTGCTTTTGGTTACTGAGGTTAAGGTTAGGGTTAGGATTAGGTGTAGGTGTAAAATTATATACATTAGTCATTATGGGAGTCTATGGAAGGACCTCACAAAGATAGTAATACAAGTCTGTGTGTGTGTGTGTGTGTGTGTGTGTGTATTTAGGGGTTTGTGAGCAGAGTGCAAATTACCCTTCCATAATTGGAGGGTGCTGCCTTCATAACAGAACCCCCCCCAAACTGCTATTTTTGTCTCTTTGGGGGGGTCTGGGTCTTGATCGGGGGGTACAGTACCCCCCAGTGCCCCCCGTAATTTGAACCATGTTTGTGAGGACCTGCTGTCCCTGAGAAAATAGGAAAAACTATGATTTGTCCATTATTCATGGTTTATGGGGACATTTTGTGGTTTGTGAGGACCGGTCCCATAAAGAAAAATCATTTAATAGAAAATGTACGTTTTATGTGAGAAACTAAAAAAGAGTTTAAAAGATTTGCTTTTAGTTACTGAGGTTAAAGTTAGGATTGGGTGCAGCTGGAGTATTATTTACATCTAGTCATTAAGGGAGTCAGTGGAAGTATCTCATAAGGATTGTAATATGTGTGTGTGTGTGTGTGTGTACAGGTGGTATAGGGGACGGTTTTGCTCCAGATGCCTACACTGAGGCTGTAGGTACGAGTGCAGTGCTGAGCAGCTCTCCATCAGCCGCTCTGCCCACGTGTCTAATCACTAACGCTGTTTCAGCAGATCACATGCAGCTCGCTTTTCAGCTCCACGCTACAGGTCAGTGTCTCTCTGTCCACCTTCACTCACCCAAAAGACCCAGAAAAATGTACACTCTGTTCATAGGCCTGCCTGATATGACAGAAATATCCCCGTAACAACTGAATAAATTTAGAACGTGTACAGCAGTGGTCCCCAGTCATCTTCCCCTGAGGGCCAAATTATGTAAAGCAAGTCAACAAATCCACGTCACAGCTCTGCCCCTGCTCCCGGTGAAGAAAGAGCGAGGTAGTCAAGCCCCTACCTGACCCCGGCCATTGGCTCCTAAACCCCTTAATATTTAGGAGTCAGATGTCTTTTTGGGAGCCATAATCTCCATCACATGCCAAATGTAAAATGAATAAACAATAATTACTTGTATTGTTTATTTATTTCTTCCTTTGACCTCACACTGCCTTTTCTTTCTCCTAGCTGATCTATTTGACCTGCATTATGTCTTCTGCACTGTCTTATAGATAACAGAAAAATAAATGACACATAAATGTAAACAGCTATTATATAGATATAAATTAGGCAAGGCAAGTTTATTTATAGAGCACATTATCACACAAATGGGTCATTTAATGTGTTTTACAGAAACAAGATAAAATTTGTTAAAAATTAAAAGTAAAGATAAAAAGAAAAAGCAAGGTGAAAATGAGTAAAAATAAAGATAAAATAGAAATAAAACGAATAAAAGAGCTACTAAAATATTTAAAAATCAGGCACAGGTAAGATATTAACAGAAATGTAAAATATTCCAATAAGCTCAGCACTTAGGTGAGTTTTTAGCATCCGTTTAAAACGTGCCACGGTTGGGGCAGATCTGATATTAATGGGCAGCTGGTTCCAGCATTGGGCAGCGTAGTGGTAAAACGCCATTTCACCGTGTTTAGTTTCAGTTCTTTTCACCACCAGCTGACTTGAACCTGCAGATCTTAGAGACCTACCAGGATTATCCACATCAAACATATCTGAGATGTAATTAGGGCCCAACCCGTTTAGTGACTTGTACAGAATTAGTAGCGCTTTGAAATCAATTCTGTACTGAACTGGAAGCCAGTGCAAATTATTCTATATCAATATTATTAATACATTATATTATAATTTATTTATTTATTATTATTATTAGCTTCATGTAGTATAAAAGTGCAGAAACTGTAGACATCAATTCCCATGTAAAATGAAATCAGTGTAGGATAAAATCATATAAACAGATATGTTTGTGTTGTGTGTGCACAGTTACGATCATTACAACTGCTGAAAAAGTACGATGGATTTCCCGTATGCCATTTGTCACAAATCATTTCTCCTTTTTTTCAATACCTTTCCCTAAAACAACTCCTTCTAGCTCTTAATCTCATTTCACTTGATCGATTAAAGTTTCCCACATGAATATTTTGCGGTCTGACTGATTTGTTACGGTCAGAGCAACCCTTTTTCCAGAACTCTGAGTTCTCCTCCCTGTCATGTTGCGTTGATAATGGGGCACCCTGACAAAGTAAGCTAGCGCGTTAGTGCTCCTTCTGTCTCGGGTGAATAGTGGAATTGGAAGTTTGCTGTAAATCAGCATTGGGGAGGATTTCTTCTTTTAATTGTGTCTCTTATCCAGCAGCCGGACCGGGTCCAGGACCGTCGGCCAGCAGCAGTTCGGCTCCTGAAGCGGCACCAGGTACTGGCTCTGGATTCTCTCTTCCTCAACATTGTGTTATAAATAATACATTTTGGTATCTTCTCCCTCAAGCAGCACCACCACACCCGTCAGGACTGTTATAGCAACTTCTGGCAAACAAAAATGTAGATATGAGATACTGCCGAAGGCGTGTACCTGCAAGGATTTTTTTTAAAATGAGCTTTGTACCTTTATAGCTTCTTTTTGAATAATAAAAGGGAAATTTATTTTATAGTAGCTACATTACAAGTCACAAAATTGAGTTTTGTACCTTTGTAGCTACCTTGTGAATCAAAAGATAGCGTTGTATCATTGGAGCCACATTGTGAATCATGAAAGAGAGCTTTGTACCTTTGTGGCCACAATGAGAATAAAAAAAAGTTAGCATTGTGCCTTTGTTGCTACAATGTGTGTCAAAAGGGAATTTTGTGGCATTGTGTGTCAATAAAATCTAGCATTCTACTTTTGTAACTGCACTGAGAGTCAAAAAACTGAGCTTTGTGTCATTGTAGCTACATTGCGAGTGAAAAAATTGAGCCTGTATTTTTATAGATGCATTGTGAGTCAAAAACACAGAGCTTTGTGCCACTGAAGCAACTTTGTGAATCATAAAATTGAGCTTTGTACCTTTGTAGCTACGATGTGAGTCAAAATATTGAGCTTGTATTTTTAAAGCTGCATAGTGAGTCAAAAAAAATGGGAGCTTTGTAGATTTGTAGCTGCATTGCTACATTGATTTTTAGACTCAACAAGGCCATTTTACAACAAAACAACAATCTCTGTTTCCACTCAAGAACAACAGACAACAAAGTTATCAATAATGCATGAACGTAGACAGAAAATCACAATGGTTAAAGTTGTCATGTATCATTAACATGGAAATATAATTGTGATAAATGTCATTTTGCGACGTACTGTATAGCTACAGGTCTAAGGTGCGGTGACCTATAGAATCATCACTCAAAAGATGCAGCGCTACCTTTTTAAACTCACACTGTACTCTTTTCACAATTCATCCTCCTTCACCTTGTGTGTGTATGTGTTCTTCATAATGTCTGAAATATTTTTAGTGTAATGCATCATCATATGGTTTTGTCTAACATACTTTTTTTATTCATTTGCCCTCTTCAGGTCCTGGTCACTCCTATGCAGGGTTTGGGCCGGACCCTTTTGGCCACTCGACTGGTAAACACATTTATATTTACAGTATTTAGAAAATGCTCTTCTCCAGAGCGACTTCCATTTTCCAAATTTCAGGGTCAGTCTTATTGGTTAAGAGTCATACTCAGGGACCCAATGATGGTAGTGCTGGAGATATCTGATTCCAGCATATGAGCTCTTAGGAGAATATCCTAACCACTAGACCACCACCCACAATATCAGAGCTGATAAGGGCTGACTTTTCCCACCACAATATCTACAATGCCTTGCAAAACTTGTCCAGAAATATTACAAATCGTCAGTGAGATCGACCAGTGGCTTTGGCAACTTCATGCTACTGGTGATCTTCATTTAAAGAGTATGGTCTTGTTTTAAAGGAAGATTTGGAGTTCAACGGCAGAGCCTGATGGGTCTGATGCCGGGGCAGGACAGGAAGGCTTTAATTAGTCGATGGCAGTAAACAAACGCATCTTTGTCACGACAGATCCAACATCACCAACAGAATCTCGTCTAAAAATCTCAAACTAATTCCACCTAAACACAACACAATTCCAACACCAAACATAAATAAACAAAGAACAAAAACACGGTAGATCTACGTGGAAGAAATACGGCTGTAGAATCTATACTACTGTGGCTAACCATGCACACCGTATATCATATGAAAGCAGAGACTCCACAGATTACGCAGATAATATGTTGGGTTTTTTTTTCATGTTTCTGCTGTGTTGCATCTTCCTTTATTCTGACCCAGTAACATGTTGCTGATTCCTGATAAATATCCATACAAGTGTTACTTTATAATGATACCAAAAGCATAAAAATAGACATTGTGGTTGCTGAGATTTACACATTTTATTTTGGGGATCTGTTTTAGAGCGAAAATCTGTAAAATAGTTTCAGGTTAATTTAACAGGTTAAATATGCTTGACAGCACGATGAGAGATAGTCTAAGACTCTGACCTTTGCTAGACCTAAACGTTCAGTTGTCGGGGATGACATAGCTACAGATAACACATTTAGGTCAATTCAGAGCTGCTGATTTTAATATACTGATGGATATTCTATTGTAGAAATATAATAACTATAATCCACTAGACCAAAATTATTTTGTTTCCAGGAGCTTCCGACAATGGTGCTCATTCCAACTCCAATGGAGATATGTCAGGTAAACACTCATTTTACAAGCATCAAAGGTATCCCTGATCAATGCTACTTCATCTTACAATATTATGGCTCCATAAGCCATAACATTATCACCATTTGAGAGGTGAAGTGATCAGCACTGATCACCTGGTTAGCATGGCACCCGGCAGTAAGCTCTCATCCGAAAGGATTCTTCAGTTCAAAAGTCTGATAGGGAGTTCAGGGAATTTGGAAGTGGGTTGTCACCTTGAACGTGATCGCTGATGGACGCTGTTGTGCAACAGGTCATTAGGATCACAACAGGGCCTTTAAATCACCTGGGAAGGGACCTCAAGACTGTGCTGTAGGTGGCTAATGATTGGTATCTTAAGCCTCCAACTCTGTTGAGTGATCGTCATTCCAGCTGGACGTAGACAGCATCCCCTACTTTTCTCTCAAACCACCGCTCTTCTCTGTCCAACATGTGCACATTTGTAGCCCTTTTTCTTTAAGTGCAGATGTGCCCCTGAGTCTTATCCTGATGTGTTGGAGGCATAAAACATGGGCAAAACTCCAAAACTGTTCCCAGTCTGCTGTAGGGTCATACCTACCAAAAAGTGCTCCTACAAAGGAAATACTGTGAATGGGCAGCCTAGATGCATATAGGGCAGTTGGTAGCGCCAGTTTGAAAAAGGTACCACTGAGGTACACATAAGGAAGATACCGTCCCTAAGCACTGGGGCTGGTGCTGGGGCTGCGTAGTCACAGACTTTCTCAATTTTAAGTGAGTGGTCATAATGTTATGATTGATTGGAGTACATACAGTATATACAGTAGTGTGCAAAAGTTTTAGGCAGGTGTGAAAAAATGCTGTAAACAAAGAATGCTTTCAAAAATGGAAGTGTTAATCATTTATTTTCATCAATCAACAAAATGAAGTGAATGAACAAAAGAGAAATCTAAATCAAATCAATATTTGGTGTGACCACCCTTTGCCTTCAAAAGTAGCATCAGATTCTTCCTGAGGTACACACTTGCACACAGGTTTTGAAAGGAACTTTCGGCTGGTAGGTTGTTCCCAAGCATCATGGAGAATAACCACACATCTATAATCTATAATCCTACAAAATAATATCATGAGCTATAATCCTACAAAATCCCTGACTTTGGCACAGAAAGTGTGCCTATAAATTGATGCTGGTTTGAAGGCAAGAGTAGTAACACCAAATATTGATTGATTTAGATTTTTCTTTTGTTACGCTCGCCTTTGCATTTTGTAAATTGATAAAATAAACAATCATTATTTATATTTCTGAAAGCATTCTTTGTTTACAGCATTTTTTCACACCTGCCTAAAACTTTTGCAGGGTACTGTATAATAATCATAACTGTGTTATAGTGAAAGGTGCAGTGTGTTATGGTGTATGCTGCCTCATACAGTCTCTATATGTCACTGCAGTTTTGGAATTAATGCCTCATTCAGAACTCTCCTTCATGGACTACATGGGTAGGTCACAAGTCATATCTTATTATCCTAGTAAAACTTCATAGTTAGTAAGCATATAATTAGGGATGCATTGATACCAGTACCACATGATGTCAAGATCTGATACTACATAATTACACAAAGTTACATAAAGTTTTTAAAACATTTACACTACCAGTCAAAAGTTTGGACACACCTTCCCATTCAATGTTTTATTCTTTATTATCATGACTATTGACATTGTAGATTCTCACTGAAGGCACTATGAATGAACACACATGAAATTATATAGTAAACAAAAAGTGTGAAATAACCCAGAACATGTTTTATATCTTAGATTCTTGAAAATAACCAGCCTTTGCTTTGATCACTGCTTTGCACACTCTTGACATTCTCTCGATGAGCTTCATGAGGTAGTCTCCTGAAATGCTTTTCAAACAGTCTTGAAGGAGTTCCCAGAGATACTGAGCACTTGTTGGCCCTTTTGCCTTCACTCCTGCGGTCATCTCATCAGACCATCTCCATTGGGTTTGGTCAGATGACCGTGGAGGCCAGGCCATGTGGTGCAGCACTCCATCACTCTCCTTCTGGGTCAAATAGCCCTTACACAGGTCATTCATAGTTTTGATGCCTTTAGTGAGAATCTACAATGTAAATAGTAATGAAAATAAAGACAAAACATTGAATGGGAAGAAGGGTGTGTCAAACGTTTGACTGGTAGTGTATGTTAAAACTCTAAACCATAGCATGCAGCCCAATTAGATATTCATATTAATATTTATGTAAGGTACCAGTCCAGATCCAGATCAATCCAGACTCTAGCTCCAGATTTTCACAACAACCCAGAATTATTGTCACAAACGATGCTGGCGAGTCAAACGGAATCACGGCACCAATGCAAAGCATTTATTCAAACAAGAAAAATACATAGGCCACAATACAAGAACTGAAACTTCTCCTCGTTCAAAATCCAACAGGAATTAGCCGGAGTTGTAGCTTAACGGCTCTCTACACACTAGGTAGTGCACATGGAGAGTCACATGGCCCTATTTGACTACATAGGAAGTGACATTTTTCTTAAAATGTTGTGCACTACACTAAATGCTAGGCCCTCGCTCCACTCTGCTTTAAATCTCGCTTGACTTGCCGCTGTTTTAGAAATGAGTTATGGCGCTATTTGTGTTGCAACGTTCTGAGTGTGCAGTGGAACTTAAATATCTTGTCTTTACGCATGCGGCTCTGCCTTCCTCATTTATCGGCATCCGCAGATAAGTGTGAAAATACCAGATATTGACATCATCCAATGATTCCCTTATCGTGCATCCCTAATGGTAGTTATTGGCCTGGTATAACAGGTGTTGGTCGAAGGCTAACATGCTAACTCTTAAGTTTATTTTACCCATTGGTAACGTTCTACGAAAACTGTAAATGAACTGAAAGGGTTTTAACAAATTGTCCTTTGAGGTTTGGTCTTGTTAATCCAGCTTAGCTCATTGTTAGTTTGAATGGTATAAATGGCAAGTAGAAAATTGCAAGTATATGTACTCGGACTGAACAAATTAATATTGTCCCTTGCTCTAATTCTGCTTGTGCTCCACAGAGGGTTCTGACAACAATGGTGCTGATTTACCTGAAAATAACTGTAAGCCGTAGAATCCCAGCATGCATTTACTCAGGTCTCAAGAGAACTTGTGTATTGACGCTTATCGTGTCATTTTATCACGTTTTACAGGAAACGGACGTCACAGACCGGTGGTAGACATACACCGAGGTGAGAGAAAAATATGACTGAGTCTGTGTTGAGGTGGACACTTACTTCGGATTTTACAGACGAGTTTAAAATTGAAATGCATTTGATGAAAGCAGAAGTCACCATTTTTCTTTTGCCTCAGTGTTGGGGAAACAGCAACTTCTCAAGCTACAATCTCCTTAAGATTAAAACTTGTAGTTTTCTACTCCCCAGCACTGGCAGCTGCTCTGCAGCAAAAAATAACAAAACAACTGATCCATGGCACCACTTTTTGATAACGTGACATCTGTAGCTGTTGTGTGACGTGTGTTACAGGTGACCCACCTGGCGTTGGCATTCAGCTCGGAACAGGTACATCCTCTACATCTAATGGTGCTCAACATCTTACCATGCCATACCGTACCATACCAACTTTACTTACAGAGCACTTTTAAAAACAAGGTGACCAAAGGGCTGTACATAGCAACTCTAAAATTATTAAAAATATTATTAAATAAAATAAAATAAAACACTACCAGTATATAATTAAGAAAAAAAAATTGAAATAAAATATTTAAAAAAATAGAAAATGAAAGTACAATTAAAACAGCACATTATACACTCTCCTGCGCCAAGTTCAAAACAGAAGAAAAATAAATACATTTTTAGTTGTGACTTAAAAACAGACAGACTAGGAACAGAATGACAGGTCATTCCACAGATTGCAGGCTACGACTGAAAAGCCTACTAATGATTATTATGTTAATCAATTAATCTGCAGATTATTTTTTCAATTGATTGAATATTAATTGGATAAAAAGGGAAAAAAAATGTTTCATTTCCAGCATTTTTTAAATAAACCAAACTGGTTCTGTTTCTATTTTTCTATATCTATTTTACTCTAACATTAGTAAATGGGGGAAAAAAATCTGATTAATTAAAAATGAAGAAATATTGAAGTTTTGTCCATTTTTATCCAATTTGGACTCATTTTATTCTCAACTCATTTTGGCTCATTTCTGGGAGAAAACTACATTTTTTGTTTGTTCAAGACGGCGTTCCACGAGAGTCGCGTCACAATAACGTGGTGGACACGCGTCGGAATAATCACTGAAAACATCAAGTAAATTTCTGTATTGTGAGTAGAACGCTGGTTGTTATTGATCAGCTATAAATGAGTTTTGTCTGTAATAAATGTGAAGATTTGGCTGAACTGGGCGCTTTAGTGAATGACCTCCTGAAGTCGTGTTCTAACAAACAACGCGTGTTTACATCACAAAAAAATCTCATTCATGTGTTTCTACAGTTACTTCAGTTTTTGTGACGCAAGACACAACCTCATCTTAACGGGAAGCCAGTGCAGAGAGGCGCGAATATGTGTGATGTGTGCTCACTTACGAGTGCCAGTAAGGAGACGAGCAGCAGCTTTTTGTAGCACTTGTAGGCATGATAATGAAGCCTGATTGATGCCCACGTATAGGGCATTACAGTAATCAAGTTGTGTTGTGATAAAGGCATGAACGACCCTCTCGAAATCGCTGAAGAATCTTGGAGAGAAGTCATAGTTGAAAGAAACTCGCCTTCACACACACATTCAAATAAAAATTCATTTTCAGATGCATTTTCAAGCCCTTCATAGCACATATAATCAAAAAAAGAAAGCAAAAGACAAGAAGAGACGTAAAACAATCAAATCTAATCACAAAATAATAAAAAAATGTATACATATATATACAGTATATATACTGGTTATCGATTACCTTACACCATACACACTCCTATATATACAGCTTGTCTAAGAATCTTCTCTCTCTCTGATTTTCCTGCTCAGTTTACCAGAACACTTAGTGGCTGCTACAGAGATGTCTGTACCACAGCTAGTAAATATTCACTTCACACTGACACATCATACAGCTACTGACCGCAGTGACCTGTTGTGGATTATACACTGTGGGTATGGTATATTTAGCGAGGTTGTTGTGTTTTTGTGTGTACTGCACCTTTACTGCAAGGAAGCGGCTGAAGCAGTGTCCATTGTTAGGAGAAGTGAGCAGCTGTCCACCTTTATTGTAGAGAACAGCTGAGCAGCATCCTTGTGTAATTGCATCTGTATTTTTATTTAAGATTTAAGTTAAGACCTAGAGGTCGATCGATGTGTTTTTCTCTAAAGCCGATCCCGATATTTAGAAGTCAGGGTCAGCTGATGGCCGATATATGCTGCCGATATTTTTTTGGCCAATAATTAGACATTTCCCCTCTGTTTGTGTAGTAAAATATCACACTAATAACAAAGGATACGAAATTTCTCCAACAACATTTATTTAACGCGAGCTAAAATAAATAGAAACATAAATAACATGAATAAAACTGTAAATGTCTAAACAATAAATAAATATATAACATTCGAACTTGACTAATTTGTAAACAAAAACAAACTTTTTCAAGTTACAAACTATTCCTGAGGAAAGATAAAATTGTAAGCAACAATACAAAAAGGCGAGTCCAAAACTTCTGGCTGGGGTCCTGCAGAGGCGGCAGCATGGATCACGTGTACTGCAGCAAAACTGGGCTGTCCGCAGAGATGCCTGAATATCGGCGTACTAAACTCGGATATCGGCGATGCGATATAAATGCATCTAAATATTGGCCCGATGTATCGGTCGACCTCTATTAAGACCTCTTGGGGTGCAGGATAGCGCTGGACATCTGTACCTTATTGGTGAGATGTTTGCAAATCTATACTATGTTTAACACGGGCGTGGGCCTAGGGGTGGGGAATAGAAAGAAAATGGGTTTGTCTAAGGTGTATAAAGTTGGGACTCTGAAACCAGTTCGGCCGGATCCGCCGGCTGGCCTGGCAGCATTGTTGGTTTGGATTGTAATAGTGTTTGTTTGCCCACTATAATTTCCTGTAATGAAGTTAGCTACTTTGCCCACCTCTGATATTAATGTTGCTTGATGACTTTAGCGGTGAACAATATAACGTCCATTTATGACCAAAAAGAATGTTCAAGATGCCAAAACATCCAAGATCTCTTAATGTCAATAATCGTCGATCATGTCTTCAGTGACACTATGCTCCGTCATACTATTAAAAAATGTGTGTTTTGCAAGTTCTTTTAGCTACACAACACAACAACGGTTAAGTTGATGTATCATTTGTATGAAAATATTGGTGTTTGTATTATGTTCAAATCACAAGCTGCTGTAGCTACACGTTGAGAATGTGGTGAACAATATAATTATCACTTTTGCTGCTAAATTTAATTAAAAAGAGAGAGAATCTGTCAACATTTTCCAAAGTTAGATTGTAGACCGTTTCTGGAAATCTTTGTTAAACAGAATTCTTCATAATTTTAAAATGGACCTCTTTAATCTGGAAAAATCCTTGTTATATTCTTTAATGTTTTACATTTCCCTACCGCAGGAGGGCTTCACGGCCTCAACACGCACACCGACGCAGGTAAAGTCAAGTCACTGCGTCGCAGCGTGACACAGCGTAATAAATCTACTGCAAATACCAGAGTGTCAGGCTTTAAATGTTAAATCACAGAAGGAATGTGAGTAATAAGAAGAGAAAAGCGGCTCATGCGTTTTCCATATTGCTTTGCAGCAGGAGGCCTGGATGTGAGGGAGCCCACCTTCAGCCCCTACACCAAAACCAACGGTACCACAAACCCAGCTGACATTTAGGGATTAACGAGTTGACCCGAGTTCTAAACCTTTGTTCTCAACTTTGCTTTCCAGGTCTAGCTACAGAGCGAGGTGAGGGAGCACAGACTGATTTGGCAGGTACAGACTTTAACACACCTGTAAAAATGTAATTTGTCATTATGTAGAAAAATGCTCTGCTTCCATGTTCTCATTAGCTTATAAAGCATGACGTCGGGAAATATAGCCTCATTACACTATATTTTCTAGTTTTTATGAAAGATTGAATTTAAATAGTATGATTTTGCATAGAACTGAAGGAAACCCAATATGATTCGTTTTGCATGTATATGCAGTAAAATTTGGAGCAGCTTTATATTTCTGTTCTTACCAAACAAATCTTAACTAATCTTAAATAAGTCTTAAACGCGGCCTCATTCACCAACTGTTCTTACAATCAAATTTGTTCTTAAACTCCTCTTACGCACTTTTCAATAGATTCTATCATTCACCGATGTTGTCTTATCTGGAATTTGCTGTTCAATAAGAACAGAATCTACACACACTCAAGACCAGACGTACTCACATTTGAGTGATGGTTTGCTCAAAATAATTGCTTGTGGTAGTTTTGGTAATTGTACAGCTGATGAAACGATAGTATTTTAATGTAATGTATTTGGCCTTTTAAAAACAAGCTTAAAATTAATAAATTATTAATGATATGTGACCCTCCACGGCAAAACCAGTCGCTTGTCGCAAATTTTCAGAATTGAGTTATAATGTTTTCATGAAAGGGCATAAATCAAGCTTCAAAAGCGATACCTATATGGAATGAATGGGGCGACATATGACTGAGAATATCAACATTCAAAAGTCGGGTTTTTCTCCTGTCACGCCAAGTGAGAAATGGAAAATCTGCCTTCGAGATTGACTATACATAAATAGCACTCTGAGCGCTTAGTGCGATCGGCAGCTACGTTGTATTTCTGATAGCCTCGCTGCATTCACAGCCACTGCACGGATAGCCTACCTGCGTTAGGTTAACTGAACTCGAGGAGATGAAGATGGATTCGGAGAAAATATCTTCCGCTAGTCAACCAGTGGATTTAGCGTAAATATTGAAGTGGTCAAAACACAAACTTTTAACATTCTGCTGGAATTGAATTCACTCACCTCAGAAAGTCACCTTTTTAGGATGGAAGGGAAGTTTTCAGTGAAATTTATTCACAACAGTACAGTATAGACCTTCACTGTTTCAAAAAACACTAAAAAGAAATTCACAATTTTACCCCACGCAACATAAACACTCGCTTTTCTCGGAAACCTCCGTTGCGTCAAGCGACTGGTTTTGCCGTGAAGGCTCACATATAATGTATTATTTAATCAATCTATAAATATTAAAGTAGAATTCATTGATATTTATAATTATCAGTATATATAATAACAATGATTAATTAGTTAATCTATATATCAATAAATTAAAAATGATTTTCATGGTAAAATCAGCAATCATGAGGATTAAATCCTGCCTTTACGTTCAGTGATGGATTAACGTCCAGTTCACATCTACATGTAGTAGACGCTGGAAGAAACATGAGGAAAAGATGTGAAAATAATGCAGTTCACGTTGTAGTTCTACGTGGAGTTTAGTTTGTGTTGTAGAATGAGAATGCTTTAATCGTTTATCTCAGTTTTTAAATGAATGAAATATTACTGTCTACAGGTTTGGATTAAACGCTGCATTTTGAAGGATCAACAACATGTCATTTCACTGCTTTTGGTGTTTACTCAATGTGGAAGTGAATTAGACGTGCTCTATAGGTTAACTGGCGACTCTAAATTGGCCCTGTAAGGTGTGTATGAGAGTGTGACTGTGTGTGCCCTGCGGCGTGTTGGCGCCTGCCCAGGGGTTGGTGCCCGCTTTGCGTCCGTAGGTTCCCGGGATGGGGTCCGGTCCCCCCGCGACCCCAGTTGGGATAATGGATGAATGAATGTCACTGACCCATCTACAGTTTATATGAAGTGATGTGTTGTGGGGCAGTTGGTGGCGTAACGGTAGGGTGTTCGCCCCGTGATCAGAAGATCGCAGGTTCCAATCCAGGGCGGTAAAGTTACCACTGAGGTACTCATGAGCAAGTACCGTCCCCAAGCACGCCCACTGCTCCTTCACGGATGGGTGCACTTCATGCACTGTGTGCTGTGCTGTGTTCACAATGAAAATAATCACTCACTGTGTTTTCAGGTTTGGCAGGTGAAGCGGTAACCAATGGACAAACTCAGAGGGACATGACAGGTATTAACACACGTAAACCCACCGCTGCGTACCACGGCTCCGTGTTGCACATGTATAAACCGTATTACCTGCGGTCTGTGCTCATATTACAGGGTCTTCTGCTGCGGCTTCTAGTTCCACTGCTCCAGACACAAGAGGTTAGTATTAGAACCTGCACACAACCCTTACACATAGTGGAGAGAATTCATTTATTCATTATCCGAACCGCTTAATCCCAACTGCAGAAGTGCAGAGGACGGGAGCATATCCCGGGAATTTATGGGCTAAAGTGAGTGATTTTTGTCATTGTGAATACAGCAAATGAACACAATGAAATGTGACCTCTGCATTTGACCCATCTGTGAAGGAGCAGTGGAGCAGCTAACAAGCATCAGGGAGCAGTGGCAAGGCCGGTACCTTGCTCGCAGGTCCTCTTTACCAGCCCTGGATTCGAACCTGTGACCTTCTGATCACGGGCGAACACCCTACTGTTACGCCACCGACAACTCTGGACAGGAGCCAACACACCACAGAGCACACACACTCACACTCTCATACACACATTCACCTTACGGGGCCAATTTAGAGCAGTCAATTAACCTATAGTGCATGCCTTTGGACTGTGGGAGAAAACCAGAGCACACGGAGGAAACCCATGCCAACACGGGGAGAGCGTGCAAACTCCACACAGAGCAGCCACATGCCCGACCTGGGACCTGAACCCAAAACCTTCCTGCAGTGAGGCGGCAGCGCTAACCGCTGCCTGGAGAGTCAAAAAGGGAGCTCTGCCCAAAAAAGTTCCATAAATTTAAGTCTTTAACTGTTGCATTCAGAATTACATTTGTAACAACGTGGTTGTGAGATTATGTATATGTGACCCTCCATGGCAAAACCAGTCGCTTGTCACAGATTTTCAAACTTGAGTTATTATGTTTTCACGAAAGGGCATAAATCAAGCTTCAAAACGATACCTATATGGAATGAATCGGACGACATATGACTGAGATATCAACATTCAAAGAATTAGGGTTTCTCCTGTATCACGCCAAGTGAAAGCGAGAAATCTGCCGTCGAAATTGACTATCGCCGTAGCACTCTGAACGCTTAGTGCGGTCAGCGGCTACGTTTGCATTCTGGTAGCCTCGCTGCATTCACAGCCACCGCGGATAGCCTACCTCACGTTAGGTTAACTGAACTTCGGGGAGGCAGATGGATTCATAGAAATATCTTCCCGCTAGTCAACCAGTGGATTTACCGTAAATATTGGAGTAGAGCGGTCAAAACACAAACTTTTAACATTCTGCTGGAATTGAATTCCTCACCTCAAAAGAAAGTCACGTTTTTAGGATGGAAAAAGATGGTTGTAGGTTATTGACAACAGTACAGTATAGACCTTCCACTGTTTCAAAACACTAAAAACAAAAAATCCACAATGTTACCCCACGCAACATAAACGCTCGTTTTCTCGGAAACCTCCGTTGTGACAAGCGACTGGTTTTGCCGTGGAGGGTCACATTTGTGCCAGCTTCACGATACTTTGTGAGCGTCGTTATCCTGGGGATGTTTTCATAATGCCTGTGGCTTAACTTTAACAGTGATTGATAAAATTCAGCAGATGCTTTAAAAGTTTGCAGGTTACAAAGAACGTTGAAAATGTTCCAAACATCAACACAAGCACAAAGTCATAAAGGCCACCAGTCGACCTCATTGTCAGTAACGCTTTGCGGTTGGTAGCGTAACGGTTAGGGAGTTGGCCCCGTGATCTAGTCACCGATAAAGTCCGGACTGGTAAAGAGTACCACTAAGTGCCCAGCGGAGCAAGATACCGTCCCAGGGGCTACAAAATAAAAGCTGACCACCGCTCCTTCACGGATAGGTCACATGGACAGCTCGCGTTCGGTTGTGGCGCTGTGTGTGTCGTGCTGTGTTCACATCATTTCCCAGTATGACTATGCACCGCTCTTTACGCAGGGCACGAAGGAACAGGTGTGACTGGTGGAATCTCAAATCACACAGGTAACTGTGCGTCTCTCCCTCAGGGAAATGACATTTTTAACTGAATGACGTATTTAGTTTGTGTTTCTCCACAGCAGACTCCGTGCTTGAAGCTGGGTTTGGATTTACAGGTAAAATCCGTTTTACACACGAACACATTCGACAACATAAACAAACCACGTTATTAAACAATGGGCGGCTTCTCTCTCTCCAGCTGCCTCACAGACACGCAGTAGTGTGGATCGAACACAGATTTCCAGGTAGGTGAAGATTATTGTTAAAAACTTCTCGTTATTTTCTTCAATCTTCCCAAAAAAGTCCCTACGAAAAGATGTCGGTTCTCAGTCGTCCAGGACATGGTCTTGAATAGAAGGCGACTGGTCATCTTTTCAAATTTCTTGAAGACGTCTCACCTCTCATCCGAAAGCTTTCTTCAGCTCTAGAACAATCTGAAGGGAAGTTGCAGCCGTTTATCCTCTAGGGTCATGGTCCACAACCTTTTTGACCACAGCCACGGACCGGTTTCATTTCGGACCAGGGACGAGATGTGTATGAAAACACAATAAAGTGTGTAATATTTATACTATTCACCAAGTGAGTTCTCTAACTGCCACGTATGAGCCACAGATGGAAGCGCTTTCCTAAGTAAACACCCTACAGACCGCGATGGTCAGTAAAAATGACACCTGGGGCAGTTGATAGTGTAATGGCTAGAGCGTTCGCCCCGTGATCGGAAAACCGCCAGTTCGAATCCCAGTTCGGTAAAGTGACCACTGAGGTAGTCATGAGCAAGGTGCCGTCCCCAAGCGCTGCTCCCCACGTCAGCTGCCCACTGCTCCTTCACGGATGGGACGCATGGCGATCCACGTTCCCCTGCTCTACGGGATCTACGCAGCTGGAATCAGATTTTTTAGAAGTGAAGAATTTTGAAAAGATGCCAGATCGCCTTCTATTCAAGCCCTCAAGATTCCTACGAAAAATCTTTGTGGAATTTTTGTCTGTGGAACTTCCAAATTCCAAATAATGAACTCTCCGTCCTTGTGAATCAAAAGCGTATGTCAGTAAAATGCCAATAGACAAAAACATTTAAGGGATTTTCTCAAGTTGAGTTGGTGTTTGAATTAAGTCATGTGTTTTGGAACTGGTTAATGACGTAAGGTGAGGTATTACTGTAGAATGACAAAAATTCTAAAAACTCTTACACTGAAAATGAAATATTATTTTATACATAAATATCTAAAATTAATTTGACAATGAATCATTTCATCAAAGATCATTTTAAAAGCTGATATCTGCAGTGTCTTGGTATTTTCACATCAAATATACCCTCCACGGCAAAACCGGTAAACATGCATAGCGAGTTTTCCGGCGAAAAACGGCGTTTATGTTGCGTGGGGCAAATTTTGGACTTTTGTTTGGTGTTTTTGCTTGAAACGGTGGAGATCTATACTGTACTGTTGGGAATAAAGACGGCTGAAAAAACACCCTTTCCATCCTAAGCGTGACTTTCTTGAGGGTGAGAATTCAATTCCAGCAAGAATGTTAAAAGTTTGTGTTTTGGCGGCCTCTACTTCAATATTCGCAATGAGTAAATCCACTGGTTGACTAAGCGTGAAGATATTTCCTCGGAATCCATCTTCGTCTCCCGAGTTCAGTTAACCCCTACGCGCGGGTAGGCTATCCGTGTGGCTGTGAATGCAGCGTAGGCCACCGTGAAATGCAGCAGCCAACGCGACCGCGCAAGCGTCTGGCAAAAAGTGCTTTCTGGCGATGAAAAGTCAACCGGCCGTGAATTTCTCCGTTTCTCATAGCGTGACAGGAGAAACCCGACTCCTTGAATGTTGATATCTCAGTCATATGTCGTCCATTCATTCCATATAGGTATCATTTTGAAGCTTGGTTATGCCCTTTCATGAAAACATAATAACTCAATTTTGAAAATTTGTGACCAGCGACTGGTTTTGCCGTGGAGGGTCATATATCAATGTTAGCTCTGGACCTGCTGAAAAAATCAGTAAAATTCATTCTCGTCTCAAATGATATTCCAATATATAAGACAATAAATAAAGGGTTAGTAGAACGCTCAAAAGTGTCCAAACTTTCAAAAGGTTAATTTTTCAGTGAAATTAAAACTTAATTTGTCAAAATAATTAAATTCTAGTAAATTGTGGCTAAAGCAGCGGAAGCGATTTTTAGCGTACCTACAACGTCCTGGGTTGGATCCCGCCCGGGTCTGCCGTGCAAGGTCTCCCGTGTTAAGTCAGCCAGGTTTCCTCGGCTGCTCGGTTTCCTCCCTGATCCAAAAGCATGCACTATAGGTTAATTGGCGACTCAATTGGCCCCCGTAAGGTGTGAATGTGAGTGTGTGTGCCCTGCGGTGTGTTGGCACCTGCCCAGGGAGTTGTCCCACCACCGCGCACATAAGCTCCAACCCCCCTGCTACCCCAGTTGGGATAAAGCGGTTTGGATAATGAATGAATGAATGAATGAACGCACCACACATCTGGTCAGGGTTCGGAAGGTAGTCTTAAACACCTTGTGCTCATGTGGCCCATCTCCAGCTCACTCAAAAATGTCTGCACACACAGTAAACACCTTGCGCTCACCGCGAAAACATCTCATTCTCTCTCACAGATGTAAAGATTAGGGGTTTGTCGTTTGCTATGATTCTCAAAACACATTCACATAACCATACACTGTTCGATTACAGGGAATCCATTTGGAGCCTCCGCACAGACAGATGCCATGGGCACTGGTGGGTACCACGTGATATTTTTTAGCATCAGCACACGTGAGGTTGGCATGTCTCATTTCACACACTTTATTCATGATGTTTATCTTCCAGCTACAGCTGAACCTCATGGGACATAGGGGGTCCACGTGAAGTTTAACGTTATTTATCAAATTGGTCGTTGTTCAGTGTTGTAAGAAGAAGTGAAATCAAGGTACTGATCATTTTGGACTAAATGCATACTCTTACCTCCCTCGTTAACAGATCAACCTGGTGCTACAGAGCAAACACAACCAGCTGGTAAGTTGTGGAAGTTAATCAAATGATAATAATAAAATAATCAACAGATTTGTTTACCTTTTTAAAGATTTTGGAATGTTGTGGAACTCATACATTCTCAAAAATCCTTGATAAACCTGATGGAAATGACAAAAATACATCATTTGTGACCCGATCTGCCGTAACGAGTCGGAAGTCGGCGTTCTAGTTATTTAGACACGGGACGATTATGTTGAAAAACATCAAAAATATCGGTTTTTCTTTTTTTTCTTCTTTCATATAAGACCAAAAAAGCAAAATCGATATTTTTGATGATTTTCAACAAACAAAACAAATGTAAACAAATAGACGCCGACTTCCGACTGATCTGGCTGAATCAAAATCTATCTCTCATTTATTTCAAACTAAAAACTCTGGCTCATGTAGACTTGATACTGTAAGCAAATATTTAAGTCTAAAATTAGCCCCAGAGGACGTCCATATGAGCGAACAGTACATTATAGTTTTATGTAAGTTTAACATCCATGTGGCGTATAAGCGTGGCCTTCATACACTACCGTGTTGAACACTAACAACTATAAATGAACTAAACTACAGTAACCCGTGTGTAAGGGCCAGTTTACACAGATGTGGATATTTTAACCAGAGTTTAACTACCTCAAACACATATTTTTTCAAAACGCCCTCCAAAGTGAAGGTTTTCAAAACGCTCCGTTCTGTGGATTGTATGGAAGCCACTAAAAGAAAAAAATCTGAACCAAAAAAAGTCATAATTATGAAAAAAAAGTCAAAATTTAAGTCATAATTATGATAATCATTGTCATAATTATGACATCATCTTATAATTTCGACTTTTTATCTCATAATTATGACATTTTATCTCATAATTTCAACTTTTTATCTCAATTTCAACTTTTTATCTCATAATTTCCACTTTTTATCTTATAATTATGACTTTTTATGTTGTAATTTAGATTTTTTATCTCGTAATTTCGACTTTTTTTTTTATTCTGATTTTTTTCTTTTAGTGGCGGAAATGGGCTTCCCATAGGATTGTATAAAATATGTTTATAAAAATATGTGTAAACAGGCCCTAAGAGAGTACGTCTCACATCTGATTAACTGGTTGTGAGGTGATCGTCAGTGTTTCGGAAGCAAATGACTTCCAAAATAGTGTTATTTTAAAGTTATTCGTTACATTACAATATTACGTTCTCTGAATTGTAATGTTACGTGACCTACGTGCACCTGTGAGTCACTTTCACCAGAATAAGTGTGGAAGCAGGACATGCTACATGCTAAAATGTTAAAATGTAGTTTACTGCAGTTTATTCTACATCTAGTGGAGGGCGATGTGGTGCAGCATAATGACTGTAGACATACACTCTACTCTTTAAGGCCTCGTTCACACGGACGTCTGAACCAGGGGTGTTTTTCTGGCCAGGTGGCGCCGACTGAACGCCGACTGTTTTTCTGCTCATTGGAGCAAATCAAACATCCACACAGGCGTTTGGCGGCTGCGGCGTTCAGGTGGCGTCAAATCGCGCTGCATGCAGCGTTTTTTCTTGACATAAAATCGGCCGAGCATGAGAAAGCAGCGTTATTACGCGAGCGCCAGTGACATGTCGAATGCTACAAAAGCATAGCAGGCAGTATGGCCTTCAGAGGGCGTTCATTTCTAATGTCCGTGTGGACGAGGCCTTACTCACACTATTTCACTCTTGTGCCAAAAGTTTCGCGGCGTTGGTGGTTTTATTTTTTACAAATAAAAACAAAACAGCACTAAATTTGGGGTTAAACGTGAGTTGTAACGCGTTAGTGAAACAGCATTTTCCACAAAACCCCCAAACAGAGACGTGAGTTCCAAACAAACAGATGCTCAACAGCTCTTCTCTTTTCCCGGTTTTGCTTGTTCTGTGCAGTTTCAGCAGGTGAACAGTACCACACATCTGGTCAGGGTCCTGAAGGTGAGTCGCCAAAAACTCCAGCTCCAGCTCTATCTATGGCTTACTAGGAGGGGGCTGGGTAGGCTGCTGTGCCTGCAGGATTTATGAAATAATTCATGTTAGCCTGAACAGTGTCTGTTTAAATATCGCGTCGTTGAAAAACAACTCCCATTTGGACACTGCTGTTGAAGTGTTGAGGGTAAGATTTACAACTGAAACAAGTTATAAATATCTTCTAGAATTATGTCAGGTTACTAGTTTTGAAAGTGTTCTTCTGCCATCTGAGTGGTCATCGGTCCTCTTACTTGGAAAAAGGGCGACAGGGTGATGCTCCTTGCGTCTTTATGTAGTGTTGGGAATCTATTAGAGACGAGCAGTGGTGGAGGAAGTAGTGAAGTTACTCAGTACTTGAGTAAAGGTACAAATATCCTGCAAAATATGTACTCAAGTAAAAGTAGAAGTGCTACATCAAACTTACTTAAGTGAACATACTAAGTACTTTTAAATTTACTTTAAAGTATTTTTTTAAGTAAAAGTACTCACGCGATGGGTTGTCTCAACGTCTGGGCTGTGCCATGTTGTAAAAGAATGTGGATATACTGACTTATGCACTCTACCGATGTCACTGCTTTCGTGTGTGTGTTGGAAAGTTTGCTGTGCTTATGCGTGCACTCTGTCTGTAGTGTCTGTTGAATGACTGTTGAGCGTCTCGTCTTCTTGAAATCAACCCTCTACCTGCTTTCCGTGCTGCTACTAGGCGGCAGCTCTGCCATCATTGGGCCTAATAAGCCACCAGATTAGTTGGCGTAATGGCAAACAACGCCAGGGGCGCCAGTCAGTAGCTAACTATTTTTTCAAGCAAGATTTTGAGAAATTGTGTTCATAAAAGTGCCAGATTAACGACAAATTGGCAATGTAGTGGAGTAAAAGTACAGATAATTGCATAAAAATGTAATGGAGTAAAATAAAAGGTATGCATTATTATTTTTGCTTAAGTAAAAAGTACGAACCGCGTAAAAAATTTACTCAAGTACTGTAACGAAGTACAAACACTCCACCACTGGAGACGAGTAAAAAGACTAGAGCTGCATTTCCACTAGAAAACACCAGTGTGATGTCAAGTTGTGACATGAAAACGGGTCGAGTAGAAAGTGAGAGATTATTTATTTGTCATTGTGAACACACCACAGCACAGCACACAGTGCACCACAACCAAATGTGACCTGTGCATTGACCCCATCCTGTGAAGGAGCAGTGGGCAGCTAACAAGACGTGGCGGCCGGGGAGCAGTGCTTGAGACGGTACCTTGCTCATGAGTTCCTCGGTGGTACCTTTACCAGCCCTGGATTCAACCCACGACCTTCTGATCACGGGGCGAACACCCTACCGTTATGCCAGCAACTGCCCCAAGCGATGTTTCTGCCCGGTTTCGAACCGGGGACCTTTCGCGTGTCAGGCGAACGTGATGATTAAACTGCAGTGAAGTGAATAGTGAAAGAAGGAGGGATGAGTTGAGTACGTAGAAGACGAGTGCGGGTGGAAACAGATTGAGGTGTGTGTTCAGTGAGGTGGTCTGAGGTGGTATAAGAACTGTGTTGACTGTTGTGTGAAAACAAAGCTTTCCAGTCACTTATCACACGAGTTCTAAATGAGAGAAAATGAATGAGAAAAATAAACGACAGAATAAAAGGATGAAAAACGGCGGCCGCACAGTAAAGCGACGAAATTTGAGCTCCATGTTAGTCTATAGGGGAAAACACACAGAAAAGCAGATCTCGCAAACAAGTGGACGTTTCAACAACGTGTTAACAAGCAACACAAAACAAAAACTCCATCTTAACTGCACACGAAAATGCCCATGTTGACATGAACACACCTCACGCGAACACAACAGCATCTTGTGCGCATACAAACACAGCTCACGCTCATCTTCTAGAGCCTGGACTTTTCACTTCAACTTAAAGAAGTCGAGTCAATACTTCAACTTTTACTCGTCTTTTTAAACACATGTATCTATAATTCTACTAGAGTGAAGAACACACCCTAATGATCATGCAAAAATATGCTATATAAAGTGCAAGCAAAAACTTGTCGTGCTCATATGAAAACACCAAAATGCCTCATGCTTATCCAAAAACACCTCGTGTGCATGAAAAAATATCTTGTGCACACAAAAAAACCTCGTGCATAGGTGAAAACTCCTTTTGCTCATGCGTCAACACTCCTAGCTCAGTCAGAAACACAAGCAAAAACTCCTCACGCTCACATGGAAACACCTCATGCTCACAGGAATATCTCATGCGCATGCAAAAAGACACCTCATGCACATGCAGAAACGTCTAGTGCTCGAGCAAAAACACCGTGCTTACCGAGAAATGTTGCACACACAAGCAAAAACGCGGTGTGCTCACACGAATACACCTCATTCTTATGTAAAAATACCGTGTGCTCACAAAAATATCTCATTCTCACATAAAAACGTCTTGCGCACATTCAAAAAGATACTGTGCTCACACGAACACTCCTCGCACTCCTGCGGAAACACCTCGTGGTCATGAGAGATCACCTGGAGCTCACTCGAGATCATCTTGTGCACATTCAGTGAGATCTGATGCTCACGTGAAAAGCTCTTGTAATGTTTTCGTGTGAGCGTGTTAAACTTCCTCGCGCGTCTCATTAGGATGCCGTTTTAACCTCCCCAGCCCTGCTTTTGTGTAACCGTTTTGTTCCGTTTGCAAGGTTCAGAAAATGTGGAACTGGAAGATACCTGCTGATTTCCACATGAAGCCACGCGTCAAGTTCCTGCGCTACAGATTCCAGTGTACGGACCAGCACCCGGCCTGGCACAGCGACGCCGCTCACTAGCATAGACTCTTACGTGTGTGTGTCCGTGTCAGTTTTGTGATACGTTTTAACTATTTAAACATTGACACTGTAAGCTAACGGTTTATTACGTATGACATTTCAGAGCCCTGTTATTATCGTCTCTGTAGGTTAAAGAAGAGCACTAATGAAGGTTATAAGTCTCACCCCTAAAATTTGGATGTGTAAAAATCAGTTTGCTCATTTTTCCCCCTCACGGTGTCTTGCTGTATTTCCATGTTTAGCTGAGTGAGAAATATTCTTTACAAGTGTCACAAATTGTACATTGCTCAATGTGTCATTTGAAAAATCTTCACATTAAATCTAACGTCTATTTTGAACATCAAACGCCACGTCTACCGTAGATATGTGAAGGTGATTGTCAGTGTGAACACACCACAGCACACGGTGGTGCACCACAACCAAGTGTGACCTCTGCATGTGACCCATCCGTGCTTGGGGACGGTACCGTGCTCATGAGTACCTTAGTGGTACCTTTACCGGTCCATGACTAAAACCTGTGAATGACCAAACCGTTACGCTACCAAATGCTCGATCAGTTAAAGAAAAATCTGATGCCCATAATATAAAAGCACCACTGCAGACGACAAAAACAACAGGAGCAGTAAAACTGTGACGAGGGTACAACATTGTGAGAAATATAAAAATTCTGGGATTGAGTTTGTAAGTTTATGAGGGGGAAAAGATACTCCTTGATACTGTGAAAGCATAAATTAAAATTAAGATGCCAAAAAAGTGGATCTCGTAAAGTCAGGCAGCGAGTGTGTTTTTAAATTCCAGGATTAAATGTGTAAATTTATGAGGAAAAAAGATTATCTCTGACATTGTGAAGTCAAAAATTTGCTTAAAACTTTATTCAGAAATTCCACATTTTCAAGATTAAAGAAAACAATTATGGCGAAAACTTGGATATTTTAAATTCCGGCAGCATTAAAAAAATGGATTTAAGGTGTAAATTTATGAGGAAGAAAAATATTTTCTCATAAAGTTTTTAAATTAAGAGAAAAAAAACCAAAACAGTAATATTGAAGGTGAAGAATTTTTCTGACATTGCAAAGACATAAATCTGCAAAAAATAATTTTTTAAAAGAAATCTCAAATTTCCAAGATTAAAGTCTCAAATTAAAGATTAAAGTTTTGCATTTAATGTAACAAAAAACGTGGATGTGGTCAAGCAGCAAGACTTTTAATGAGTAAAAAAACAAATTCCAGGAGTAAAGGTGTAAATTTATGAGAAAATAAATCCATTCTGCAACAGTGTGAAGTCATAAATCTGCTAAATACTTTTAAAGAGAAATCCCACATTTCCTAGACCAAAAATAAACAATGTTTGATACACTTTCGTGATACAAGAAAAGAGAAAATAAAGGAATTAAAGTGAAATTTGACAAAAAACCAAGCATCAAGTCTGTTTTTAAACTGTAACTACAGCCCCGCTTCATCAGCAAAAAATCCAGCATTTAAGGTGCAAATTTGAGATTAAAGTTAAAATCTGACATAAAGAGCTGGTTTCCTGCTCATGGATTAAGCTTAGTCTTGGACTAAATTGTAGTACCAATGGAGATTTACCATTCAAACTCAAAGCTAGTCTAGGACTAGACCTTATCTATTAGCAAGAGACCAGCCCAAAAAGCTCATTTTTAAGCTGTGAGAAAGATCATCCCGGTATTAAAGCTGTAAATGCAGAAGGAAAAACATATTTTCTGACATTGTAATGTCATACTTTTCAAAGAAATTCCACATTTGCAAGAGAAATGTGGATATTGTAGCGTCATGCAGGAAGACTGTTTAAAGGTGTAAATTTATGAGGGAAAAATCCTTTCTGACAATATAAAGCCATAAATCTGCTCAATTTTAAGTCCTTTAATTTGTTTTTAAATGTGACAAAAACAAAATTCCAGAATTTAAAGTGTAAATTTATGAGGGAAAAATATATATATATGTTCTGTGACACTGTAAAGTCATACATATGCAAAACAAAAATTTCAAAGAAATTCCATATTTCCAAGAATAAAGTCACAAATTTATGAGGAAAACGTGAATATTTCAAATTCGAGCAGCCTGGTGGTAGAACAGTTTTTAAATCAGTGCAGCAAAGTCAGTGAACTCACGAGCAACTCTTTCAAAAGCATTTTATTTTAAAACATACCGATACACAAAGTGTTTTCCACATGCGTAACAAAATAATTTAGCTGTGTCTCTATAACAGAAATCTACTGTAACTCAACCGAGAATGATGATTGTACTGTTATAAACTTTTAACAACATATATATATTTGATATATTATTATAATAATGATCATCTCTCTCCTGTCTACAAGCCGTACTGCTGTCCCTGCTTTAAAACACACGAGGGTTTGACCAGCTGGAGCCACCGGGGGGCAGCGTGTACAAATCACACGCATCCAAAACCACGCTTTTCAACCTGGACTCGGCCCGAGCTCGCAGGAGAACTCTCCTCAAGACGTGCACCGCGTCTTACAATGACCTGGTGATCATTTTCTCATGCCTCCGGACAAATGACGATTGTGTTCGTAGCGAGTTACATTCAGACTATCGTGTGTATTTTGTTTAGAGTTTAAAAAGAAAGAAAGAAAGAAAAAAATCACAGTTTAAATCCCTGTTACGTCAACTTGGGTTACGATGAGAATTTCTCACATGAACGTGTTACTAAAGCTTTTCATACCTTTATTTATTACGTCTACGTATTAGGCAGCGGTGAGCTTTCCTCTGCGTTTCACTATTAGGTTTGGTTGTATTTTGGACACACATATAAACGTAAAGTCGAATGTTTTAACAGGTTTAAACCACGCTTTCCCGGATGAAAAATGACGTAACTCTAGAAACGGGGCCAGGCTGGTCTAGGATCAGTTCTGCATTTTTGTGACAAATCAAAAAGTTGGAAGAGGAAGACTCATTCGGGGCGACGCCCACAATCTCGTCTGAAATTCTTCACTACCCATGAGACGAGACGACAGCCACAGCACTCGGTAGAAAAGAAATTAAAATAAGATAAACTTTAAAAAACATACGGTAAAATAAGGTACTGGATGGAGAAGCGAGCGCCGCCTCCAACGCCAGCTCAATACGTTTCGGTTACGGTAGTTAAGTGGGAAGCGACCGGGAACTATGACGACGTAGGAAGCGGCTCTGAGTGAGAGGAGAAGAAGAAAGCGAACAGCAGTTCTGTATCGGAGCTGAGAAACAAGAGCGTCGGCTCTAAATCTGCACTGAGAGGAGGAGGAGGAGGAGAAGTGTAGTAAAGACGTCATGGTTGGTGTTTTAGACGGCCGACGCGACCTAACCACTGCGGCAACGCAGTCTAAATGTCTGTTTTAAGCTGAAGTAAATAAAAGAAGCACGTTAACGTAACATCATTTTTTAAAATAAGTTTTTTGGGGTAAACGAGTGGTGAAAGACTCTCTATTGCTCTCGCAGTAAGATTTTGTGGAGGGAGAGGGTTTACGGCGGTGGAGTTGAACCTAAAAGACCAAGAGAAAAGACGACGACGACGAGGTTTTAAAAGCCTCCCTCTACCAGGTGAATCCCTTTATAAAAGCTGCCGCGTGTACGTGCGTGCACTAGAGTTTGGGCTGCTGCGTCTGCGGTGCAGCCGCTGCAGTCTGGTACTGGCTGCTCAGCAGGGAGATGGCGTCGTCGTCCTCCGCAGCCTCCTGCCCGAAGTACGAGTTTCCCTCCAGCTCCAGCAGGATGGGCAGCTCGTCCCCCGCCGCCTCCACGCTGATGGGGTCGGGCAGGAGCGCCGGCTGCGCCGTGTACTGCACCAGCTGCTTTCCTGCAACACGCAAGCGCAAACGCTCATCACGCTGCACATCCTTCACTGTGAATAGTTTTCATTATGTGATAACGGTGAGCATCACGTTCTTATACTGTTTTTATTCCAAACACTACAGTTCCTGCGCTAGAGACTTTGTTCCAACTCTAACACGTGTGGTCTACAGCGGTGTGGGCTGCTTGTAAACACGTTTTCGATACGTCCACTCATCCTGTCCGTTTTTCCGTCCGTTTTTTCCTCCATAGACTAACATGGAGCTCAAATTTCGTTGCGTTACTACTACATTCTTCACACAGCCACCAAATTCCACGATTCGAGGCTCCATGATCCACTTCACTCGTCTTTTCCGTCCTGTTATTCTGTCGCTTATTTTTCCCATTGGTTTTCTCTCATTAAGAACTCATGTGATGTGGGACTGGAAAGCTTCCCTCGGTCTGTTTCCACCCGCACTCGTCTTCTACTCACTCAAATCATCCCTCCTTCTTTCACCATTCACTTCACTGCAGTTTAATCAAAGTCTTTCTACTCGACCAGGTTTCCTGTCACAGCTTGAGCATCACACTGGTGTTTTTTGGTAGAAATGCCTCTAGTTTTTCAAATGCTATTAGTTGCTATTATTATAAGATTATATCATATTTTTTTTGATTTACTAATGTCCCCCTCATTAGAAAATACACACGGCAAGTTGACTGCACGGAGGAAAAGCTTAGCATTTGAAATTATACAGGAGGATTGAAAAATAGCCTGTTCTAAGGTTAATAAATATTTAATGAACGCAAATTTGAACTAGAGATGCATAGAAAGACTTTGATTAAACTGCAGTGAAGTGAATGGTGAAAGAAGGAGGAATGATTTGAGTGAGTAGAAGACGAGTGCGGGTGGAAACAGATTGAGGTGTGTGTTCAGTGAGGTGGTCTGAGGTGGAATAAGAACCACGTCGACTGTCGTGTGAAAACAAGCTTTCGAGTCCCGAATCCCATGAGTTCTTAATGAAAGAAAACCACTGGGAGAAATAAACGACAGAATAAGCGGATGAAAAAGGCGAGTGTGGGTCATGACGGCTGCGGGTCTGTGAAGAGGATCAAGAACCCTCGAACCCCGCCGCATTTGATGGCTTTGTGAAGAACTGCAGCCGTGCAGTAAAAGTGTGGAAATCTGAGCTCCACGTAAGTCTACGGGGGGGAAAAAAGACGGAAAAATGGACAGAACTCACGAACGAATCGAAAATGTGTGTATAAGCAGCACACACTGCCACAGACTGCACATTTTAGAGTTGGAACCAAGTTTCTAGCATAAAAACTGCAGGAAGAGGAGTAGCGGTCAGAAGAAGTGTGTGGAATAAAAATCGGACAACAGTATGCGATGCTGACCGCAGTCACGATATTAATGCTTCATGTAAATACCTGTTTTGCTGCAGTCCAGACTAGACTCCGTCTCTCTCACAGGATCTGATGAGAGTAACTCCTGAATCTGGAATTAAAGTAGTGATATTATCTCAGAACCTCATTCTGATCAACTCAACTCATCTGGAGTCTAACCACAGCCTCTATCGGATCAAACTTACGCTCGTCAAACTGTCCAGGTCAAACTCGGTGCCGGGGTTGGAAGTGAAGATCTAGAAAAAGACAACGTTATGTGGAGTCAGAAGCAGAATCTTCCACACTGATCATCTCCCATACACGGAGCTGGGCGACATGACCAAAATCTCATATCCCCATAACCACAGATATCACAACACAAGCAAAATCTGGTGTCTGTGTGCGCTCAACTCTACCTACAAACCTGCCTGAAACCCTCACGCGCGCTAATATGGAACGCCAAAGGTGCCACAGTTCGCCTATTTTTTCGTTTTTTGACTTAAATACTGTTTTCCTAACTAAAACAATGTAATAATTACACACCCATATGTATATGCAAACTTATTTATTATTAAAATAACATCTCAAAAATTATGCATTTAAACAATTATCAGAAATTCTGAGAAATTATCAGACCAATATCCGATCCACAAATCAGATCAGTCCCGTCTTTGCTCTCGTCTCACTGGTTTATTTAATGTCCCGCCACAACAGCCTCTGACTGGCTATATGTCACACCAGTAGTAGCCAATCAACACTGAAGCCTTGTTGTCACTCACACCAGCGCAGCGTGAAGCTCCGAGAAAGAGACGAGGAGAGAGGAGAGTTTCAGCTGAGCTTGGTGTTTGTAAAATTCAACATTTTTAACAGAGATTTTCTCTTTTTTTGTTTCCAAATATCGGTTATCGGCCCATTTATCTAGCAATAATTGGTATCGTTATCGGCCCTGAAAAACAAATATCGGTCGACCTCTAGTAAAAAGCACTGGCACATTGGAGCACCACAAAAAATGGCATTTTTAACATATAAAACCATAAAAACCTGTGTTTTACAGTTAATTTTGCAAAAAATATAGGCATATTGTGGCCCCTTCGGCGTTCCATATGAGCAAGAATGGAGTTAAGCGTACACAGACACAAGATTTTGCTTGCGAAAGTGTACTATATTGCGTATACATATATCGTTCTTGGGATATAAAGTGACATATCGGGATATGAGATTTTGGTCATATCGCACAGCTCTACCGTGCCGTCCTGCTGTGTCCAGGTGTGTGTATGTGGAGCTCACTCACGTCGTAGAGAGGCGCGGAATCAAAGCTGATGGACTGGGCGTTGAGGATGGACTGCAGGTTCTCCAGGCCGGTGTCGATGCTGTCCAGGTGATCACTGAGCTCGGCCCTGAGCGGAGAAGCAGGACAACCTTGTCAACACCACAAACACACACACACACACACACATCTACAGCTCCACCTCATCACTCTTTCTTTACCAAATCACTCAAACTCTAATCTCTGGTTAGAGAATCATTTATTTTTATGTGACAACTGCAAAGCTACACAGCTGCGCCACACACTTGGTGAAGATGGGAAAAAGGGCCGGTCCCCAGAAGGATGTAAACTGTGATGATTTAATAAATCTGTATTTTAGGACCATGTTGGAAGTCTCGTGCCGCCACGCCAGTCGTAAGTGTGTTCAGAAACCAAGGGGATTGGGAGAAGCACATGCATCTCAATCTGTAGGCAATGCCACACTCCAACGAGACCGAATAGTAGAAGTGGAATTAGAATTACGCTTTAACGTTCATGCCATCGCAGAGAAGTGTCTCCACCCAGCAACCACTCTCCCCCCAGAGCTCAGACACTCTACACATTCACCGACAGCTACCGCGGGCATGAAGAACCCAACGCTAACATTTAAGTAGCACTCATTATACAGCTCAAGTGTGGTGAAGCAAAAGCAGAATTTTAGCAGTAGTTGAAATCTGACTTATAACAATAAAAGACATTGCGAGTAAAGAACGGGGAGCTGTGTTTTTGCTAATAACTTTGGCAAACGTTGACCAGTTCTTTCTAGGGATGCACAGTAATATCGGAATCGTATTAGAATCGGCTGATAATTGCTTTCAGTATCGGAGCGATGTTTAGATTCGCCTGATATTTTCCGCCGATATTTGATGACGCATTTATTGTACGTTGGAAAGGTAGCGCTTGTGCCAGGCACGTCCAAAGTCTGAGGTGGGATTTTATGTGGCCCCACGGCTTCTGTATGGCAAAATTGTGTGCCAAAATTCTGAGCACGCAGTGCAACGTTAACGAGTAAAATCTCGTCTTTACACGCTCAACTCTGCCAGCACACACA
Organism: Distichodus sexfasciatus; assembly: GCA_032718565.1. Classification (NCBI taxonomy): domain Eukaryota; kingdom Metazoa; phylum Chordata; class Actinopteri; order Characiformes; family Distichodontidae; genus Distichodus; species Distichodus sexfasciatus. The sequence continues at coordinate 199,957 of JAVGVS010000226.1, read as the reverse complement.
AAAAAGTGTGTGTTTGCTTCACTTAGCGAATGTGAGCTCACACATGGGCCGTGTCCCGAGCCGTGTACTACTGCACTTAATAGTATGGTAGGTAAAGTGCTCTTATCATACTTTTCTATGTGGTAGTATGCATCTCAGGAAATAGCTGGAGCTGTAGCTTAACAGCCCTCTACACACTAGGTAGTGCACATGGAGTGTCACACGCACCGTCTTTGACTTGGTACACTACATAAGGCGGAAAGTGACTTTCTTAAAATGTTGTTCACTACTCTGGAAATGCTCCGCCCTCACCCCACTCTGTTTTCACGCTCACTTGACTTGGCGCCGTGTTAAAAATGTCAAAATTATGGCATTTTTGTGCCAAATTTCTGAGCGTGAAATGGAACCATTGGCGAGCAAAATATCTTGTCTTTACGTGCTCAGCTCTGCCTTCCTCATTTATTAGCATCAATATCAGCATCGGCAGATATCAGCATGAAAATATCGGATATCGCCATCGGCCAATACTTTCCATATTGGGCATCACTAGTATTATTACAGTATACTATAATAATACTTCACTAGTATAGTATAGATTTTTTTTCCCTGCCTTAAAACGCATTGTGAAGAAAAAACTTTAAGACCTACAGCTTTGAAATTTGGCAGACAGGTCCGGTACCCCACCCACTACTCAGGCAAAAAAATAGCACCAAAATAAGCTATTATGCGTTTTTCCAAAAAAAATTCCATTTTGCCTAATAACTTTTCAACCATAGCTCCGATTCTCTACAATCTTATACCACCTTACTCCTTGGGTCAAGACAAATCTTTATAGACCATCGCATCTATTTCCGCCATATTGGATTTCTCGCTAATTTGCATAATATGCAAAACCATCTCTTGCGAACTAGACCCTGGATTTTTGTCCAATCTGCATGCAACTGGTATCACTTGAATCCCAAGACACTCTTCTTTAATTATTATTGAGCACATTTTTAATTTAGGTCTTCATTTGGCTGTAATATGCAAATAAATGTGGTGGGCCTGCCATCGGACTGCAATGCCACAGACTGAGTGTCATAGAAATCTGGCTCTGGGTGGGCTACAGCTTTGAAATTTGGCAGGTAGGTCTGGAAATCCTCCCACTACTCAGGCAAAAGAAAACTGCACGACTCTGCCAGTTGGTGGCGCTATAATAAGCTATTTTGCGTTTTGCCTAATACGCTTTGAACCATAGCACCCTAGATAAAAGGATGAAACGTGTCATTTTTCAACGTCTGTCCACTTCGATTCGTCAAAAACTGATAAAGCTGCAAACTGCATGGCCCCCGTAATCACTGCTTGCAGTTATATTTCTATATTCTTACTCTACGTGTCTTATTTGTACTGTGTACCGTATAAACTACAGCCACGTCGTCTTAACTAACTCTCTATACCTGTTTATAGTAGAGACGATAATAAAGTTTACTCTGACTAACACACAATCAGTGATTCTCACAAACACGAACGACACTGTGAGTGGAATTGTCACTGACAGCACAGTCTGTGACCCATGTGAACGTTGCGGGATGTTTAAAGGTGGTTTAGAGTGTCTCTGAGCCCCGAGAGGAGCAGCGCCCACTGCCGTGTGCTGGTTAGTGAGGATGTGATTTGGGAGGCTGATCAAGCACAGCGTGTTGCGTTCTGGGGACGGCGCTGCCAACTGAAATGCTGACCCTGGATGTGGTTTGAGGTGGTGAGACGAGGAGGAGAGGCTGGGGAAAAGGCGAGACACCTCGGTCGTCTGGGGGGAACTGAAAAGATAGAAGCACAACATGGGACCAGACACAGTGGGGGCAGGAGGAGGAGGAGCAGCAGGAAGAGGGTGGCACTGCAACCCTGCGACACTCTCCCACAGACGAAAGCTCTGGTAAAAAGGGGCTTCAGGGGAAACACAGCACTCATGAGCTGAACACAGTCGTCCCAGGGTCTTAATCATGTTACAATTTAATCAACAGTGTTAGTTGAAGTAAATAAGGCCTCGTTCACACGGACGTCTGAACCAGGCGTTTTTCTGGCGTTCGTGGCGCCAGGTGAGCGCCGGCTGAACGCCGACCGTTTTTCTGCTCATTGGAGCAAATCAAAGTGTCCACACGGGCGTTCGGCCGGCTGCGTGTTCGGGTGGCGTCAAATAAACGCTGCATGCAGCGTTTTCTTGGCGTCAAAATCCCGACGAATGCAAGGAAAATGACGCTATTGCGAACACCAGTGAAACGCCAATCGAACGCAGCTACAAAACGCAGCAAAAACGCGTATGGCGTTCAGAGGGCATTCATTTCGAACGTCCACGTGAACGAGGCCTAAAGGTGCAACTGGCAGTAAAATTCAAAATTTTTTTAATATTCAATGAAGTAGAAAACTTCTGCAGCTGAAATAAGAAGGTACAGGTTATAAATGAACCCACAGGGGGAACACAGGGCAAAAAGTCTTGAGCCCTCTCTCATTTTTTATTTGACTACTTTTTTGTGTGTTTTTAGGTTTTGAGGAATAACATTTACATGTTACATTAAATTACTGTAGCTACTGTCTCACTTTTCTGGAAAAATATAAAGAAATGAGCGGTGGCTCAAGATGTTTGCAAAGTACTTTATATAAAATAAAATGCCACGTTGCCCAAAACAAGCATGTACCGTTCTACCATGACTTAATGCCCGGCTCCACTATAGCGTTGTGTTAGATTAAAGATCACTCGCATCTCATAGTACAGATAAAAGCTGCATGTGCTGTGCTTTGCAGAAGTTTGTATGCTTAAATATTTTTTAAAAGTTCATGCCGAGATCATCATAAAGTCTGCAGAAGAGTTAGTATTAAATCACATTCCGCTTATTAGCTCAGGTTTCATCACTGGCAAACTTGTACAAACTATTCTTTAAAATAATTAAAAATCAGTGCTGAGGAGGGTTATGGGACACGGTTGGGAGATTATAACCATTCTAAAAGAGACGCAAGGACAAAAACGCTGCAATTTGTCCGGCTTGACAGGCATAACGTCAGTAATGTTCAGTACAATGCACGTTTTATGTATTTTTAACGAATGCAGCCTCGTCGCTACCAGCACACATCTTACACAGTTCAGTCTTATGTGACCCTTGTCCGTCGCTTGTCGCAACGGAGGTTTCCGAGAAAAACGAGCGTTTATGTTGCGTGGGGTAAAATGTTGGATTTTTTGTTTTTAGTGTTTTGAAACAGTGGAAGGTCTATACTGTACTGTTGTGAATAAATCTGGCTGAAAAACTTACCCTTTCCATCCTAAAAACGTGACTTTCTTGAGGTGAGGAATTCAATTCCAGCAGAATGTTAAAAGTTTGTGTTTTGACCGCTCTACTTCAATATTTACGCTAAATCCACTGGTTGACTAGCGTGAAGATATTTCTGCGGAATCCATCTTTGTCTCCCGAGTTCAGTTAACCTAACGCAGGTAGGCTATCCGTGTGGCTGTGAATGCAGCGTAGGCTACCATAAATGCAAACGTAGTCGCGACCGCACCAAGCGTCTGTGAGTGCTACGGCGATAGTCAACTTCGACGGCAGATTTCTCCGTTTCTCACTTGGCGTGACAGGAGAAACCCGACTCCTTTGAATGTTGATATCTCAGTCATATGTCGTCCCATTCATTCCATATAGGTATCTTTTTGAAGCTTGATTTATGCCCTTTCATGAAAACATCATAACTCAATTTTGCGACCAGCGACTGGTTTTGCTGTGGAGAGTCATATATGATCATGACCAAGTCCCAGGCACCACCATTCACACTAAGAAGCAGTCTGCAGCCGACTGTCCCATGTGCTTGTTTTTATACTTAACGTAAAGCACTTTGAGCTGCATTTTGAGGTATGGAAGTTGCTATATAGATAAAGATTCTTGTAATTACAGAAAGCAAAAATTTTCAGGGTAAGTAGGAAAGGTGTGCGTCTCAGCATAGGGCCGAAAAGCGCAGTGATCTGCCTATAATTGGTTCCTTTAGGAAAGGAAAATGTGTTTTGACCTCTAGGGGCGCTACAAACACTACATAAATTCATGCAGCCTAAACCACAAGTCACACAAAGCTGACACTTGGTCAATAAGTAGGGATGGTGCGCTGCTGATTTGCCGAACAGGGAAAACAAGGCTTTTGCAAACTTTCAATTGGCTGATTAGAGAAAGCGATGTCAAATAAATCTGCGGAGTTGTCTTTATTTCATAACAGTGACTTGTTTTGTGACTTATTGGCTGATTCTAACTTCTAATTCACTTTCTTCAACGCTTACAGCGTCAGCTGCTTTTGTGCTGCTTTTTGTAGTTTTTTGCTTGGACCCCACCTCTTGCCGTTTGCGGCTCTATTGATTATGTTATTTGTAATCAGCCGGGTCAGTGCTGGCCGTTTGCAGGGCTTTTGTGTGCGGGTTTTGAGGGTCACACTCACTTGTCCAGGCAGGCCAAGCTGAGGCATCTGTGCTCGGCGCCGGGGGACGGGGTGTGGACGGCCGCGGGCTCGCTGTCCTGCAGGATGGAGTTGATGAAAGTGGTGGGGGAGAGAGGCGTGTCTGTGGGAAGTCCAGCCCCCGCTCCTACCTCCACCTCCACCGGACACACCTCCTCCACCTCGGGGCCGTGGTTGGGGCTCGACGGCTCCTCCTTGATGTGCACCAGCGGGCTCGTCCTGTTCACCAGCAAAAAGTGGGTGGAAGAATCTCACGTCAAATGAATGTGGACCTTCTGATGCTAAGCATTCCACAGCTGGTGTCATAAAAAGAGTCAAACGTGAAAGAACGAGGGAAAAAGGCAGACTCTGGACTAGGGCTCGGCGATACGAGCATAAATCAATATCACGATTAATAGTTTAACACAGTTACAAGTAATGAATAATGAACTTAGTTTTTGGGTTTGATTTTTGCCCTCGTAGTTCAGCGATAATGTTTGTACTGTAAATATGCTCAGCTATTAAAGCCGGGATATTATTCTGATCAAAGATTTCATATATTCACATCATTAAAGGAAACACACACACACACATAATACAGTAACATCTCGGGCTACTTCGTTCCGACATGCATCTTTCTCAAAGTTAAGTTTCTAATTCTAAAATAATAAAGGAAAAAATTTAATTCTATAAAAATCATTCTTATTCAGAATTACGCTGTTTAAAAACAAATGCACAAAAGTATAAATAACCAACAACAAGCCTTTAGTCTCACGATAACGATACGACAACAAAATTGTTACAAATATCTTATGCTTGTCGCGGCAGGCAGACGTAGCAGCGACGCAGTCCTATGCGTACATACATGTTAGAGTGTAATATGAGATGATATTTTCATTTTATCATCTGATATATTTCATCATATCACACAGCCCTAGTTCAAGTTGATAAGAATTCATGATTAAATTAACACTTGTGCTCACTACGCTACAGCTTACTGACCCCGTCACCATGACAACCAATTACACTCGAGGAGAGGGTTGTCATAGTAACAAGAAGCACCTGCACCTGACAGCACACTCCAGCTGTTGTTTTTAATCAGTTTATCACACTGGGGAACAAAATGTATATACAATATATGAATTTAATACACGATATAACACATTTTTTAAATAAGGATTGACCTGTCCTCTATCCACTTCTCAGTGTCGACGGGGCTGGTCTGGGCCAGATCGGTGATGTCGGATATGATGGGGCCGCTCTTGACCGGAGCGCTGGAGAAGAGGCCTGTTGCTGCAGCAAAAGTACCGGAAGACTACAGGAGAGAAGGTAGAAAAAGACTTAAAAACCTGTGCTGTGTGTAGTAAAACTAACAGCTATACGTGACCCTCCACGGCAAAACCAGTGGTTTGTCGCAAATTTTCAAAATTGAGTTATGTTTTCATGAAAGGGCATAAATCAAGCTTCAAAACGATACCTATATGGAATGAATGGGACGACATATGACTGAGATATCAACATTCAAAGGAGTCGGGTTTCTCCTGTCACGCCAAGTGAGAAATCTGCCTTTGAAGTTGATATCTCAGTCACAGAGAAATATCTTCACGCTAGTCAACCAGTGGATTTAGCGTAAATATTGAAGTAGAGCGGTCAAAACAGAAACTTTTAACATTCTGCTGGAATTGAATTCCTCACCTCAAGAAAGTCACGTTTTTGGGATGGAAAGGGTAAGTTTTTCAGCCAAATTTATTCACAACAGTACAGTATAGACCTTCCACTGTTTCAAAACACTAAAAACAAAAAATCCACAATTTTACCCCACACAACATAAACGCTCATTTTTCTCGGAAACCTCCGTTGCGACAAGCGACTGGTTTTGCCGTGGAGGGTCACATATGTGAAGCTAGCAGACGTGTATCTACTTGTGTAGTACAGAACCATTTCCATGCGCTCTCACTACACTGTTATCCAGTTTTTGCTCCACTCACTTTTCCTGACCACTACTGCTCCTATAATTTTAATAAAACCACAACCCATTATTTTAACAAATTACAATCACCATTAAAATGTGCATGTGACTGGTCTTGAGTGTGCGTAGTTCCCTTCATTTTAATTTAACGCTAAAGAATTGTTATAGAAGAGGAAGAATCACAAATTTTCCGCAACTCTGACCTGCTCCCGCAACTTCACTGCAACAAAACGCCTAAAAAAATTCAACACAATTTTTTAAGAAAAGCTGCCGCAAATATCAGGCATTTTTAGTCTGCAACAATCTCAAACAAGGTCCGCAACGTCCTGGTGGGACTGACAAAATTTGTTTGGACGAACGGCTGGTAAATGAGGCCCATTGTTTTTAATGGGTTATCTACAATTCCACAGCTGTCTAAAATGAATAAACGTCTGTATATTAATATTTAAAACTATCTAAATCTCTTAACATTCTTAGGAACTAATTGAAACCAAACTCACAGAGAGCGTAGGGGAGGATTCCAGCGAGTACTGTCTGCTGAACTTGGGCACAGAATGAGCTGAGCTACTGTCATTCAACATCAGCGGCCTAGAGGAAAAGGAAGAAAAAAGAAAGAGAGAGCGAGGGAGAGAACGGAGTGAGAACATTTACAGCATATATATCTCCTAGAAGTAAAGTGTGCACACAATGAAGTGTGTGTGTGTGTGTGTGACTTGCATCTTTCTTTTCACTGGAAGCACTCTGTTGGAGCGAGCCAAAGTGACCAGGAACTGGATGAGCTACAGTGAGGGAAGAAGGGGGAAAATCGTTAGAACAGTTCCAGCAACATTTCACGTCTTTTAATTTGACCACTTAGAACAGCTGTGCGATACGACCAAAATCTCACATCCCGATAGGTCATTTTATATCCTGGTAATCAGAGCTGGGCGATATGAACAAAAACATTATCACGATATTTTTTGTCATATTGATCAATTTCGATAATTATCACGATATATTTTCATATTGTGTTTTTACTGTTTTGTTTTTTTGGATTCTTATACAGACTGAATAAACAAGTTAAAATAATCAAACAATATTAAATAAATAATTTTCAACAAATTTCTACTTGAAGAGCTCTGAGGACTGGGGGGAAAAAAATTGCCGCTGTCAAAGAACAGCTACAGAGAGCTGTCACCACCTCACTTCCAGAGCGCTTTCTCGGTGCTTGTTGTTGCTAAGTTAAAGTAAAAGCGTCATCCGGTACGTTCACGTTCGTATTTTATTCGTTTTTTCCCAGGTGGCATTTGTTGTCAAAGCGTCCGCCGTAACTATAAAGCGCTGCATTTTCATCGCCTTTTTTCACTCACCGCGGCATCTTTTCTAAGGGCCGCGACATAACGCTACGTGACGGGTGCGCTTGCGCTTAATCTTGAGGACTCCAACAGGTGGCAGTGTACACCATAAAAGCGTCCAGTCTGCTGTTAAGTGACGGAAGAAGAGGAAGAAGTAGAAAGCGGCAGTGAGAGAAAACATCTCGCTGTGAAATGAGGAAGATAAAAAAAAATTGCATTCGGATGTTACAAAGGTGCAAAAAAACCAGCGAAACCGTTCAGCCGTGTTGATAGTAAACAACAACGCTGACGTCACGTGACAAAACTTTAACATACAGCCACCCCAATTTTTCAAGAGGTACTGCAACTCTCATAAATTTATGACGACATGCTCAGCAGACGCGTCAAGAGAACGCTGAGAACCACTAATGTTTACCACGCGGCTTTTTCGTGTGTTATGGGCAAATTTGCATCATTGGCCGCGATTGGCTGTTGTGCTGGCGTTATGCCAAGCTACGTGATTGGCCAAAGATACTGTCTATCTCAACACGCTGTTGCATAGTGGACAAACAAGTGTGATCGAATTTTATAGCTTAGTTTATCATCGTTATCGTCATCACATTTTTCTCGATAAAATATCAAGATCGTTTTATCGCCCAGCACTACTGGTAATGATATTTATCATAATGTAGTACATTTTCTGTAAGTTCAGTGCAACTTTAACAAGACCTAACACCAGATTTTGCCTGCACGCTCAGAATTAACGCACAGATATAACACCACATTATTCTCCACATCCACGTGGTGCCGTGGTGGCTACTGCAAACCCTCATCCAAACCATCCACCCATCATGACACACTGCTGTAAACAGTGGATTTTGCCACATCATAAATAAACGATGAGAGTATAATATGAAACGATAAGACATTTTAATTTTTTCATCCGATATATTTTGTCATTTCGCACAGCCCTATTACCTAGTCATTTTAATGTACACTACAATTTCTTGCTTAAAGTCAGAAAATACAAACTTTACATGTATTAGAATTATTCCTTTCGTCTGGGATTTATTATTATTTTATTTATTGTCTCCCTATTTTTCTCTGTCTACATTTTGTTTTCTAATTTGTAACCCTTTCATGTTATTTACATTTACAGCAACAGTTACGACAGTGCTTTGTAGTCCAGAACTGTTCTTCAATCTGTAAAGCTGGGGCCGTATTACAGACACGTCCTATCTTAAGTATAAAGTTAAGAGAGGACGAATTTAAGAATTTTCAGTTTGGCATTACAGAAGCAAATCCCAACTGAATTTAGGAATCCTATCTTATCTCGAGTTAGGAATCCTAAATCAGCAATCTAACATCGATGATCGTCTTTTATGTTTGTTACCTAGCGCACTACGCAACCTACCTACTAACGCAACACGTCATCTCGCGAAGTAACTGTTACCTGCTGTCACTAGTCACTTTACGAGGCTACAGTCTTTAACATTGTACCTACTGCAGTTGCCACTTCTGTCAAATTTCTGGACATTGCCGGCTGAGAGATTTTTGCTAAGTCTGCCACTTTGCTTTGAAAATCACCTTAGCGTCACCTTAAATCACTTCAGCGAAAAATATTTGTACCACAACCCGGAGAGCCCCGTGCCGACGGGTCGGCCTCTCCAAAGCCGGGCGGAGTTGATCGGCTAACTGCATTATCATGGCCCGGGGTAACCGGTTTATGAGGGTTTTATCGTCAAACCTTAACACGTCGTTTGGGTCAGCCAATAGTCGTTCAATAAACAGGTTCCTCCGCTCACCATTTCGTTGTAACAATGTAATACCTGCCATACCATATCAATTAGCTGAAGCTAGACCAAATGACCCGTAGCCTAAATAATCAGCTGGTGACAGTTAAGACAGCGGAAGGGTTATCCTAAAGTTACGAGAGTTTATTTAAGATTTTTTGAGGTTAGGATGCTTCTGTAATACACTTTTCTTAATTTAAGTTAGGATAGGAAAACTGACTTAGGAACGGTTGTTCTGTAATGGCTTTTTTCCTAAATAAGATCCTAAACCGCCGATACCATGGTTACCAGACGGTTAAGATAGCATTTTCAAGTTAGGAAGTTTCTGTAATACGGCCCCTGGACATAAAATCAACAACTCAACGTCATGTTTACAGGATTTTCTTTCTATTTGTCTTATGTGTTCCTCTTTTACCGTATTCCAATTTGTCATGATAATCTTACACTAATTTACTCTTCAGTTGCTGGTTTGGTTTTTTAAATTCTCAATGTAAATACTTTTTACTAGAGGTCGACCAATATTGGTTTTTCACGGATACTGATTATTGCTAGTTAACGGCACCGATAACCGATATTTGGAACCGACAGGCAGAAAAAAAGAAGGATTTTCCAAACACCGAGCTCAGCTGAAACTCTCCTCTTCTTCCCGGAGCTTCACACAGCGCTCGTGTGTGAGTGTTGACTAGCTGCTACTCATGTGACTTATAGCTAATCAGAGACTGTTGTGGGCGGGACATCAAATGAAGCGGCCAGTCGAGAGCAAACGGCACAGAGAGAAGAGACGGCAGTGGAGCCACGATAGCGTCACCTTGTAATGACTTAATATCGGCGACGGTCAAAATTAACCACCACAACATGCCTAATATCGGCCCCCTGATAATCGGTTGACCCTTACTTTTTATGAAGGAAGGATGGTATATAATTAAAGGACATTAATTCCAACGTTGAACTGCTAAAGCGATAGTTCTCAAGACATCATTAATGCCTGCTGTGAGAGGGAGTTTGAGGACAGGTGTGTGTGTGTGGAGGTTAACAGGTTGAGATATTACCTTATTGACCACTTTCTGCTGCTGGGCGTGTTTCTGCCTCAAGGTTGCTACTTCTCTCCACAGCGCTTCATTCTCACTGAAATACAGAGAGGGGGAGAAAAGAAGTGTTATCCAAACGTCACCGCACCAAAACACAGTAAACATCAACAGGTGCATCACTAAGGCTGAGTAATTCATCGAAAATTCGTCAAAACTGACATTTATCCTCGCGATTATTAGGGTCCAAGCTAGGGATGCACCGATCCGATAAGTGGATCGGATATCGGTCCGATAACCACTCAAATAGCTGGATCGGGGATCGGTGGCATGGAGCCGATCTGTGAATTGTAGGTTTTTCTACGTTCTACGTAATCGTGCACGCTCAATTCGTTTGACACTGCCGTTAATTACATGGAAATGAAGACGAGCAGAACAAGCAACACCACACTACCACCCTAAAAGCAAATTATACATCATTATACGGTTTCATTTCCTCAGCACCACCAGCTCTCGCTCGCCATCTTCGCGTCCCTCGCTGTGTTTGTTCTCTCACAGGGAAGCACGACATTCACTAAATGGTTCCAGTTCAGTCAAATCTTCCCCTTTATTACAGACCAGACTTATTTTTTAGCCGATAAATAACAAAAACCGCCAGCGTTCTATTCACAATACAGCCGCTTACTCCATGTTTTCATAGTTTATTCCGAGACGCGAGCTCGACGCATTACTGTGTGGAACGCCATCGTGCCAAACGAATCTCGTGTGGAACGCCGTCATGTCAAAAATGAGTCCAAAAGGAGGCGTCGGCCAAAGAAGTCAATTAATTAGAAAAACTTTTTTATTTTTTTTACATTTTACAGTTTTAGAGAGTAAATAGTAAATATAGAAAGATGCATTATTTGTTATCAAATCATTTTATTCTGTATCCAGACAGATTCCAAATGGATAAAGAAGTTATTTTTCTTCATAGTGCTAAGCTATAGAATATTTCTATATAATAAAAACTCTACACAAACACTATAATAAGAATAAAAACAATGGTATAGACATTCATTCATTCACCCATTATCCGAACTGCTTAATCCCAACTGGGGTCGTGGGGGCACCGGAGCCTATCCCGGGAACTTAACTCTAACCAAGCACAAAACTCTATGAAACGTTCTTGTAATTTATTCTTTTTTTCCTCCTACAAACTGGATTGTTAAACCATAAATCACAAAGTTGAAGCTTGGTTTTGGCCTCTAACTTTCCAACCGCGTGGTCTATAGTGAATTTTGCTGCCAAATTTTAGCTGATTTTTTTTTTTTGGCTTAAACTCTCTCACTGGCACTGTGGATTCTGCATCGATGCGGCGGCGGGCCATAATCGATTTCATCGGGGCTTTCAACGGGTGGTTCGCAGCCACTTAGTGGTCAGGGACCACAGTGCAGGTTGTCTGTGACATGCAATCCAGTTTCACTACTGAAATCATTTTAATTTCTTTTTCAAAACTTCTCCACAGGATTTGGGCATCTTTATGAATCATGAATTTAACGCAAATATCTATCTATAAAGTATCGATAAAGTAACAGCAAAAAATACTCATAGTGACTAAAATAGTAACTATGACGGTCCGATCTGTGATCCGTGCCCAATCTGCATACAATATGAAGTTATGTAGAAAAACTGATGGGATGCATCGTGATACATAAAGATATTGAATCAAACTGACCTGATAATCGTAATCAAATCGTGAGACGAGTGAAGGTTCACAGTAGGGCATTAACCACTTAACCAAATTTTTTCAGATCGACTTATCCGTCAATAAAGTCGAAGTCGAGTCGACAGGTCGTTTGATGACGTCATCACACAGACGCAGCGGAAGAACACGGGTTTCCAACAATGAGCAACTTTTATTAAAGTTCTCTGTAACATTAACAGTCAACATGATAATTAAACAAAACAAAACATCGTCTTGTGTTTAAATTACCCTCACACCAACGTTCCCGCCCTTTTTATCAAGTGACTATAATAACTGGTCAAGTCGAGGTACGCGTGTCAGCGTAAGCCAATCAGAGGCAGAGATTGCATTGTGTACACAAGCGCGCACACAGAGAGGAAAAAAACACACGACTTGTCGACTTCTCTCAGGGGTCATCGACTTGTGGCTCTGACGTCGACGCGTCGACAAATGGGCTTTTCTGTTAATGCCCTAGTTCACAGTTCTAGTGTCAACTACAGTCCATCTGTGAGTGTTTACTTTCACGGCACGAACCATGTCAGTAAACCACGAGGACAAAAAACAAGCTCCAAAAGGGAGATAATCGTTCAATAATCACACTCCAGATAAAATGTTAATCGTGATATTGATTTGAGGCCACATCGTCCAGCGTGAGATGACGGCTTGTTAACACACACAACAAGACCAACTTCAACAGCCTACAGCTGGCTAGCTCTTTATAGACCAACTTTCCCGTCGAGGATTAAGCCCAGTCCTTGACTAGTTTTGAGTTTGGATGGCAAATATTCATTACAACTTAGCGCAGCAAGACTAGGCTTAATCCATGAGAAGGAAATCAGCCCTATAAGCATTATTTACAACTTTTTCTCCAAAAATAATGACTAAAAATCCACTAAAATGTAGCAACTATGAAGGAGAAAAATGCTAAAATATGATCAGAATCTTAGTCTGAAGACTAAGACTAAATCTAAAATGGCTGCCAAATTTAACACGGCCACACAGCACCATGACTAAGCACTGCTGAAAAAAAAAACCCCAGAGCTGCTTGCCTCAGCTGGAACGCTTCCTTCATAGCGGAGGTGTTCGGCATGTGTTCCCCAAATCAATAAAAAGGGTTTTCCGCCAGCAACAGATTTTTAATACAGGTATAAAAGATGAGACCTTCTTTGGGCTTTATTTTACTAAGCTAAGGACTAGCGGAGGATCTAAGCGGCACTTGTTTGTTCAGGTTTTTATGGCGGTCTGGACCACTTCACCTCGTCTCCCCCCAGTGCTGTTAAAGCCGCTCTAAGCGAGCGCATATGGTCCCAAAACACCGCATAGGCTCCAGGTGGACACCGAGTCACTAACGTTCAGAATGAACTCACTTCATCTCTGTGAAGATGCAGCAAACCAACGTCAACCACTCGAGATTCTAAATGTTCACCGCGGGTGGAATGTTATGGTTTTTTTCAGGGCGGATGTGTAGGGTTGGGTACCAAAACCCGGTACTAAATGGTATGGATAAGTATGGATGGATAAGCTCTGCTTTAACGGCACTGCTTTCGGTACTGCAGAAATTAATAAATCAGATTTTTAGTTTCTACATAACAGAAATATTTCCCAGTTTACCTGTTACAGATTAAGGGCGGGAATAAACTTAACGCTACGTGACGCATACGCTTGCGGATGCTGCTGCTACGTAAGCGTTGTACTGACCATACTTGTGCGTGTACGTAAAGTGACAGAAGAAGAGGAAGAAGTAGAAGGCGGCAGTGCTGGAAAACATTGGTCATATATATTTTTTTTAACGAAGGTGCAAAAAAGAACAGTAAACACCGATGCTGACGTCACGCACCAAAACTTGAACACACTGCCACTCCTATTTTTGCTGCTACTGCAACCTGCACACGCGGCGCGTTAATTTCTGACCAGATGCTCAGCGGACGCGTCAACAGAACGCTGAGAATGCGTGGCGGCCATGATGCGTGCGCGTAAACATTCTGAGTGTTAAGTATATCTTGGATCTAAGACGTTAAACTAGAGCGTTCTCTCACAATGCACAGGGAAACTGTCGTTAAAAAGATTTAAAACTGACAAAAACCACTGAGGAGGATTTAACAGCTGACTGTCTAGAGGGTTTGTCGAATAATCGTAGTTATTTGTTAAATAAAGCAATATTAATTATGTTGTTAATTTGAGAATACCATTGAAGTACTGTACCGATAAGCAGTACCAGTGCCATTAAAATTTTAACCGCACCCATCTCTATCGATGTGTCTGTTGTGAAAATAAACATATTTGAACAGCACATATTTCACACAAAAGGGTGATCCAGACTGCCTTACAGACTTAAGTGAAAGTGAGTGATTATTTGTCATCGTGAACACACCACAGCACAGCACACACTGCACCACAACCAAATGTGACCTCTGCATTTGACCCATCCATGAAAGAGCAGTGGGCAGCTAACAAGCGCCCGGGGAGCAGTGCTTGGGGACGGTACCTTGCTCATAAGTACCTCAGTGGTAACTTTACCGGCCCTGGATTCGAACCTGCGACCTTCTGATCACGGGGCGAACACCCTACCGTTACGCCACCAACTTCTAAGAACTGCAGCAAGCTCCCAGAAGCCATTCCCAAGACTCCCTAAATTGGGCATTTGTCTCGACGTTAACACTCCCAAAAGGGGCAGTTGGTAGTGTAACAGTTAAGGAGTTCGTCCTGTGATCAGAAGGTCGCCAGTTTAAGTCCCGGATCAGTAAAGGTACCACTGAGGTACTCATGAGCAAGGTACCGTTCCCAAGCACTGCCCACTGCTCCTTCACAGATGGATCACGTGCAGAGGTCACATTGGTTGTGGTGCTGTGCTGTGTTCACAATGATAATCACTCAAATGAACACAACATGACCGAATGTTGATAGTGATTTGAGGTGATATGGCCCAGCCCTACAGAGAGGTGGACTCCCGGTCAGCAGGGCAGGATTCTTCACCTGCTTTTATGGATGTGAGAGGACGGCTCAGCAGTCCCATAAAGCTGCATCACAGGCCAGTAAAAAGAGTAGAGGGAGGGGACGAGGCAGGACTACGGCAGGAGTTTATTGGGGCAGGTGTGGATTCCTTTAAGTGGCGAGGTAGATCACGCTTCTCAAATCTCCCACCGGACAAACCTCGCTTCAGCCCTCGATTTTTTATTTTATATTCCATTAGCGTCGTAAGGGCTGGAGTCCAACGCAATTTGACGTGTTACTGTCGTGGGAAAAACCACCCACTAATTACACAGAGAGTCAGATCAGTCAGAAATGTATGCAACATAGATTTACTGACTACAGAACTGGAAATAATTACCTGGCAAGAGCAGGTCTACCTGACACGAAGACACGAGGGAGAGTGCTGCCCTTTTTTCATACAAATATGAGGTGGAGTTACGTGGCCTGTTCTGAGACTCCAGTTACTTTGTATATGTGCATGTGCTGTTTCGCTGGCACAGTTCGTTCAGATACTGACCTTGGAAGAAAACACATTTGTATGTGTATGTGAGTTTAGAAGAAACAAGTTGAACATGACTCAACAGAATTTTCCCCTACAATGAGATGTCTTCGAGAAATTAAAAAGCAGTTCAGTTGTCTTCAGTTCGAGCGCTTACTAGGGCCCTATGAAATCCGTTTTGTTTTTTCCTGAATTCCGTTTTTTCCATTTTTATTCTTCTGAATTCCGTGTTTTACATTATAATAATATTTATTCACCTAAAAAGTGTCTAATTATGGAGTAGATGGGAAAAAAGAGCAATGCAATAGGAAAAAATCTCACATTAAATGATTGTTATTCAACTTCAACAAAGTGCTGGGGTTCAGCAGAACATTTACTGCTTTGGTAAAACATTTACCTGTAAACAACAAAAAAACATTCATTTTTTGGTGCAAAACGAAACGTTTCTGATGTGACTTTTTGACTGTAAGTGGTCGTCACGTGTTCTTACGGGTGTAGGCTATCGTGTGCTGGCAAAACTTACAAAAGAGCTGTTCTCCCGATTCATAAAAATCATTTGGGTATTGTTCTGCTCTAAACTTAGCACTGACACTTGAATTCTGTTTTTTTTTTTTTTTTGAGGACTTTGGTGTTTCAGCCTCTTCACCATAGCTGACCGTTGACGTTTCCCCCTCTGTGTCTGTGCTTTTGTGTGTGTGGAAAGCTGAGTCCCGTCTCAACAGGTAACACGTACAGGGGGCTGCAGCGGCCAAAATTGATTAGAAACCATTGCTTTGCTTTGCCCACACACCGATATCAGCCAATTATACGACATTCCACGTTTTACAACGGATTCCATTTTAATTGTTGAATTCTGCGATTCCGGCCGCGTTTTCCGCATCGCGCAAATCGTAGCGCCCTAACTTTAGATTATCAACCTACAAAATGCATTTAAACACAGTGTTAGTTAATGAATTTGAACAAATCTGACAAACTCATTCACCAAAAACAAACAATTCACAACTAAAATACACACAAAAAGGAGTAAAAAGCCACACACACACATAATAATATTTCATCAGGGTGCGACAAGATTTCGTGCCACCAGTTCTCGCGATATTAAAAGGTGCCGACATTTCTAGTCTCATGAAATAGCATGGAGAACGGCTATGGTGAAGAGGCTGAAACACCGAAGACCACAAAAAAATTATGGAATTCAAGTGTCAGTGCTAAGTTTAGAGCAGAACAATACCCAAACGATTTTTATGAATCGGGAGAACAGCTCTTTTGTAAATTTTGCCAGCACATGATAGACTGCACCCGCAAGAACATGTGACAACCACTTACAGTCAAACACTCACATCAGAAACGTTTCGTTTTGCACGAAAAAATGAATGTTTTTTGTTGTTTACAGGTAAATGTTTTACCAAAGCAGTAAATGTTCTGCTGAACCCCAGCACTTTGTTGAAGTTGAATAACAGTCATTTTATGTGATTTTTTTTTTTATTGCATTGTTCTTTTTTCTCATCCACTCCAAAATTAGACACTTTTTAAGTGAATAAATATGATTATAACGTAAAACACGGAATTCAGGAGAATAAAAATGGAAAAACGGAATTCAGGAAAAAATAAAACAGAATTTAGGAAAGAACAAAACAGATTTCATAGGGCCGTAAATAAACTTGGACTTCACTTCTGTCTTTCACCCAAATTAAAGCACATATTCCACTCATATGGTTCATCTCTAAAAGAGTTTTAAAATCTCGTCTTGTTCTCATCAACACACTCTGGTGTAGCGTCTCTTCAACCTCCTCCTCGTCCCCATATTTTTTTGATGTGGGTCGAGTCACACTGCCCTTTCCGAATGGTCCTCATTTACTCTCGCATGTGCGCTACAAACAAAGTGTCCTTCCTCGGCCCGGACCCGAGTGACCAGTTTGTACTTTCTCACACAAAAGAGGCCCTTTAATATCTACAAAAACCCAACACCGCGTTTTACACAAACTCTCGTAAGAGGAGGACGATGTGGAGGCTGAGGCCGGTCCTCCGCTCTGACCCACGGACACCAATGAGCTCATCGGTTCGAGTCGTCTGGCTCTCATCATCATCATCATCATGACGGCACTGTGTGGCTCTCCGACGCCCCCTAAAAGCGTCTTCCCCAACACACACACAGAGCGACAACTGCACAGCTGCGTGTGTGTGTGCGCATGTGTGAGAGAGAGGGGGACGCATTAATGATGTGCTCTCTGATATAAACCCCAGCCGAGCCGAGTCAAGCCGAGCAGCTGGTGAGGCTCTCGGTGGTGGTGTGAGGAAATCCGCCTGTTTTAGGCTGGTGACTAATGCAGGCTAAAAGGTGAAGCATTACAGCACAGTAACTGGTTATGGGGGCTGAACAGACGCTGAGAGGGAGAGCTCAACCCTTACTCACCACCTCACACTGCTAATCCAGTTACAAGAGAAAGTCTGATGCACTCACCACATGCAACACACATGCAACATAAGACCACAGGCCAGATCCCCCTCGACCCATCACTTATTAAGACTGTTTTGTTGAGCTGCAAATGATGATTACTTTGATAATAGATTAATCTGCAGATTAGACTTTTTTCTATTAATTAATTATTAATCGGATTTCATTTTCAGCATTTTTAATAAACCAGCTGTCTTTTTGTATTGGTCATTTTAATCCAGTTTGAACTCATTTTGGCCTATAACTCTAGCAGAGAAATACCTTTTTGCGCAAGACTACAACACGCGTGGACACGCATCGGAATAATCACTGAACTTATCAAGTAAATGTCTGTATTGTGAGTAGAACTTTGGTTAGCTTACTGACCACACGTTAGGGAGTAGCCACTGTACGTATGTGTATAATAACGTAGACCCAACATAGCCATTATTACATTAGTTACCAGCTATCTCAATAGTCAGTGTTCATTGATTAGTTGTTGCAGCGCTACTGTTGTGTGTATAGGACAGGGCTCAAATCAACTCAGCGTCTAATCAGCAGCTTAAAATAAACAGGATTTACTCGGTCTTAACACTGTCACTGGATATATATGTGTGTGTGTGTGTGTGTGTGTGAGAGAAAGAGCAAGAATAAAATAAGAATCCATCTTGATTACCAGAAAACAAAGTAGAAAACAGAGGTCGACCGGAATTGAATTTTCTAGGTCAATACTGATACCAATTACTGCTAGTCAATGAGGCCGATATTTGGAACCGATAAGCAAAATTTATTAGGCAATTAATCGATTAGGGGTTCAGCGCAAAAAGTATACGTGGCTTTCAAAACTTGTCTTGTCATTTTGTTGTTGTCCCAGCCCTCTATATAAGTAGTGAAATGTGATGAGTTTCAACTTTGACCACAGTGCGCTCATAAGCTCCCCGAGCAGTGTGCTGTGCTGCGTTTGTGGTTCGCTCGGTGCAGCTAACACCATAGAATAATGTGTTTCAGAGCGCAACATAGTGTTTTAGTACCGCAGACCGGTCTCGAGACCAGCTATCGAAAGTCTCGGCCTTGTCACGGATTCTGTCGTATTTCTACTCGGTCTTGTCATGGACTCGGACAAAGAGGACTCGGGAGTTTATTTAGAGACCAGTCGAGACCGCAGCTCTGAGAATATTACTATTAAAACTCTTTGAGACCGACACAGTCATTTTATGTTGTTTATTAATTAGTGTTTCAGCAACTCACAATCCCTTTAACTTACACAAACCACACACATACCGTCAGAATCACAAGACGTTCAACTTACCCCACATTATATTCATTCCTCTGTATGTGACATTATTTCTGAGTAATTATGTGCACAAAAACTGAAGTAACGTTAGAGTTTAACATGTGATGTGATAACTGCTTCCAGTGACGAGATTTCCTCATTATAGATATGGAAGAGAGAAATATTGAATAAACATCTTTAATGTTGCTTAGGCTTTGCATCGTCCACTTATTTGTCATGTGCTGTAAAACGTGCATTGGTCCAGTCTCGTTCTCAACTTAGTCTTGGTTTTGGGCCCTTCAGAGTCTTGGTCTTGTATCAGTCTTGGCCCCCTCTGATCTCAGTCAGGACTTGGTCTCAGTTTAGGTGGTCTTGACCGCAACTCTAGCACAGCACATCCTCTGCACATGCTCTGAAAGCCCCTTGAGGCATCCCACAAGCGTCGCTATGTATCATAACACTTACTGTAATTGTATTGTACTGTACTTCAACTTGGTTGTTTGTTAAATGTGCTGTCTGTTGGTGTCGATGCTGCTAACTGCTTTTCCTATGTGTTGCACGTCTCATCACGCTTTCTACATATATAAAGTTCCTGAAGATGATAAAGTTACCTTTAACCCTCTCTTGATTCGACGTAAAGGACACGACAGCACGAGTCCTCACTTTCCTCCCTCACTAATCACAACTTCATTAGCTCCTACTCTGACATGCTTGTGAATGGGGCCGGCTGTGAGCGGGATTAAAGCATAAAGACCGTTAAACACTTGGTGTGGCTTGGAAGCGGCGGCGTTCCTGCTGACTTACTGCTTCAGGGTGCCGATTTTGGAATCCATCGACTCCTGCTTCCCCTTCATGTGCTGCACGTCAGTGATCATTTTGCTCACGTCCTCCGGGCTCAGCTTGAGGTCCTCGTGCTTGATGTTTGACACCTGAGGAACAAAAATGCATGAACATGTGTCAGAGACAGAGGTGTGTGCACATCTGTTCTACTTTCTACATCTTCACATAAGGCTGGAGCACTAATCAAAATGAGACAATACACCAGATTGGGTTCACAAGAACCAGACGAGATTTTAAGACTATTTTTATGGTGAAAGGTATGAGTGGAATATGTTTTTATTTGACTGTAAAACAAAGTCAAGTGTGTGTGTGTGTGTGCAGTGTATTTAGTGCATGAAGTGACTGGACTCTCTCTTGTCTGATTCCTCCTGCATCTCTTCACACCATCACTGTGCATCAGCTTCTAACTTGTAATTGAAGTGTAAATCATCATTACAGCATCGATTTGTACATTATAACATCAACATCTTGATTAAAACACGTTAGAGGCGTAATCCCTGCTGCATCAACAGATTTAGGAACGTTAACAGACACAATTAGACTAGGATACTGCTGAACACATCACAGCCAACATCTACACATGACACACAACTCGTCTTCTTGTTGCTGCTGTTGTACTGGAAACGTGTGTGTTGCTGTTCACTATGTCAACCTCAACCATATTACACACCTGACTGGAGAACAAATCAGCCAATCAGCTTCCTCCAAGCCTGTGATTGGCTGGTTTATTTGGTACATTTATAACACAGTACCAAGTGGAGCCAGAATGAAGGTGGAGCTGAGCGCGAGCAGTCAGAGTTGAGCACCGTGAAAGTTCCACTGCACACTCCACAAGACAGCTTTTCAATCTCATCATGTTTTAATATTGTAGTTGCTTGTGGAACGAAATCTCGTCAAACCCCCAATATTTACACTACAAACCTTGTCAATAAACTATGAGGGCAAAAAGCAGACACAAAAACAAATGTTTGTTAATCGAAATCAGGGGGAAATGCTCAATACATCGTGATACTGAGGTTATATTGCAGAGCATTAGCCTCAACTTTGAATTTTGCACTTCCAGTAAATAACTATTTATATTTCTTTAATAATTGTATTTCTGTACTGTGTTCAATGACAATAAAAGTGAATCCAGTCTAATCTAATTTGGGGGGTGATGTAGTCATGGCCCAGTCCTGAACCCTAGAGATGGACACTAAAGAAAATGAGTGGAAAGCATTTGCTCAGGGTTTGGGTTCGGTTTCGCTCTGAACTGGTCAGCTGGCCGGGGCTGCGAATGGAAAACGGCTGTAAAAATGAGAGCAGTGGAAAATAAAAAGAAGTCCTGCGTCTGACGGGTCAAGTGATGCCAGATTACCAGCTCCTGGGCCTCAGGCCCTAATCCACGTGACGCCGGCAGACAATTACAGCCCTCCAGATTAGCTCAATCTGGACCAGAGCCAAGGGGGGAGGGCTGTAAGCGGTCACGGTAAAATAAGAGAGCAGGATGTTGTGGATTTGAAGAAAACAGGAAATTATTGCTACAGTGAGTAGGGCTGGACGATGCGACCTCAAAATCAATAACATGAACATTTGACCTCGTAATTACTTGGATAGTTTTTTGGTAGGTTCTCGACAAGGTTTTTACTGCTAATATGCTCAACTATCAAAGATGGGATATTCATTTCTAACAAAAGAGTGCATATCTTTGTGACAGAATTCTTGTTTTTTTTTAATGCTAGGAAAATGTAAACAATAATCTAAACAATCATCAGAGGCAAGATTACATCAATTACAGCTTCTGAATGTTTGGGAAACCAACTCTCTAACCGTTACGCTGCCCCGTTTAAGCAAAGTAATCAGATTCTCCACAACTGGGATTTAAAAGATGAGTTGAGCTCGGAATCAATTAAAACCTTTAGTCCTAATGGAGGGTTGTTGTTCAGTGGACTCCGACTCTTTGGCCTGATGGACTTTAAAATGCCAGCTTTTTCATCAGAAGTCTCGTCACTCGCACTAACTTCTCCGAGAAAGTCTCCAGACGATTAATTTGACTTGCAAGCATCTCAGCATCCCTTACACACTCGCTAATAAAGCAGATTCTTTCAGATCCTTCAGAAAAATGCACTTGTCTAGTGCTGTACAGACATTTAGCTGAGAGAGGGAAAAATATGAACTCTCCAGCTGCCAAACCCTACATGAAAGAAAATCTGACAAATTATGGTTATCGCTTGCGTCTACTTCTTTCTAAAAACCTGCCAAAGTCAACAAGCAGCGACCGTCTGGCAAAATTCACCAGCAAGAATGTTCCATCTGACTCTACATTTACAGAGAAGTTAATAGCATGTAAAACAAATGACCACATTTACTTGAATGGTAGGGATTCTTGGCAGGAAGAATCTGTGACTTTACATCTGAACACTTCTGTATCACACAAGCCCCATGCTGTAGGTATTGGTGCAGGGGAAGAGTTAGATAAAGGGTATTAAATTGGTGCTTACCGTTGTCACCTTTCTTTTAATGTTCTCTAGCAAGAGCTCCTGGCCACGGATGAAGTACGGATGCTGGAATTCCGTATCGTCTTTCTCAGGCTTCACTAGTCCGCCCTGCTCGATGTGGACCACTTTACGGAAACCGTCTAACAGAAAATACAATAAAAAAACATTAATAACTTCAAGATACTTCTGTTATTCATTAAGGCATGAAATTTGCATTTATGATCTATAATAAACAAAAAACTTCTTTCAAAGGATTAATGATATTTTGACAATGGTGGTTAAGCGTGTTCTAACGTCTTGCCTGAAGTGTTCATCTAGGTTGACATCGGATGATTACAAATTAACATTAATTTCATCATATCGCACAGCCCTACTTCATAACGGTTTACTTACACATGTTGAGCTGGCGCACAAAGCTGGCCATGTTGTTGTGTTTGAAGTACTTGGGAAGCACCTCTTTAGAAAACCTGCCCTGGTCGAACACGTGGAAGCTGGTGCCATTCTGCAAAACAGGACACACACGCAAACGAGAAGCGTTTATTAAACACCAACATACAATATGATTGGCCTTTAAGATCTTTTGTACTAATTCAGAGAACTGCTTTGTCAGATCAAATCTGCATAACGTGTAAAATCACCAGGATTTTCAAAACAGCTGGAAAGAAAAATGACTTGGTCTTTTCTCAAAACAGAACCAGTTGTTGACATTCTGCTAAATCTAGTCTGACTTTACAGCCCGCACAACTGTGCCCCTCTACAACACAACCACACCACCGTCTTCATTTAGGATCCAAATCACTGCTGGGAATAACGAAGGCACACGGCACAATCACTTACTAAAGAATCACCCACAAACTCTTCCTCACAGCCTGACCAAAAGCAAAAAAAATAATATTTACTGTAGATTAACTCATCCATACTGGTTTCTGAGGTAAGTGTGGATGTGAAATGTGGTTTACAGCCAAACCACAAAACTGTTCTAGGATGAACTGACTCAGCCTTTCCCATGTTCAACAAAGCATACATGGACAACTATTGAGGGGGCATTGCATCAGTCAAATCAACACACACACACACACACACACAAGCCTTGCTACACAGGTTAATATTGTCACAGTGGCTTTGAACTTGACTTTGTTTTGGTTCTACCAAAGCAGATAAAAATAATTCTTAAAGAATGAGAATACTATTATCTCCAGAAATCAATTTTCCATATATTGTGACCTCAGGAAATATAACTTGCTTTCTTGAGAAAATACGACTGGGGGTTAATTTTCTCATGGTCTTGACCTCGAGATAACAAAAGCTACTGTTGTTGCAAGATCAAGACCATGAGAAAACTAACCTATGATCTTGAGAAAACAACTTGAGTTATGTTCAGATCGCAAGATAAAAAGAACAATCAAGTTGATTCTGGCGTTTTTTAACTTTTATTTACTTTTCAGCTTTAAAAAACTTGCTGATGCTAATAACCAGGAAAACGCTAACTACTGGCCATGCTGATGATCATTCAACCTCTCATACAAACAGGCAAATTTGGAATTCCATCTACTGTATATATTTATATATAAGACAATTTATGTACATCAGAGGTTTATTATGACCCTGACCCCTACTACACAGAACACAGACTACATTTCCACAAATTCAGCTCAGAAGGATGACAGTGTGGGATTTTGGAAATGTACTAAGTGTTCTATGCAGTCAGAGTCAAGATCATAATAACTGTCTTCAATGTGTTCAATGTTGCGGGAGTCAGAGTAGGGCTGGGGGCAATATGACCTCAAATCAATATCATGATTAATTGAAATATTACCTCAATTAGGATTTACTATTTTAATTATGATTCAATTATTATCTTTGCTTTTTGCCCTCAGAAGTCACTAAAAAGGTTTGCACTGTAAATATGCTCAACTACAGTATTAAAAATGGGATGTTTTTCTAATAAAAAGTACATATCAGTAAATTTAAAGTATTTGAAGGAAACACAACGATGTTGTACATGAACACACACTAAGGAAAGTATAGCAGTACACGTGTTTTCTAACAGTACAACGTAGGAGCCAGGGTCATAACAACTGTTTGATACTAGTATTGATGTATATCAGACATTTATTACAACCCTTTAGTAAAAACATTAATTAAAACATTAGTTAAAACATTGGTATTAACATTAGTTACCAAAAATGTTCAGGATCTGTGCCTATATCAGGAGCCCATTAAAAACTCTCACTGCAACACCACTCCCACCAACAAACACACACGAACAGTCTAAAGAGAAACATCAACTTTCTCACAACTTTACCCCCTTATCCTCATAACATCTCACGTAAACATCTAAACATTTGAACATTGTCTCAGAACTTGGTCCAGGTGAAGGTGAAGGGGTTTCACCTGAGGTCCTGGACCAAGACCAGCTGCCTTGGACTCAAGCTCTCGAAACCAGCCACGCTTAAAAAAGTTGGCTAGATGAAGCTAAGCTAACCTACCGGACTCCAGCAGATTAAGGGGTCGGTCTCCGGATCCTCCACAAGCGTCCACAGTTTGGTGAGGAAAGCCGGGACATTGTTGCCCGCCACCAGCATCGTCGCGGTCCCCGGGGCGGCACCGTGAAACTCCATCTCCGGTATAAGAAACGGGAACAACTGGCTTTATTCTTCGCTGACCGATAAGTGAGATAGGCGCAAGCTAGGCTAGGCTAGGCTAGGCTAGGCAGCGTTACCCGCCAGCATTAGCTCGCCTCAGCTAAGACGCACTTCACCACTTGTGTAGTTTCTCCCTCAGCAACTTTTTAGGCGATTGTCGTATGAAGTCCAAAGCGTTCGTTCCTCAAATCCGCACTAATCCATCACCGAACCGAGCCAAAATCGACCGGACCGAATCGTTAATGAAACGGATCGCGTCAGAAAAGTAGAATTTTCCACCGGAGCAACAAACTGCGCAGCAAACAAACCTCAAGCTGATTTGGGACGCGGCCAATCCGATCCCGTCGAGTTGATGCTGGTCGCCGGGTTATTACGTCATAAGAGAAAAAGCCCGTAAAGTTCCACATAAACTTAACCGTTTTAACCGTATCATCAAATCGTTTAGCGAAATCATAGAAATGAACACATATATTTAACTTTTATTTAATTAAAAAATGAAAGAGTGATAAAACGCACTTTGTTGACGTCACATCCGGTTCACGTTTCCCTCATGGTAGAAGCGAATAAATAATAATGCGCTTTTTAAATATCGTGATTATTTCTTTGATCTAACCTGTATAAAATTAGTTGTTAATTTTATAAAGCAAAAATAAAATATTATTAATCGGTTCCTTTTTCTTGATTTAGGGAAAAGTTAAAGCGCTCAGCCCGTGCCCTCTGACCTCACGCTGGGAACCCACATGGTCGCGGCTGAACAGCATGTTGGATTCGGCGGAGAAAGAAGTGCGAAAAGGAGAGATGAGTAAAGTTAAGGCCAAGAAAAGAAACACTGAGGAGGACGAGGAGCAGGTACGGATGAAGTTATCTGTCTGGTTCTCACAAAAACGTGGGTTGTTTGTGTTTTTTATGAGGAGAGAAGCCGAGTCTCCCGAACGTGTCGGCCTGATCCTGGTGCTGTTACCAGAGCAACAGCTCAGTTCTCTCCAATATTTTACTAACACTAACTTTAAAATATTAAATATGCTCGTTTTCATGAAATATTAGTGTAGCAGGCATGCTGTGGGTGACAATGTATTCATAACTCATCAAAGAGAAATGTTCCACATGGGTTATTTTTTATGCATATTAAGTTCACATCCTTAAAATTATGTATATTACCAAGCAACTCGGAATACCTATAAACAAACCTCTAGTCCATATCAAATATCACTATATATACACACATTGTGATATACATAGCAGAACCATTCCTGGAATATATGTTCAAGCAATATATATATATGTATATAGTGCTGGTTGAGGCACATAAGACATGAATGCCACAATTACAGGCGAATATGCAAAAGTACTGAGCCATCTGTGATAAAATATTTAATATTTACAGTGATAACATTCATCAAATTCACATGTAAATACTCTTCCTCAAGACTCCATTAAAGCACAAGAAAGTCTGGCTCTTTGGGAGCGAAGTCTGTAAAAATGAGGAGTGATTAAAGTGTGAAACAGCGCTGTTTAAAGTTATTTAATATATTTTTTTACGTTTGGCAACACGCCTGAGCTTAATTGTAATGGCTACCAAGTACAGTTCTGTGCATCTGTCAATACTGCACTTAATAATACATTAATTCTGATCTATTGCATTTGCACACAATTTACATACTGTTAAAAAATGTACACTTAATTCCCACCCTGTGCTGCGTTTTTTGCATACCATGTACTCATGTCATGCTCTCATGCAATCAATATTGCACATCCATGGCTCAAATTGTACGGGTTATTTATTAAATCCACTGTGTACAACCTCTAGCTCTGGCACATTTGTGTCATGACTGTTCCTCATTTTGTATTCTATACAGATATAAACTTCACTCTGATTCTGATTGTCTAATTTTCCTACCAAAATATAAAGCAAAGTGAGGTCTCAAGACTTTCACTTGTATAGTGTGTTTGTGTGTATGAACATATAGTTTGTATTCTCTTTTTAATATTAATCTTAATTAATCTCAACAAGTACTGCTGCACAAAACAGATGTTGTTCAGAATAATGTTATATAAATGTAGTAAATGTAATTCACAAATGATGTGAATATAATCGTTTTTTTACAGCAGAAAATATCTAAAGCATGCAAAGCTTTAGGTCCCCAGAACCAGCCTGTACTAACCTACATTAAACAAGTTTTTTACTTTCTCTGCAGCTCCCCATGTTTGAGAAAAACTCTAACAAGGCTGGCCATCTCGACGAGAGCGATGAGGACAACGAGGATCTCTCTGACAGCGAGGAGAGCGTCTTCTCTGGGCTGGAAGATTCTGGAACTGATGATGATGAGGAGGATGATGATGATGAGGAGGAGGAAGAAGATGACAATGACAACGACTCCGCAGAAGAAGACGCAAATGCTGGTGAAAATAAGAAGGGCAAGAGTGGAACGGAAACTTTGGAACAGTCTACCGAAAATCTAAACAAAACTGAGGTACTGATCCCGTTTCATCTTTTTGGTCCAAATTGGCACAAATCTTATTTTCTGGATAATAGGCCTGATTAACCAGTCTTCATTTTGCCAGCTACTTTAGGTTTAGTTTTGGTCTTTAGACTAAAATGCTTATTAGTTTTAGTCACTTTTTTGTCATGTCTAGAGTTCATTGTATTAGTCCAGAGCATGGATGTCAAACTCAGGCCCGCATTATATTTGGCCCACAAGATAATACCAAATGTTTGCTAGAGCTGGCCCGCCGGTAGACAGCGCACGCACCGCTATTACTACAAATCCCAGAATGCTCTGCTGGTGCGTTGGCACGTCAGTTACGACCCACAAGCGCCCCTTCCTCTGTTGACATTCAAGCAACCTCATGCTGATAGTGGCATCAAGCTGCCGCTTCCAAAAATGCACTTTCCATATGAAAAGGTTCATCGTTATATGTGAAGAGAGGGAAAAACTCCTCGGTTGTAGACATTTTTTCAATAAATACCAAGGCTGGCCTGTGACTTTGTGCAAGTTTTTAAATTTTGGCCCACTGTATTTGAGTTTGACACCCCGGTCTAGAGTTTTATTCGGTCTCGGGTCTGTGCCAGCGGTTACGTTGTCAGTGACGACGCAGGTCTATTTGAAGATACCTCTTTACCCTGAACCGTGGGGCACCTGATAGTGTAACGATTAAAGAGTTGGCCCCCTGATCAGAGGGTCACTGGTTCATGTCCCGGACCGGTAAAGGTACCACCGAGCTACTCATGAACAAGGTACCTTTAAGAGAAGCTCTATACAAATAAAACAGTAACGATAAAAAGATGAATTTCTGAAATCAGATGTTTCTGCAGTTTGCTACGACTGTGATTATGTACAATTCTGTTGTATGAAATGAATGCATCTGGAAATCAGATCTTTTGACTCCGTATGTTGTGGATGGCTGTAGTAACTTTTTGGCAGCAAATATTTTCCTTCAATTTTGGATAAGGATGTACTGAAGATATTATTGTTCTTCCATATGTCGTACTAAGGGAAATGGTGGGGCAGTTGGTAGTGTAATGTTTAGGGAGTTGGCCCCATGATTGGAAGGTCAAATGCAGAGCTCACATTTTGTGGTGTAACAAACCCTATTTGCAGTCTAAACTGTGCTGCGTTAGATTTTTAAAAAAAGGTTTAGAATACATAGATTTATTTTAAAATTTGTTTTTCTTACCTATCCAGCAGTCCTTCGGCTCCACTGCAAATGCAAAGTTGACCAAGTTTGGACACAAAATCGAACAATTATAGTACATCATTAATGTTGGTGATTTTTGAAATTCTGGTTGATTTGCTAGCTTAATTGGCATAATAAGAGAAAGTTCTTGAGAAAGTTTGTACCTGTTGGTTATTGTTGTGAGGACTGTAATTGTAATTTTAAATGCCCACTCGGTGCACAGTTGGTCGCATAACGGTTAGGGGGTTCGCCCTCATCATCGGAAGGTCATCAGTTTGAATCCCGGGCCAGTAACGGTACCACTGAGATACTTATGAGCAAGGTACCGTCCCCAAGCACTGATTCCCCAGCGTTGCCATAATAAAGCTCCTTCACGGATGGGTCAAATGCAGAGGTCACATTTCAGTGTGGTGCACTGTATGCTGTGCTGTGTTCACGACGACAGATAATCACTCACTTTCATCTGTCTGTGCTGAATGCTCTCATTACTGCCCTCTAGCAGGACAGCAGTGGCAGGACATGGCTGATGTGGTGCCTCAAAGTGACCTTTAAGAAGATCTGATAAATGCTCAAATATTGCATGGTATATACTGCCCACATACTATACATCATGTATAAATAGATCCACTGTATCTCTTTGGGACGATATACTGCTGCTATTTGTTGTCCGGAGTTGCACTGTGGACCTTGATCTTTGTTATTTAGCCTACTCTCTCTGTATATTGAGTATCATGAGATCACATTAATTCTTTTAAATCACATTTCTTAATTACAGCAGCAACTCAGACTTAAGGGCCTTGCTTAAGACTTTTTGAGCATTCTTCAATCCCTTGATTTATTCTCTTACAATGTGACAGTGAGTGATTATTTGTCATTTTGAACACACCACAGTGCACCACAACAATTAAAATGGAATCCGTTGTAAAACGCGGAATGTTGTATAATTCGCTGATATCGGTGTGTGGGCAAACCACCAATTGGTATCTAATCAATTTTGGCTGCTGCAGCCCCCTGTACATGTTACCTGTTGAGGCGGGACTCGGCTTTCCACAAACACAAACGCACAGACACAGAACGGAAAAAGTCAACGGTCAGCAATGGTGAAGGGGCTCGCTGAAACACCTAAGTCCACCAAAAAATTACGGAATTCGAGTGTTAGTGCTAAGTTTAGAGCAGAACAATACCCAGAAGATTTTTATGAATCGAGAGAACAACTCTTTTGTAAGTTTTGCCAGCACACGATAGACTGCACCCGCAAGAACACATGACGACCACTTATAGTCAAAAACTCAGAAAAGTTTCGTTTTGCACCAAAAAAAATGAATGTTGTTTGTTGTTTACAGGTAAATGTTTTACCAAAGCAGTAAATGTTCTGCTGAACCCCAGCACTTTGTTGAAGTTGAATAACAGTGATTTAATGTGAATTTTTTTTTCTATTGCATTGTTCTTTTTCCCATCCACTCCATAATTAGACACTTTTTAGGTGAATAAATATGATTATAATGTAAAACATGGAATTCAGAAGAATAAAAACGGAAACGAAAAAACAAAACGAAATTTAGAAAAAAACTAAACGGATTTCATAGGGCCCTAGTGTCTCATGTATGTGACATTTCTACAGTATATGGAAGATATTGAAGAGTGCAAAATTAATGTTGTTTACAGGTTGAGCTCTAATAAGGTTCAGGACTAACTGTGTGGTCTCTCCTGCTCTCCTCCCCTTTATTACTGGGATTTGAATATTTAAAGTTAATATCAGCTGTTTATGGCAAGTCCAGAACTTCTCTGTCGTGCCATGGAGCAGGTCTGGAGTGATCTCATAGTGTTGCATCAGCTCTTTGTGAAGCAGAACCTCCTTCTCCATAAGATGCTACCACGGAAACCAGACGTAATCAGTTTCTTTTGCTTGTAGATGTCGGTTACTGTGTAAATGATGGTGATCCTCACGCAGACCTGGCTAATCGTCAGTAGAATTATTTCACATTTTTGTGGGTATCGGTATAATTCATTCTCTAAATTGGTATACAGATTAAAATTATTTTGAAGTGAAACAGACCCCTTAATCTGCTGACAGGGAGTAAAGTTCTGCCAGTGTTAGCTGCCCACTGCTCCTTCGTGGATGGGTCAAATGTAGAGGTCACATTTTGATTCACAATGACAAATAATCACTCACTTTCACTTTCCGATCATGGGGCCAACTCCCTAACTGTTACGCAAACAACTGGCCCCATGATCAAAGTTGTCGAAATTAAACCTATGGCATTTAACTGAAGTTTTGTGTTTGAATGTTTACTTGACATTTAGACACTTTTTTATTTTATACCAGCTATCTAATGGTTGAACACATCAGTAATCTGTCTGTTAGTATCGGTATCGACCTTGATAAACTGTATCGGTTGACCTCTAAGTGATTAGTTCCATTGTCAGCAAAATAGAGGTTTGTCTTGATTCTTATTTGGCAATCCTACATGGAAAAAGCTGCTGTGTGTGTGTGTGTGTGTGTGTTAAACCCAGAGGTCTTTGCCTGGACTCCTGACGGGGGGAGTAAGTCCCTTCTTTAGTCCATCTAGCCCCCCTTTTTGTTTTCCATCTTTGTTGCTGTCGTTGGACGAGGAGAGTGGGGACAGTTTTGGGGGGCGGGGGGCGAGTTCTGGCTTTTCGGAAGATTCCGGGGCCTGACGCACACCAGGCAGACGTTAATGCGACTGCTGGAGGGAGTTTTACGAGCCCCGCGAGGGTCCGGTCCGGCGCAGACACCAGTGGGCGGAAAGATGAAATGGGTGGTGGTTGGGGGGGGTGGTGGTTTAGCGAAAGGGGACGGGCTGAGAGCCAAGGCCTGGAGGAGGTTTTTTGGGGAGGTGGTGGAAGGGGACGCTAGGGGGGTGGTTGCAGAGGTTCATCTTACCAGGAAGACTCAGCACTGC
This sequence comes from Distichodus sexfasciatus, assembly GCA_032718565.1. NCBI lineage: Eukaryota > Metazoa > Chordata > Actinopteri > Characiformes > Distichodontidae > Distichodus > Distichodus sexfasciatus. Next base: position 167,981 of record JAVGVS010000226.1, on the reverse strand, counting down.
TGCAGAGGCAGACGCACGCCCACGCACCAGCACCACTGCGCAGACACGTCTGGTCCACTTCCATCGCCCAGACACCTCTTCCTGGACGAGAGGGTGGGGTTGGCGGGAGCACAGGGGGCGTGTGCGGGGAGTTCACCTCACGCTGACCCCTGTGGAAGTGCAGACAGGAGGCCAGGGTCCCCAGGTGGGGAGAGAACAAAGCTCCAAATAATGGAGGCTGGGCGATTAATCGGAACATCGAGATTCAGTGCCTCTGATGGATGTAATCTTGCTCTTGATGATTATTTCAAAATGTCAAAAATAATTGTCACAAAGATGTGCACTGTTTCAGTAGAAATATATTCCAGCTTTAGGGCTGTGCGATATGACCAAACATAAAGGATGACAAAATTACAAATGTCTATTGTGATGTGGCAAAACACACTGTGCAGCAATATTTGTTGATGGTTTGGATGATGGTTTGCAGTAGTCAAATGTAATATATTCGAGCACCGCTATAAACAGCATTCTTAATGAATAAAACAAATTTAGGTGAATTATGGCACCTTTGGCGTTCTATATGAGTGCTTGTGGAGTGTTTCGAGCGTGTGTGTAGCCAGAAGAGTGTGCACTTAGACACAAGAATTTGTTTGCAAAAGTTCCACTGAATTTATAGAAAATGTACTATATTGTGATATTTCGTTATGGGGATATGAATTATATTGGGATTTGAGATTTTGGTCACATCACACACCCCTGTCCAGCTTTAATAGTTTCACACGAGGGCTGGGCGGTTAATTGAAAATGAATCGGATCCGACATCGACAACCTCTCATATGTTTAGATGTAATCCTGTCTGTGACAAGTACGTTGATTCGTTTTGAAATTCGCTAGTTTGTTCGTAGAATTTTAACATTTAAATTGTATAAATGAATAAATGAAAAGATCATATTGTACCACTGTAGAACAAATACGCCTTGTAATAAAATTGAAGAGTGCTCTTCTGCAATCGTAGATTCCGTTCACAACTAAGGACAGATCTCATGTAAGGAAGTGGCGAGTGTCTGGGACTTTGTTGAAAACTACAGAGGTGGGTTTTAAGAGCAAATTTCTTCTTAAAAACATTTGGTAAATGACGCCCAAAGCTCATTTGTAGGGAGTGAACACTGGTTTTAATCTTACAACTAAAGATGGCACAAATCCACTTTTTAAAATTTCCAGTACCAATATTGTAAATTTGATATTTGCCGATACTGTTACAAATTTGATATCATTTCTGAGTCTTTTTAAAACAGAAAATAATGCTTTAAAACATCTCTGAATATATGACTGAGATTATTCTGTTCTGCTGAAGGAAATACTTGATGTAAATCCTGTTTTCCTACTAAAACAATGTAGTAACTACACAGCCATATCTATATGCTAAATCTCAAACAAGACTCCTTTAAACACAGTTGTGTAATTTAGTGACGCTCCCTAATTCTGCGGTGCTGAAATCATCAGGAACACAGAGATTGTGAGTGAGAGCTGGTGTTGTTAAGGAAGTTAAACAGTATAACGGTGTGATGTGCTTTTGGGCTTGTAGTGTGTTGTGTTGCTTGTTCTGCTCATTGTCATATCAATATGTAGGAATTAGGGCAAATGACGAGAAGCCAGCTTTACCGCAGTAACATGTCTGATGCATAACCAATTCTGTGTGCATTTACAGATCGGCCCAATGCCACCAATAACCGTTCCAGCTATTTGAGTGGCTATCAGAGCGATATCCCATCCACGTATCACATCGGACCCAGCTTTACTCACAGTTTTTAACTGAAAATTAAGCAAAACTGGCCTCCTGAGCCTCTAATCGGTGTAAACTTGCTGAAGACAATTTCAATAATTTTTACAATTCTGTGTGTACTAAGAAGAAAATTCAAAGAATTGTCATTAGAAAAAAATATTCCACCATTAATACTAGAATGCATTCATAGTACTAACCCCCAAACCAAAATAATCGTTCTTTAATCATACTCGAGATAAAATCTTCGATTAATCGTGATATTGATTTTAGATGAAATTGCCCAGCCCTACTCGCCACTCACAAAATAATTCCTCAGCAAGTTTGCAGGAAGCAGTGGAATAACGGGAAACCTGGGAGCTGGAGAACGGAACCACGGACACTCGGCCAGCCAGCACACACTTTAAAAACATGTTCCTGACTCTGTGAGTGTGTGTGGGGGGGTGTCGATGCGTAGGTGTGTGTGCGCTCGCTCCAAAGGGCCGCTGGAGGTGCTGGGATTTGAAACGGATGTCTCGAGCCTCGCTGGCTCCAGTTCACCTCACGATTCTCTCCAAGCCATTGTCGGATCGTTCAGAGTCTGAGGAGATTCATAACTGTAAAAAAAACATGAGAAGCAAGCAAGCGAGCGTTTGTTTCCAGTCGTCTCTCCTAAACCGCCGTCATGCGCCGTACGCGAGGCCGAAATTTATCACAGGGCTCGCAGCAGAAACCTGAGCCTTTATTTATACTTTATCGATTGCTGACATCAACCAAAAATCATCTGCAGACTTTCAGGGAGCAAAGAACAAGATTGTTGTAGTGCCGTAGTATGGATGTAAATTTATAGTGCTAGATGCATGTTATATATGGTATGTTAGAGTTGAAAGACACGTTGTGAGCCAAATGCAGAGCAGTCTATAAATTTTTATTTTGCCAGTGTGTCAGCATCTCGTGGCTTTTTCATCGCTGAGATTCGGGCAGGAAGATGAAGAAAGGGGCGGAAAGTCAGTTTATAACCAGATTTAAGGAAAATGCGCCTCAAATTTGTTGCAGAAGTTTTAGCTGAAGTGGTCTCTTAACTTGGCTTACTTCTCATCTCTGAACTTGAATGATTTTTGTTCCTCATGTCTCTCTTTTTTGGTGTTGGTTTACTGTAATCTTGTGTAAAGCTGCCTCGGGTTTGTGGAAGGCTTCATATAAAATAAAAATCAGGTTTAGAACCTTAAGTCAGACTTGTAGTTGGCATCACAACTGTCACAGTTTTAAAGGCAGCTGATAAAATGTTGATTGCTGTGAAAAGGTAGAACCTTTAAATGAATGAAGTTGTGCAGAAAGAACAGCATGGTTGCTAATTAGATTTCTTTTAAAAAAAGATCAAGGGATTAGATATACATATCTCTCTCCCAGTAAGCCTGTAACCTTTGTCAGAAAGATCTTTTTCTTCAAAACGAATGAGATCGAGCGCCCAGCACTTGCACCATTGTCATCCCATGACGTGACGTAAACAACGTAATAAAGTAAACAACCCGCCTAATCGATTAATGGATTAAATTAATCATAATTGTGATAAATATCAAGAACTGCAGTTCAGCTCAGCAGATTCGGATTCACTTCATTTCATCAGATTCATGTTTGGTTTGATTAGATTCAGGTTGGGTTCAGTTCTTATGATTCAGGTTAGGTTCAGTTCATCAGATCCAGCTTCTTATGCAAAAGGCTTGTTCAGTTCGTCAGGTTTAGATTTGGTTGAGATCATTAGATTGGGTTCACTTAAACAGATTCTGCCTCTCATCTGAAAGATTTCTTCAGTTCAGTTCTTGACATTTGGTTCAGTTCATCAGATTCGGATTGGGTTCAGTTCTTCAGACTTGATTCAATTCATCAGATTCAGCCTCACGAGTAAAAGAGTTCTTGTGTTCATCAGATTCAGTTTTGGTTCAGTTGGTCAGATTGAGTTCAGTTGGTCAGATTCAGCCTCTCATCTGAAAGACTTCTTCAGTTCTTCACTTGGGTTCATCAGATTCCGATTTGGTTTAGTCGATTAGAGTCATGTTTGCTTCAGTTCATCAAATTCAACTTCTTATTCAAAACACTTGTTCAATTCATCAGACTCAGACCGGGCTTGGTGGGTCAGATTCAGACCGGGCTCGGTGGGTCGGATTCACACCGGGTTCGGTGGGTCAGATTCACACCGGGCTTGGTGGGTCGGATTCACACCGGCTTCGGTTCGTCGGATTCACACCGGCTTCGGTTCGTCGGATTCAGGCCGGGCTCCGGTTCGTCGGATTCAGGCCGGGCTCCGGTTCGTCGGATTCAGGCCGGGCTCGGTTCGTCGGATTCAGGCCAGGCTCGGTGGGTCGGATTCAGGCCGGGCTCGGTGGGTCGGATTCAGGCCGGGCTCGGTTCGTCGGATTCAGGCCGGGCTCGGTTCGTCGGATTCAGGCCGGGCTCGGTTCGTCGGATTCAGACCGGGGTCCTGAATGTCGGTTTTGAGTAATTTCTGATTAATTGGTCAGCCCTGGTGTTGTCCATCGTAAACACTAAACGTCTTGTTAACCGCTTATCCACTGAGCCGTATGGTCATGTCCCTGTGGAGTTCCAGCTTTTTTCTTCTCTTCCTTTGCTCCGTCTTATTCTGTAGCTTAACGACGTGGAGCAGTGGGGTCGCCCCTCTTTTTCCCCCTGAAAACTTCTGTTCAGCTTGTGTTTAGCTCTTCAGGGCTGGAGGGGGAAACGGCGTCCGGCCTCGGCTTGAAACGGCTCATCTGGCCTGATGTGGATTTAACGAGGCATCGGGGAGGAAGCGTTTCACTTAGCGCCCTTCTCCAAAAGACACAGGGACGTAAATCAGCGCAGGTTCCTCACCTGCCTCAGCGTTCGCTCCGGGGAGAATCAGAGCCACTTTTTAAAGGGCGACTGCGCTGGCCCGACTACTACAGAAGCTTTGGGACTGGGTGGATTAATGCTACGGCTGGGACAAGAATGTGGAGCAAAAATCTTGATATCTTTAGGCTGAATGGCTGGACTACGTGTGTGTATCGGGGGTTTTGAAAAGTTGTTTTGTAAGCCAAAGTTATGTCCGATTAGCGCTGGGTGATATGATCGAATTTGTGCAGTCAGCATTAAGACTAGCTAATCAGACCCTCCAGGATTTTGCAATGTTGAGATCCCAACTATTAACGCAAATTCAGCCAATCCCCGCAAATGTATTATTACTGTGCAATTTTTACCAGTTACCGCAGATTTTCTGCAATTTTTCACCAATCACTGTCGTTTCCCGCAAAACGTTGAGCCGTACATCGGCGAAATTCACTTCCTTGTTACGTTTAGAAGTGGCAGGAAACGTGTGATTAAAAACGCACATTTACCTTCAAAAATACTAAATGATGGTTAATAAAAGTAATAGTGGTTTTGTTCCCTTCATCGTTAAAGAATTGTTATAAAGGAGGACAAAATCACACATTTTTCCAAAACTTTGACCTGCTCCCGCAACTTTATTGCAACAAAACGCCTAAAAACACAACGACTTTCATCACAATTCTTTTTTAGAAAAGCTGCTGCAAAATCAGCCGCTTTAGGCCCCAACAATCTCAAAAAAGCTCTGTGAAATCCTGGAGGGACTGGCTAAGGCCACATGGCGTCATATCATTCAAAATACTAAAATACGTATATTAACATTCAAACATTTTTAAAAAATGCAGTTTAAATTGACACAAATTAAGTTTTTTTGTCAAATAAATCATGTTAAATCAATTACACATTTTAAATTATCAATATTAACACCTTGTTTGACTCTCACAGCAACGGTGAGGGGAAATTTGTCAATAAAAAGCGTCCTTTACTAACTTGGCGCATATCGTTCAGTGTGTTGTAGCTGCTGGATTGAAGAAAAGTTTTGCCAAAACCACATGGCCGGCCGGTCGCTGTCTCGCTGTAGCAGAGAGATTCAAGATTCTTTATTTGATTTAAGATTTATTTATCACATACATAGTTATCATAATGCAACATGCAGTGAATTGAACCCCCAGTCCTAAAGAAAAATTAGAATTTAGAAGTTGTTACCAACAAACGAAGCTAAAGAGACTTTGCCGCGAGTGAGAACGTGGCCTGTCGTCTCCACGGGGATCCCTGACCACGTCCTGCAAACGCCACGGCAAAAAACACAAACGTGGAACCCAGCTGTCCTCCTCGTCTCTGCTGTTAAGCATTTAAACACCTGGGCCCCTTTGGGAGAAATCTTCTGTTTTGAAGTTTTGATTTGCACCTCGCTCAAAACAATCTACGTTTAAGAAAAGCTTGAACCGTTGCACAGTTTAGAATCCAGAAATGTGTTGTGATTTTTTTAAAAATATTTGCTCACATTGTTGTGCTTTATTTTTATTCCACAGACTGAGGTCAAATCAAGCAAGGAGAAAAGACTGACCAAGAAAAAGTCTTCAGAAGGTAAAACGGAAGACGTGAGCGGGAAGCCGGAGAGAGAGAGTGGGCTGAAGATTTCTTCCCAGGTGAACGAGTACGAGGAGGACACATCAGATGAAGAGGTAAGGCTGGAATGTTGTATGAACGATGCTGGGATTCCCTAACGGCTAAAAACAACCTAAATTTTCGTTTTGCAAGTTTAGTTTATTCAATTTCAGCATTACTGCAGGTCCATCTGTTATCATTCAAGAGAACCGGTGATTTTTCTATATCTCTCAGTTTTGCGTCTTGGAATTTCTTGTTGGATTTCTTGTTGTTCAATCTGTAAATGACTCTTTCAGCTGGGGATTTTCCAAAAAAGGTTGGCTTTGGCTCTTAAGAAATCCCATGGTGTACATCTGAGCAAGTGCTGTTTCTTCTGTTTCAATAAAATACAAAAATCTACAACAAAAACCATAACTAATCTGTTCCTGAGCACATTTCCAGTACAGCTCTCTGAAAATATCAAGCAGATTGATAATTAGGGGATTGTAGTTTAGCTTCCGGTGCACAAACGCACAAGAAAGCCATGTTGGGGCGCCGTCTTGTCAAAATAACTCGGTTGTTTAACTTAAACTGGAGTTTGCGTGCTCTCCCCGTGTTGGCATGGGTTTTCTCTGGGTGCTCCGGTTTCCTCCCCATGAAAGCATGCACTATAGGTTAACTGGTGACTCAAAAATTGGTCCCGTAAGGTGTGACTGAGTGTGTGTGCCCCGCAGTGTGTTGGCACCTGCCCAGGGTTGTTCCCAGCCCTGCGCCCGTGAGTTCCCGGGACAGGCTCCGGTCCCCCCGCTACCCCAGTCGGGATTAAGCGGCTAAGATAATGACTGACTGATTTAACTTGTACTTCATCCTGTGCTTAGTTCCACAAACATGCTGTTTACTCGTGCAGTGTAGGTCAAGTCCATTGCAGTGTTGTTTTTTTTTTGCATGCACAGGTTACAAAATGAAACGTCTCAATATAAAGTTCCTACGATACTTTACTATTTATTATTTATTTATTATTTACTATCCTTTTGCACTTTAGTATAATTTTTATATTACTCCAAGTATATCTACATATCTTTTTTTTTTTTTTCCTACTATATTCTGTTTCTCTTCTTTGCTGCTCTTACATGCAAATTTCCCACCTGTGGGACTAATCAAGGCTTATCTTATCTTACTCACTTGATTTAAAGTGAACCCAATTTCAGTGACGTTTCATCATTTAAAAAAACATAAATCAACTTTTGTGTCCGTTATGAAATGCAGCAGGTAAAATGTGAACCTTTTTAATAGGGGTGTGCAAAAAATTTTAACCAATTGAATTGCGGTTCTTTCTCTGTCGATTCAAAATCGATTTGTGCATTTTTCAGCTACTGTAACGACACTAGTTTCCTTTTTCCCCCGACACGAGTTCAGCTCAACAACCCTATAGATGACGCAATGTGGAAACCTGCCCAGATAGACAGTCTTAGCATGAGCATGAAGGAAATGCAGTCAGTATGCGTACATATGCATTACAGTTAATAAACTACATTCGATTCAGTGTGATTTTAGTTGCTGATCTGCCACAGTGAAATGAGAACAGCAATCTGGAAGAATCATGAATTGAGCAGCGATTTTTGAATCCAATCATCAGCACAAGAATCAGAATTGAATTGAATTGTTAGAGATTTTCTGAATCATTCACCCTGAGTTTTTTAACATGTAACTGTTTTGCCCAATGTTAATTTTCTAATTGGCTAAAATTATTTAATTTTGTTCGCTTGCCACCAAGCATTTATGGTAATATTGATCAAGTAACTAAACCAATTTACTGTGTTTTAAACATCAAGATGTCAAGTTGAGTCAGTTTTTTTATAGAGTACAACCGCAGTGGTGCACAAACAAGGCAATAAAACCAACTAGAACCACTCTTAAAGTATGTGAAAATAGGCAGTTATACAGAGAGAACATTCGATTTGCAAACATAACAGAGAAAAAATATACGTGTATCAGTGCTTTCTTTGTGCACTCAGACAAGCCTCCCCTTGCGCTCAGATCTATGGAACACCAAGGTTGCCACAATTCATCTTCGCAGCGCCGCCTTTCACAGACATATTACGGTGTAAATTGCGGCGTTTATTGTTATACGTGTCAAAATGTGTCATTCCACGACACTGTGGGACATGATAAACTTGGCGGTCTGCATCCTGACAACAACAGAGGTCAGTAGATCAGTGATGCGAGGCCACGGTCGGTTTAGAGACTTCTGCGTGTTTGCGCACCTGCATCAGCTCCCGTGTTTTATTTGCCTGCCGGGCATGAGACTTGTGCTGATTTGAGTTGAATTTGGATGCACAACAAGTGTGTGATTTGGATAGAGCAGGGAAATGTCTCTATAGGCATCTAGCTGCTGGTGTGGCTTAGGGTGTTTTCACATATAGTCCTCTTTAAAGGAACCGAACTCGGTCCTCTAGAAGTGGTCCAAAAAGTGGGCCAACGGAAAGGGAACTCGGTTCTTCTGACGTTCACACTGTGAGTTCGTTTGAAAGGGGACTCGGTTATCTTTCTGCTCTACTTCAGCTCAGATGGGGCCTCAGTCCTTTTTCTGTTCATTCTTCATTCTTATGGAGCTCTCACACCTTTGCTGCTTTGCATTCTGGGTAGTTGTGTTTTTTTTTTTTTTTAAACTTGGAACAAAAACTGTCGAAGCGAACCAGGAGCACTTTGTTTATAAGGCGCCAGTTAAACGAACCACGTCACGGACTTAAAGCAAACCGGACTGAGACCACCTCCCGACGTGGTCTCAGTTCGGTTCGTTTCAGAGGGGTCCGAGTTCGTTTGGTATGTTCACATATACATAAAAAATGATGACTAATCGATCTGAGTTCGCTTTGAGGGCTGAAACGGACCAAGTGTGAAAACACCCTTAATTACCGCTTTACGGCAGGGAAATCTGCCAACAGGTTAGTGGATTGAGGATGCACCGATTGAACCTTTTACATTACGATGCCGATACCTGGGCTTTGTGTCCCGAGTAGCGGTCTGATAGCAGGGTTTAATTAAGGGATGCACGATATGGGAATTATCGTATCGATAACCGATGTTTTTCATGCTTATGTCTGTTGATGCTGATAAATGAGGAAGGCAGAGTTGAGCGCATAAAAAAGATATTTTGCTCGTCAAAGTTCCACCTTGAGCTCAGAATTTTGGAGCAAATATAACGCTATAGTTCTGACATTTCTAACACCGCGCCAAGTCAAGCGAGTGTGGAAGCAGAGCAGAGCGAGGGCGGAGCATTTCCAGTGGAGTCCACAAGATTTGAAGAAAGTCACTTCCTGCCCTATATAGTGCACCAAAAGTTAAAAAAAAAGATGCGCTACCTAGTGCGTAGAGAGCCGTTAAGCTACAACCTCTGCCATTTCCTGAAATGCATACTACCACATAGAAAAGTATGATAGGAGCGACTTACCTTTCATGCTATTAAGTGCAGTAGTACGCAGTTCGGGAAACAGCCCATGTGTGAGCTCACATTCACTGAGTGAGGCAAACACTAGTGAACGTTCCACTGTGTGCTCAGAATTTTGGCACAAAATAATGCCATACATTTTAAGGCAGAAGGTGATCCCAATATCAGTGTGCATCCCAAGTTTAATCAATAATCAGTATATTTCTCTGTGAGGAGGAGACCGAGGAGACTCTGTGTTATGGATTTGTTTAAACACAGTTGTGTCATTTTGTGACGCTCCCTAACTGTGCCTACATGAACACTCCACGCCCTTCCTGCTCAGATCTGTTTAACGCTAAAGGTGCCACAATTCACCTTAAAGGCACCTTACTAGAGCACCGCAAAAAGCGACGCCTTTTACAGACATTTTACGGCATAAAAAACTGTTTTTGATCACAAACTACTAGAGCGCAGAGAAAAGCCGTCTTATTAGATATTAGGTATATTAGAGCGCAGCTAAAAAGATGTTCTTAACTAAGAAAACGTCATGTGTTTTACTGTCAATCGTGTAAAAATATAGGCAAGCCGTGGCACCTTTAGCGTTCCATTTGAGCGCCAGTGTTGGGAAGGTTACTTTTAAAACGTATTCCACTACAGATTACAGAATACATGCCCCAAAATGTAGTTTGTAACGTATTCCGTTAAGTTACTCAATGTGAGTAACGTATTCTGAATACTTTGGATTACTTAATATATTGTCATGCTTTTTACAACTACATGAATGTAGCAATCACATCCTGTAAATCACATCCTGTTTGTTTTTCTCTACCAATTGGCTGTTAAGCCCAAATCTCCCTGAATAGACAATATATTTACTGTAAAGGAGCAAAGACGAAATGTCCGAGTAAGAAATGCATTCCTGCCCGGGCACTGCTGGCTCTGTTGTGCTGGCTCCGGTGTTGTACCGAATTCTGTGACCCATCAAATTCTGTGACCATAGAGGGCGCTCTCTCTTGAAAGACAGGTTCACAGCGTCGTTTTCAGTTAGGGTTGGGTGTAGGTGGTCACAGAATTTGACGGGTCACAGAATTCGGTACAACACCTGGTCCATTGTGTAACTGACGCCACCAACATTAACAGGACGCTTACATTAGAGCCTCTTATTGCGTGTTTTGTTTGGGTAACACCTGTAATGCGTGGAATTACCAAAATTAGAGAGGGGATAGAGAGGGGATAGCCTAACATATGAAACAGGAAAAGACCGCCGTGTAATCCATTTATTTCAACAAAGTAACTGTATTTAATTATCACCTATTTAAACGGTAACTGTAACGGAATACAGATACTCATATTTTGTATTCTAAATACGTAACGCCGGTACATGTATTCCGTTACTCCCCAACACTGTTGAGCGCTCACGAAGTGTCTGGAGTGTACGGCGTGTGTGTAGGCGGAGCTGAGCGCAGACACCAGAAAGAAAACAGAATTAGCAGAAAATGTACTGTTTTGTGATGTATATTGTTATCGGGATATGAAGTGACATATTGGACTATGAGATTTTGGTCGTGTCACACAGCCCCATAAGCGAGGTTTAAGAGCTCTCCATCTCGAGTAAAATAAAGTCCGAAAGCGCTTCCCTGTTATTAATATTAGTATTAAAAGTGCAGTTAGGGATTTATTGCAGTATAAGTTGGGAAACATCTCATGAAGGGAGGATAAAACTCCACTTGTGTGCGGAAACGGCTCCCCGACCGTCTCTCCCTCTGTATTGGGTTGCGTTTAATTTTTCGGCCTCGGGAGCCGCGCGGCGCAGGAACGCCTTCACTCCCGGCAGCTCTGCTCCTTCTCATATTTGCATGCTGAGCCATTAAAGCGTTTCTCCCTCTGCTCTTTAATTTAAACGCTCCATTGAATGTCGCTGAACCCTGGCACACCGGGGGCCGGAGCGTTGGCCGGCACGAACAGCCCCAACACGTCAGCCATCCAAATCCGTTCCTGGCAACCTGAGGCCCCATCCGGAACGTTGTGTTTCACGGCGGTTATTGTTCTTGGGGAAGATCTGCGCTTTCACAGAGACTGTACCGAGCAGGTCACGGCTTTTAATGCTCCTTTGAAATCACTGGAATGATGAACGTTTGTTTTAGTTTGTGAAAAGCTGTGTTTTTGGCGGAGCCGGAATAAATGATTGTGCAGAATAGTGGAGGGTGTCCATATGCAGGGGTACAGGTGGCATTTTTTTGCGTCCAGGAAGTTCAAGGTTCTCTGAGGCGTGGTTTATCTGAGCTTGGTTAGACATGTGCAGACAGAGTTCAGCGTGTAAAGGCGAGAGATTTTGCTGGTGAATGTTCCACTGCGCGCTCAAAATTTTGGCACAAAATAACACCATAGATTTTAGAACAGATGGTCCGGATCGTATAAAATCCTACCTCTGACTTCGGACACGCCTTTCCCACGTGCAATAAATGCCTCATCAAATATCCGCTGGAAATATCGGGCAAATCTATGCAGCGTGTTAGAGTCTTGTCTTGGTCATGTTCATCTCTCCACATTAACACTGGCTCGTACGTATTGGATTTCTTGCTACAACTGTACAGCTCCGGGATCAAGACGTTAGGCTTCACACCGAGCGCAGTTACCGTTCCCACCGGGGGCCGACGCTCTCAGCACTCCTGCGGCGTGAAGAAAGAGTGATGGGGGAGTTTCACACCTCCGTACCAACTGGGAAACGATGGTGAAACACGTCTACATCCAACCCCACCGTTTTCCAGCAGCTCAAGCCAAAACCTGTCAGACGTGCTTTCTTCTGCCACCGTGGAACAGGGCTGTGCGGTTTAGGACGAGGCCTGTAGTGTTGATCTTTACTCCTCTCTGTTGGGATGAGGGGGAGGATGAGGGGGAGGATGAAGGGGAGGAGGAGGAGGAGGAGGGCTGGGTGATATGATCTCAAATCAGTATTAACATGTTTTTGTGGTTGTTTGTTTCAGCTCTCATTGCTCAGTATTTAACTTTGTACTGTACATATGCTCAAATATTATCTATCTGTCTATCTCTTTATCTCTTTATCTCTCTATCTATCTGTCTATCTCTCTCTCTGTGTCTGTCTGTCTGTCTGTCTCTATCTTTATCTCTCTATCTATCTGTCTCTATCTTTATCTATCTATCTATCTGTCTGTCTGTCTGTCTGTCTCTATCTTTATCTATCTATCTATCTATCTATCTATCTATCTATCTATCTATCTATCCGTCTCTGTCTGTCTGTCTGTCTGTCTGTCTCTATCTATCTATCTATCTATCTATCTATCTATCTATCTATCTATCTATCTATCTATCCGTCTCTGTCTGTCTGTCTGTCTGTCTGTCTGTCTGTATCTATCTATCTATCTATCTATCTATCTATCTATCTATCTATCTATCTATCTTTATCTGTCTGTCTATCTTTATCTGTCTGTCTATCTGTCTCTCTCTGTCTATCTGTCTCTCTCTCTCTCTCTCTCTCTCTCTCTCTCTCTCTATCTATCTATCTATCTGTCTATCTTCCTATCTGTCTATCTCTTTATCTTTATCTCTCTGTCTCTCTATCTGTCTGTCTTAGTCTTTATCTCTCTGTCTCTCTCTCTATCTCTCCATCTATCTATCTCTCGTTCCCTCTGTCTGTCTGTCTATCAATCTCTTTATCTGTCTGTCTATCTATCTCTCTATCTCTTTATCTTTATCTGTCTGTCTCTCTATCTGTCTGTCTGTCTTAATCTTTATCTCTCTGTCTCTCTCTCTATCTCTCCATCTATCTATCACCCGTTCCGTCCATCTATCTATCTCTCTTTATCTCTCTGTCTCTCCCTCTATCTATCTACCTATCTATCTATCTATCTATCTCTCTCTCTCTCTCTCTCTCTCTCTCTCTCTCTCTCTCTCTCTCTCTCTCTCTCGTTGTCATTGATGGGCTACTGTGCATGCTCATTGCGTAACATTGCATTCTCGGTAGTTGTGAGATGGAGTCGGATGCCGGAGTCCACCTTGGACAATATAGAAGCAAGAGTCTGTGATTGTGAACCATGGTGGATGTAGTGTAAAACAGGAGCTTGCCTTTAGTGTAGATGCTTTTAACCACAAGAAGCCAGTAGCTTGAGCAGCTGCACTTCGGACTCTCGTCTTCTTAGAGGCGCCCTGACTCTCCGGACGCTTCCGCCGTGTGTTCTCAGCACGCTGAACTGCGGTGGTCTCGTGTTGTTGTGCCTCTGCTAAATGAGCATCCACCCCGCCTCAAAAGAAAAAAATGACGTCTGGGGGACGCTAGATAGGATTGCCTTTTGGTCCCGCTCCGCTCTCGGCACGAGTCCGCCTGCAAATAAAACTCCAGACTTCCAAATCCCTAGTCTCGGCCCTTCCTCCTCCTCCTTCCCCCTCCACCACCCCAACTTTTGTAATAAAGGGCTATTTCCTGTTAGCGGAGCGAAGGGGGAATAGGGGCGAACTGCAGCAGCGTCTGTCCGAGGCCCAGCCAGCAGGAAGGGGACTTTTTTCTTTCTTCAACCCCCTCCCCAAAAAATGGCTTTTCCATGTGCTCGGCAAGATGAATGAAGACACATTGTGGAATAGAGAGGTGGGATTGGTGTGGAGTGGGGGGGTATGAGAGGGGGAGAGAGGGAGAGGGGCTCCCGGCTGCGATTTCGACTTCCTGCCGCCGACGAGCTACCGAGTGAAAAGAAGAAAAAGCCCTGGCGCTGCCCGGGAGCTCTGAACGGTAGCCGAGGACGTGGAGGCGAAGGACGATTTTAAGATTCGAGCTTCTTTATTTGTGGCAGGCGTAGTTGTGAAATTTAGCCTGATTCGTTGTTAGTTGCCACAGAAGGACCTCACGCTATCCGGGCGACTTTTAGTTTCGGTAGTTTCAGTCGTGTGGAAGCAGCTCGTGCGACTCGGAAACGGGAGGGAGAATTAGGCGCTCGTCTTTACCGAGTCGAGTCACAGACGTGTCGGATGCACTACATCTAGATGAGTTGGAAGAAGAGAGCGTCAAGCACCGGGGCCAGACTGGTACCACGTGTACCACTTTGACGTTGCACAGGAGCCTCTCTCTCTCTCCCTCCCTCCCTCTCTCTCTCTCCCTCTATCTCTCTCTCTCTCTCTCTCTCTCTCTCTTTTCCTCTATCTCCTTTTCTCCTTCTATCTCCTTCCCTCCTCCTCTTCTTTCTCCCTCTCTCTCTCAGCTCTCTCCTCTCTCTCTCTCCATCTCTCGCTCTCTCTCTCTCCATCTCTCGCTCTCTCTTGCTCTCTCTCGGGTCAGGGGGGTTTGGGGAGTGTCTGGGAGGAGAGTGTGGAGACAGTTCCATTATATCAGCTCTACACCAGAATCAGACCCTCGGTGTACACACACACACACACACATCCAGTTTACACTGATGTAAAAAGGGTGATACAGGGAGGGCGGGAACAAGGGAAGAGGAAAGGTGAGGGTAGTCAGAGGTAGAAGAAAGCAGGAACAGGAGGATGGATTTGGAGGGAGAGAGAGGGAGAGAAATAATAATGGGGAGGAGGAAATTGAGGGTAATGAAGAGGAAGGGAAAAGGGGTGATAAAAGACAGGAGAGAGAAAGCAGGAGGAGGGAGAAGGTTGGAGAGATTGGAGAGATAAAGAGAGATAGGAAATAGGAAGATGGAGGGAGAGAGAGAAGTAAGAAATAAAGTGGGAGATTGAAAGAGGGAGGAGGAGAGAAAGGGTAACCAGAAAATTGGAAAAAATGAGAGAGAGAAACAGAATAGGAAATAATAGAGAGAGAAAGTGAAGGAAGGAGAAATAATGAGTAGAGAGAAAGAACAAATGATGGAGTGAGGAGTAAAAGTGTGGGGAATGAGAGAGAGAAAGAGGTAATGCAGAGCGAGAGAGAGGAGAGAGAGCGAGAGAGAGAGAGAGGAGTACGTTTTCATGAGAATCTGCACATCATTCATTCAGTCGTTTTTCAAACTAAAACTAACACCAAAACCCAGCAGTTTCACTCTTTTCCAGATTTGTAAAACAACTTCATTTTGTTCATTTCGGTTTTGGAGATGCATATTGGAAAAAGACATTTTGGTTTTAATTTGAAGAACCAAATCACAAGGCTAAGAGCGAGTCTGGAATATTGATGAGATCGACTCTGAAGAAATGTGAATCACATATATGCCTGGAAGTGTTTTTTTCCACTTCTTCCCTCCTTAAATTTTGGTAATCCCTAAGTTTAATTTTGTGATTGGGCCGTCTCCAGGTGCTGGTTGCTGATGACTTCGAGATGGGACCTCTAGTCAAGCTGATGGCAGTTAGCAACAAAAAAAGCAGGAATTTTAACCGTTGTACAGACAGTGCCGGGTCTGAGATCTCTCTCTCGCTCCCTCTCTCTCGGCCCCTCTTTTTAGCTTTTTTCTCTTTTCAGGAGAGTTTCAGCTTCTACGATTTGACAGATGTTTAAATTGCATATCGTTTCCCAATATTGGTTAACGGCCCGTTAACTAGCCATAATCGGTATCGATATCAGTCCTGATAAACTAATATCAGTCGACCTCTCTCTATCTTTGTTTATTTATACTGTGAATATACTCAATTGTTAAAGCTGGACTCCACTATTAAAGGCAACATGCTGGACAGGACTGGACACAGGGGAAAGTATTAGGAAAAATTTTTCAAAATAATTCAAATCACCATGGGCAAAATGAAATGCAGTTTATTGATTTATTTATATAGCGCTCTTCACAACACTCATTGTCACAAAGCGCTTTACGTATAACCGACTCTAACCCTGAGGTGATCATTAACGACTTACTCGCCCGCTTCCCGACCAATTTCAAGGCCGTTCGACTCGACTTCGCCATTGCCTCGACCGGGGCTTTCATCAGCTTCCTGACTAGGCTATGCGGTTAGAAATGGCTTCTGCTTCAATTCTTGCTTTCCTCACAATAACAGTACTAATTAATTCAGATGTAGAAAATCTATCTTTTACATTTTTGAATCGATTCAGCATCACTCGAATCCTGCAACGTGATGCATTTATGTATATATTTTAGACCCTACATATATAAAAAGTGAAAACTATGAATTTCACAGAATACGTCTTGTGATTAACTGCACTGAAACTTTCATATGGAACGATACAAACCGCTGTGAGGTATCGTTCCGTCTGCACCCCCCAGCAAGGCGTTAGGAGGAGGAGGACGCTGAGGGAAGGCAATGATTAATGGATTTTTTACTCTCGCAGACACGGGCATGGCTTTTATGAAATGTCTGCACCATTAAAATAACAAAGGCTGGTTTTGTTCTCCCGGATCCAATTGGATCGAGCCGTTCTTTAGATTTATCAAATTAGACGGAGGAGAATGCGGGCGGTGTTCCGTTACCGACCTGGAGAGGGAGAGCGCCTTTAAGTGCTTTATTCAGCGGGGACTCATAGGTTCCTCACACACACACATCAGCTTCCAGATGGGAGTCAAGTCAGGTTTTCTGTCCTCAGAAGGAATCAGCTCCACATACAGCCTGCGTGAAAACACACTGAACTAACGTGTCTGATTTATGATTGTTCCTGTTGCTCTGCTGATACAGACCAAATCGCACTTCACCTAGTTCGTAGCATATCGGTTAGGGAGGTAAACCCGTGATCGGGGGGGTCACCGGTTCACATCCTGGACGGGTAAAGGTACCACTGAGGTGTTTGTCACCAAGGGTAATGCGAGGTACTCCAAATGTGAGCTCTGCATTGACCCATCCGGTGAAGGAAGTAAGTGGGCAGCGGATATGGGCAGGTTCGGGAGAAGTTTAGAGACTTGCAATTCTTCTCATGAGTATCTCTTATTGGTATTTTACCGTTCGGGACTTGAACAGTGACCTTCCGATCACAGTGCCAGCTCCCTAACCGTTACAACAGAACCTTCTCTGGATTATTTGACTACTTTCTCATCCAACTATCTAGCTAAATATCCGCTTCGGGCAGCTTGTCTCGCTTTTGCCTCGCTCATCCTTCTTGCCATGACACACAGCCTATGCGTTTTGGTAGAAGACTGCTCCAACAAAACAAACAAACGGTGAAAGAATTTTGAAAACTGCTTAAGATTTGCAAGTCAAAATTGGGGAAAGAAGTTGTGATATTCATTAATAATTAGTTAATATGAAGGGAACAAAACCACTATGCGCCCTGTGTGTTAGCCTCGGCCCAGCGTTGGTCCCTGCCTTGCGCCAGTCCCGGGATAGGCTCCGGTCACCGCAACTCCGATAGGGATTAAGCAGTTCAGATAATGGTCAAACCCACTTTTATTTGTGTTAACCTTTGTGGGGCGTTTGTATCACTCGTCTTCTAAACGTATCAAGGAAGTGAGTTTGCTGGTGATGGCGCAACGTTTGGCAGGAAATGACAACGATTGGTCAAAAATAGTGGAAAAGTTGCAGTAATTAGTCAAAATTGCAAGTCCGTGATGAATTTGTGTGAATAGTTGCGATCGCAACATCGTGAAATCCTGGAGGGTCTGCCTTTTTGACTCATGGTGCTCGGGGAATTGAATGTTTGAGGATTTTTTTTACTTGAACATTAAATCTTTTGAAAAAATGGCTCAAAACCTTTACTGTCAAATTCACTCATAGTGTTAGCGATGCATGATGATATTGGAAACATATCGGAGTCGGCCGATAAAAGTCAGACCGATGTTTAGATTTGCCCGATATTTTTTCCACCGATATTTTATGACGCATTTACATCACGTGGGCATCAAATTCTGAGCACGCAGCGGAACATTCACCAGCAAAATTCCCTGCTCTACACCCAACCCCATGTACACGCCGAACATGTTTAACTACTAAACTGCGCGGTTTGCTTCACTCTCTAGCTTAACGTGAGTTTCACATTATTAGGTTATGTCTCTGAGTCAGTACTACCGCACTTAATAGTATGGCAGGTAAGGTGTTCTTATCATACTTTCTGTGTGGTAGTATTCATCTCAGGAAATAGTCGCCGGGTTGTAGCTAACGGTTTTCTACACATTCAGGTAGTGCACATGGAGATTCACGTGGTTCTGTTTGAGTTGGTATTAATTACATAGGGTAGGGAGTGACTTTTTCTTTGAAATGTTGGGCACTACGCTCGAAATGCCTCCGCCCCGCTTCCACTCTGCTTTCACGCTGGCTTGACTTGTACAATTGTGTTAGAAGTTACGGTAAGGTTTTTGTACCAAAATTTTGAACGCCAAGAGTGAAATCCTTTTGGCGAGCAAAATATTGTGTCTTAACGCGTTCGACTCTGCCTTCCTAGTTTAACAGCATCAGCCAGTAAGTCCCTTATCGTGCAACCCTAATAGTAAGCATCAAGAAATAGTTGGTTATATGAACTACTGCAGTGTTCAGTTTGTACTAATATTATTAATGGCTCCCCAATGCAGAGCCCCTAAGAAGTGTTTATACTAC
Organism: Distichodus sexfasciatus; assembly: GCA_032718565.1. NCBI lineage: Eukaryota > Metazoa > Chordata > Actinopteri > Characiformes > Distichodontidae > Distichodus > Distichodus sexfasciatus. The sequence goes on along the minus strand of JAVGVS010000226.1, from coordinate 148,956 downwards.
AGATGTTGTAGTTGATTTGATGGTATTTTTTCTTTTCATTCCAGCCACAGTGGCTCCCGTGAGATATAACCAAAGGAGGATGTAGATATTAATATTTCTGACATATCAAGAAAGATGTTTACACCAAGACTGTTACAGGATTCACTCCATGGTAGTACTTTCCAACGCTTTCGAGTAATTGCTGGCTTTTTTGTGCCATGAAATCAATAGGTGATGCACCAGGTAGATCGCTAGTAATGATGTGAATCTTGGGCCTGTCACCGGGCTGTCAGTGAAATTCCTCTTAATAGGTCTGCTTAAGGGGGAGTTTAGTGTTTTTCAAGTCGGTGGGGAGGGTATTGATGCAGAGCGCACGATCTGGGGTCCGCAGCGAGGGAGAAAGCAGCAGACGGGTGATTAGCAATTCTGCCGCCAAATGAACGTAGCCCATTCGATCCCAGAGCCAGCTGGACCTCACAGGTGTGGATGGGCATGGTGTGTATGTGTGTGTGTGTGGAAAGCGTAGCATTGGAGAATTTGGGGTTGGGGTTAAGGAGAAGATGAGCGCCAAAGACAATTTGCTGCCCATGTTTAGACTTTTCATCCTGCCTTCAGTCGACTCCCAGTCCAGTCGGCTCAAAGGAAGGCCCTGCCAGAAGCATCTGATTGAAACCAACGCTGTTGTGTGGGAGCACAGTTCTGGGGTTCAATGATCCTCGTGGGGAAGGGAGACCAACACTTACTTTATATATTTATAGACGAGCTGTCTAGACTTGCATGAACACACACACACACACACACACACACACTGATCTAGATATCACTTCACTTCTTTCACTTTTACATAATTAGAAGTGTATATATATATATATATATATATATATATATATATATATATATATATATATATATATATATATATATACATATTAACATTTATGCATAGTCTATAAAAAGATAAAAAGTTAAATTAATTATTTTAATATTATATTGAACTGCATCAACAACCACAGTGAACACTCTCAAGACCAACTTACTTGTTTATTGACTTGCAGAGTTATTATGCAGAGACATTCTATATGGTTTATTGCTGTGAAAAAATTCAAAGATTCATGATTCAAAGATTTTTTTATTGTTTACTTCACATTTATAAAAGATATACACTGTTAAATAAAAGTTTTGGACACACCTTCCCATTCAATGTTTTATTCTTTATTATCATGACTATTTACATTGTAGATTCTCACTGAAGGCACTAAGGAATGAACATGAAGTGGAAATGGTGTAGTAAAGTGTGAACAACCCAAATAGACGTGCTTTATATCTTAGATTCTTGAAAATAACCACCCTTGCTTTGATCAATGCTGCACACACTTGACATTCTTCTAGTTTATGAAGTAGTCCTGAAATGTTTTTTCAAACAGTCTTGAAGAGTTCTCAGAGACGCTTGAGCACCTCTACGGGCTCCTCGCTTTCACTTCAGGAACGATCTCATCCAAAACCAACCTACTGGTTTGGTCAGATGACCGTGGGAGGCACAGGCCATGTGGCGCAGCACTCCATCACTCTCCTTCTGTCAAATAGCTCCTTACACAGGTCATTCATAGTTTTATACTTTTAGAGAATCTACAATGTAAACAGGTATTAAACAAAAGAAAAAACATTGAATGGGAAGAAGGTGTGTCTCAAACGCTTGATCATAGTACATGAGAACCAAATGCTATTTTCTCGCCACTGGTGCATTTCCAAATAGAACTAGAAAATTTAAGCTAGATTATAAAATTTTTAACAGACATTCCATAAAAAAGAGACATAAGAGCACAAGACAAACCACAAAAGTAAGAGACATATCGACAAAGAAACAATAGATAGGGCAGTTGTGCAAATGGTAACAATAGAGTGCAAATGGTAGCAAACATATAAGTACAAATTAGCAGCGAAAGGTTCGAAATGTAAACAGTCCTGAGACTGTAGTGCAAAAAGCAGACACATGATGCATTCCATATGAGTTGCAGCCCCTAATGTGTGTGTGTGTGTTTACATCGCAAAATAATGTAACTAGTTTTTGTGTGTACAGAATACTTCCAGAAATACTTTCACACACAGAGGAATGAATATAATGTCGGGGAAGGAACGTGCCTTTGGTGATTCTGACGGCACGCGGTGGTTTCTGTGTTAGAGGATTCTGAGTTATTAAAACACTAATTAATAAACAACATGAAATGCCTGCGTCGCTCTCAAAGAGTTTTAATAGTAATATTCTCAGAGCTGTGGTATCTCTGACGGTCTCCAAATACAATCCCCAGTCCGAGACAAAACCGAGACTTTTAATAACTGGTCTCGAGACAGAGACCGGACTCGAGTGCTAGTGTTATAAGAATAAATTTCTCAAAATAGTTTCTCTTTCCTCTGGCCTTCCCAGACTCTCCTCGAAAGTGACACAAATATGCATACGAATTCATAAAAAATTCAGCTACTATCGGAAGCCAGGCAGGGATAACGACAAAAGGGCAGTGCTATGTAAGACGGAGTTTTCATCTATGTGGGATGTTTTGCTAATGCTGATATGAAGTGATGTTAAATGAACTCCGCGCTTCCTGCTCCAACTCTACCATGGCTTTAGCTTGTCTTCAATCGCACTGCCTATGGGTAGAAAGCTTCAGGCATCACAGAGGATGACTTTGGCCAAATGAATTCACCTTTCTGAGTGATGCACCGGATGCTGTGAAGACCAGGAAAGCCATTTGAAGGCCGCCCATGAAGGCAACGCTTCCACATGCTCTCCACCATATAGTCAAGACGAAAGCATCCTGTGGAATATTTATTTATCGGAGTCACATGTTCGCCATCAGACGATTTAATGTTTCGCGGCACCACAAACCTCAAGTAACGATTCTCAACTTTGGGTGACCTCTCCAAAAGATTTAGTTTGTTGCAGCAATCATATCGTAGAATCAGACTGATAGTTTATCCTCCCGAGTACAGTAGGATATTGCAGTTAATCACAATCATTGCGATGCACCATAAGGACATTACTTGGTGATTTCCTGTCTACAGCATAAAAATCCAGGTTAAAGTGAACTTCCCGGTAGTAGCTGTGGCTGCCTGGTCTGTGATCCACGCCCACGCGTGCAATATGAAGTAATGTAGAAAATTTGTTGGGACGCATCAAATTAAAACCTGCTGACATGATAATCGTGAGCTGAATCGCTCTCATGAGACCAGTGATGGTTCACAATTGGGGAGGTAATGGTGTATATAAGGTTTATTGGTCGGTACGTTTACATCTGATATTTCTATGCCAGCAGTTGATGCTGATAAATGAGTGTAGAAGACAAGGCATTTTGCTCACCAAAGTTCAAGATTTTGGTGCAAAAATAACGCAATAGTTCTGACATTTCTAACAGCACAAAGTCAAGCGGACGTGAAAACAGAGTGGTGTGTGAGGGCTACATTCGTGAAAAGACGCTTGAAGAAACGCTACCTCCCCATGTAGTGTACTGTCAGTCGGGGCGTTGACACTCAGTAATTTTATTCTAAAAGGAGAGCCGCGCGGTTACAACCACAGTTGAGCCTGGAGATGCATACTACCGTTACAAAGAGGCGGATAAGAAAGCACCTTTACCCAACAGTACCACAATACGCAGTAGTATGCACTACAGCGCCGGAAGTTCACATTTGCGAAGTGAGACAAACACACAGTTTAGTTAGTAAAACGCTTCTCGTAGCAGCGTGAGATGGTTGCGAAGACGAGATTTTGTTGGCAGAACGCCCCATCGCAGGCTCAATTTAGACACAAAGTAACACCATACATTTTAAGATAGAAGCTGCGGGCCGTATAATATCACATCTCAGACTTTGGAAGTGCCTGGCCCATGCGCTACCTTTCCCACGTACAGTAAATGCATCATCGAATATCAGCGGAAAATATCGGGCAAATCAAAGCGCTGGTCTGATGACGGTGACTTGAAGCAATTTTAGGCCGATTCCGATATGATTCCAATATTATCGTGCATCCCTAGTTCACACCTGTAAAATACAGTGTCACATACTGTACATTACATTTACTCTTCGGCTAGCTAATTTAACACCAACTACTGCCAGATCTTTCCTCCTCTCCTCCTCTCATCTCTCATCGCTCCCAGCCATGTCTTGCTTATGCCGTGTGTTGCATTATAAGCATCCATCTACAGAAGTCATTGAGTAATATTTTGGTGTTGTGTTCTCTTCTTTCTCTCTCCGGAAAGTAACAATCTCAACCTTAGCCTGACCTGTTTAAAAGGATTTTACTATTGCTTTTAGAAACAATACGACTGATTGGCTTTACAGGCCCTCGGGTTTCTGCACTGGGCGAGGATGGTGGGAAATTTGTAAAAAGGTATGGATGGTCCGGTCTCGCAGCTGCACCGGACATTTTCCGGAAGGTATCTGGCCACCTGCCTGGTCGCCCGCCTCCTTGCTTTGAGTCAGAAGGTTTATCACGATACCATATTATGTTGACTGGGTGGACGTCTGCAGATATCGCAAAAGTCTGCCGCAATTTGTTTCAGGAGGTAGTTGTTTGGTTGAGTTCAGGAGTAAAAATATTTTGATATTTGATATTTTGGTTGTTTTTTTGTGTTTTGGCATTAATGATGAGGCTGTTAAATTAGCATATGTTTTCTCATGTCAGATTGTAGCTGGCTTTGTGATATCGGTAGGTGTCAGATGTATATGTATGTTGGGGTGAACGATTCAGAAAATCTCACAATTCGATTCCGATTCTTAGACTCAGGATTTGTTTCAAAATTGATTCACAATTCTTAAACGATTTCAGTACATAGATGATGGAATTGTTTGAGTTATTTTTCCCATTTGACTGTGTAAGAGACTAAATCACACTGGATGTCATATGTCCATAATATTATACGGTGTCTCTGAACGAGATTTTCTTTTTTTTTTTTAATCGCCTTACACGAAAGCATCGTATTCAAAAATATCTCTTGTCCACATCAAAGAATCGCGCAAAAAACGCTGTCAAAAAGTTAGTAGATGAAAACTCATCAGAGACACAACGAAACTGTGACGCTGTTAAGGAGTGGGCGCGGTGAAGCGTAATCAGTCCATGCTGCAATTTTTTTTTGATCACAATTCTAAACACAGAACTGAGTTTTAAAATCACCACTTTGGCAGAGTTTTCAAAAAACCTCTGTTTCCACTCGGGACCCAAAACGCCACGTGTGACAGGCTTGAACTCAAATGTAGTTTTGGTTCGGGTTAAGAATCAATTTTGAAATCTGACAAAAAAGAATCAGTGATTCAATTTTTTGCACATCTTTTTTATATATATATATATATATATATATATATATATATATATATATATATATATATATATATATATATATATGTGTGTGTGTGTGTATGTGCATAGTGTGCGTATATATATATGGTATATATGCATGTATATGAGAGAGTGAAGTATTAGGGGTGCAGAAAAAAATGTAATCAAATTGTCAAATTGCGATTCTTTTCGATTCAATATTGATTCATGCATTTTTTCAACTAACGTGATGGCACTAGTTTACTTTTCCCCCAAAACAAGTCCACAACAGAAGTCATTTAAGGTTATCTTTCCTACAGAACAGCTCTATACCTCATCATTTTATTAAACTAAACTGCACCCTCAAGATCTATATATGGAGTTCTTCGGTGGTACTCTTTATCGGGTTCGGTCCGGTCACGGTGCTGACCGTTACACTATCAACGGCCCCACCGCTATGGGCTCGTCGATCATTTGATTGATGTATCGCTGTAGCTCGATGTATTGCTACGCCTCTAGTCCGGTGCCGCGTTCTCTGGGCGACTGATACGAAACAGATCGGAACGGCGCTGACCAGACGAGGTTGACCTGTTCGCCCTCTGACATGCTTAGACCCGGAGGATCTTTAGCTGTCCGGGAATGTTATTACAGCCACGTCCAGTCTGTTGTTACACAGCTTTAGTTTTAAAGAAAGACGGGCGATTATGCCCCGTCAAGAGTGTCTGGGGTGTTTCTGCAGATGGTTAAGGTCGGGTGAGGGAGCCTCAAGCAAGCTGCAACACACACACACACACATACACACCTGTATGCAATAGACTAACCCGTGCGCACACACACGGGGAGAGTGACAAGGAAATGAATTATTCTTCTGATAATTGCTAAGAAATTATTACCAATCTGACACTAGCCCCCGTAAGGAGCTCTAATCTGATTTCCATGAGAGTGAGATGGTCTCTTCCTGGCTAAACGCGTTACACAGCGTGGGAGAGAAAATGAAGGGTTTATTCAGTGATGCTTCAGGACCAGAGGTGTTGCTAAACCTGAAGCTGCTCTGGAGCACAGGCTGTCCTCCAGCGTCCATCTGTGACCCGATTCAAGGAAATGAGTTTGATAAAGAAATATTGATTAAAAAAAAAAAGATTTATCTATAAGAAAGAAACGGTCTTCAAAATTCATCTCCCAAAGTTTCATAATCAGGATGACTGTGTAAAGCTACTTAAGTGGCTGAGGTTGAAACCCATCAAAATGCTTAAAACTTTTCAAGATGCAAGTGTTTTGTTTAACCTGTGGAACCTCTTTAACATGCCCACAGAATCACAAGATTTTCAACTTTACCTTTAGCTATTTATATCATTCTCTGTGTGTGAGACATTACTGGAGTAATTACATACACAAAATCAAAAATAGACCACTAAAAATACATTACTTACATTATTTTGTAATGTAAACACACACGACTGCAATCCTCTATATGGAATCTTTTATCATGCACAAAAATGTAGTTCTCTCAGAAAGGCCAAAAGCAGCTCATTTTATAGACCAAAATGATATCAAAATTAGAAAATGTTTATTTATTATGTTAGAGAGTAATCCAAAATACATATTATTTATCAAATAATTTTATCTCCTTAATTATTGTTTATTTAGTATTTTATGGTATCAATTGTATCGATATCCGAGCGGCACGATATTCAGGCATCTTTATGAGTTTTTGCTGCAGTACACGCGGATCCATGTGCTGCTTCTCCTGCAGAATCTCTTACCAAGGTTTTGCACTTCCTTTCTGTATTGTTGCTTACACCTACCTTCCTCAGAAGGCTTAGAATTTGAAACTTTTTGTTTACAAATTGATAGTCAAGTCTCAATGTTATATATTTATTTGGCCAAGTTTAGACATTTACAGTTTTATTTGTTATTTGCGCTTATATTTATGTTTAAATAAAAGTAACAATGTTAAGTTGAGAAATTATTTGTTTATATTATTAGTGTATATTTAACAATACAAAATAGATTTTAGAAAGGCTCCCACTATTGGCCAAAAAAAATATCGGCATATATCGGCCATCGGCTGACCCTGACTTCTAAATATCGATCGGCATCGGCTTTAGAAAAACCCATATCGGTCGCACTAATTAGTCGTAAATTGAGCCAAAAGCCGAACTCATTTTTAGCCACTTGACCTATGAAGCACGTTAAAGTAGGTTTAATGAATAAACTGATATGAGTCTCGTGCAGGTGATGTGTGTGGTAACGGAGCGCTTGTAGTGTGTGTGTGTGTGTGGGAGGTGGAAGTGCTAGCAGGTTCAGGCTGCCCGCCTCCGACACGAGGGAGAGTGACAGAGCGGTTCATGGGGGTGGAAGGAGTGAGGAGATGAGTGCTGGGATCGACCAGAGCTTTGTGTTCGACGAACACGCACGGCTATCTTTCTGGACTCTGGTACCACCTGCTTGACCACACTGTTGAAAAATCAACGTTATAGGAGCTCCACACTAGCTGGGAAGGAGGAGGAGGATGGAGGGATGAGGAGCAGTGAGGTTTCAGGGTGTTGTGGGGAAAACAAAGAGCAAATGCTCTGTGGGTCGAGGGGAGAAGAGATAACGCTGAGAATGCCCAGATCTAAAATACTGTTTAGGTTCACCTTCGCGAGCGCTGAGCAGTCTGACGGGAGGAGCAAAAAGACACTGGTTATTTAGAAGTAAAACTGAGAAAAAATTCAATTACACAAAAATAAGGAACGCAGAATCAAAGAAGAAACTGAAGTTGGCGGCAATCACCTCGCGACAGAGTTCAAACTTAAAGATCATTCCAGGTGTTGGGAGAGAGACCCTGCTGAGCGCCATGCGAGGTGGAGCGATTATCGACTGATCTGATATCATTAGTGTTTATATTTTACTTATCTTCGCGGTTAAGAGCAGAAACGCAGTGCTGGTAAAAAACTGGATTCTTGAACGCTGGAAGCATTTTAAGTCGTTCTGCTGGAATTTTCCAAATGTTTTTGAAAACAATCCGACTTCTGCTGGCAACTTTATTATTGTATTTATCTGATAATAAGCACTTGTGAAACCATAATCAGAGGCGGGCAGCACTGATCGCACCAAACAACCGTTTTCTCCTGCTGCATTACGCCTAACTATCAGAACACATTTCACAAAATCACAATGCAAAGAAATACAAAACGCTCAATTAATCAGAGGTGTGTGTGTGTGTGTGTGTGTGTGTGTGTGTATATATATAAGTATACACACACATACATACAGTATATATGTGGTTACACATATGTATGACACTAAAATATTAAAAAATATACATTATATATAATATATATTATATTATTTGGCTCTAGAATTAAAAAATATTTGTGCTAGTTTATGTTATGTTAGAGTATTTCTAGCTTATTATCCAGACCTTTCAGGATTTTATTGTCAATTTGAAATACGATTAATACTTGAACAACTTTTTTCACAATTTCAAATTAACAGCTGTTGTTTCGCAAAATGAGTCATATAATGAGGCCAGTTTAATCATTTCTTGTTATGCTGAAGATTTGAGGAAATGAAGAAAAAAATCATCACATTTACCTTCAAAAAATAATCTAGATGATTAATTGTTAATAAAGATAATAGTGGGTTTGTCTTCTATTTTAATTCAGTGTTAAAAGAAGGACAAAAATCGCACTTTTCTGCTACTTTGACCTGCTTGTGCAGCTTTATTGCACAAAACGCCTAAAAACACTACAATTTCTTTTATCACTTTTTTTAGGAAAAATACAAAACGAAGCTATTTGAGGCTGCAAATAACTTCAAAAAGGCTACTAACTTGGAGGAACTGATTCAGTCCCTTCCATCTCCTCATTATATATAAAATATTAATTTACAAAAAAATATACTACATCATGATATGAGTGATGTAAATAAATATAGAATCTTGGTCTTGCTAAACCAAAAACAGACGGGAAAAGTTCATGCTGACACTGGTATTACGTTATGGACACCGGCATCACTATCAAACACAACTCCAAATCAATGCCATAATTAAATTAAATAATTAATCGTGATCTTGATTAGCCGTCAGACGCTTGCAGCTCCAGATCAACTCTCTCAGCTTAAATCAGTATCGCAATGAAAAGTTAATTGGTCATGGATGTCAATAGCCAAGTTTTCCATCCAGTTTTTTTATGACGCTGTTATCGACAAAACAGAATATGCGAAAAATAAAGTAAATTTGCTGTGTCCAGCCTTTTTCATCCCAACTGGCTTTTATCGATAAAATGGTATGTGATGACGTTTATCCCTCAAAAACGAGTTGTCGATAGGTTTTGCAGGTATCGCAAAAAAAAATCTGCCCTTGAGCTGCTTCATACATCATTTTGTGTCACAAATTATCTATACCTTTTGTTTTCACGTGACACCCTCCGCTAAACAAAGAAACAAAGTGATAGATTACTCAGACAGTTTTTTAATTCCTATGAAGCCATTGTTATTTCAGTTTCACAAATAATTGGAATTGTACAGAATATCCGAAGATTTACAGCAGAATGAAGCAGGTGCTTGTCTGATAGCCCTAGAGCTCAAGAAAAGTACCTCAGCGATTTAAACCCACGGATGAAAAAAATGCATTATGTGACATTTATTTATAAAGCCTTTTTTTTCCTCGACAAAAGTGTTTCAAAGTAGTTTTATGTATATCTTAAGTATCGATATAGAAGTTATATGCTAAAGTTAAATGGAAAAAATATTGATGTTTATTATTTACAAAACTTTATCGATAATTAGCATTTCCACTACTATATATCGGTAAAAAAATTTGAAGCGCTTAATATTTTTCGCAAAACTCTTTGATGGAACCTACGAGAAAGAGCGGAGATTAGAAGTCAAGTAAACAATGGATTTGATCACATTCGTCAAAGGCTTATTGTTTAATGACCTCAAATGAATAATTAGTGTTTTATTTTAATCATGATAATTGGATGTGAGGGTCGTATCGTCCAGTCCTGCATCAACCCATAGTCCAACACAACAAGTTTAACTATTTCAAATCAAAGAGCTCAAAACAACATCACGACTAAATTAAGCATCAGCATCATGATACAGATTTGAGGTCCACAGCTTTTGATCTAATTTCGACCTCAGTCGCTCCCCAGTTATCTTCTTCTTCCCATTTGCCAGATTATGTAAAGCAAGTCAGACTGAGGGCCAACGAATCCACGACACATCTCCCAACACGTCAACAGTTATTAATAAATTATTGTACATTAACATTATTAAAAAAATATTTATTTATTTGTTTATTATTCGTTTTAGCAGTATGAAGTAAGGAAAGCATGGAAACTCTACATAATTATATCAAAATAGGTGGGTGAAACAATGTGTGTTTTATTGTCTACTGAGTTTTATTTTATTATATTAAATGAGCTGCTCTTTGGTCTTTCCGAAGAGAGCCACGCTTTTTGGCGCATGATGCATGCTCTACATGAGAGCTATGAAATAACGCAGAAGTTTACATCGCAGTAACGTAATTATTGCCTTTGTACGCAATTACTTGCGTGAATTACTCCTCAAATACTTTCACATACAGAGGAATGAATATACTGCGCGGTAAAATTCAAAGTCCGTTATCACAAGTTTTATCGCTAAGACTTCACTGCTTCTGGCTGATTAAAGGAGACGTCAATTTCGCTGGACGCGGGAGACCGCTTAATCTCAGATGGCTATAGGGAGCGCACGCCTGTTTACTTTTTGTTGCTATTGTGACGAGGGGCCGGATCTGACCGACGACGGCTTAAATTGATTGTCCTGTGACCCATATGACTGCAGGTTTAACTTCGTAATGGTGTGTGGACGTGATCGTGACGCAAGCAGGTGCTAGTTATTGCCCCGACGCCCTCACAACCAAAGACAAACGAAAGGGTTGTTGGTGCTTTATTTTGTCATGCGGTTTTCTGCACTTGTGTTTTTAAGAGATTTCCGCGGCTGGCTGACGTCACGGAGATAGAGATTTTGACAGAGGGCGTTAAAGCCGGGCGCTTTGATTTTATCTGTTCAGTCTGAATGTCTATGTCGCTCCATCAGCAATCCTAACCCAAAATTGAACTTAGAACTCGTGTCATTAAGATCAAGTTTTCAAAATAAAAGACAGGGTTTAATATTGACACTTTAATTTAATCGCCATGAAAGTAGTGTCCTATATTTAATTATACATTATATGTTGACTTTATTAATTTATTGCTTTTATTTGTTTGACTAAATGCACTTTTTTGTTTGTTCAAATTTGCAAGAATTTCTAAAGGAAGAGTCTCCTCCCGCTTCAAGCCTTTTGTAGTTGTCCACAAATTATCTCCTCATGATCTTCTTTGCGCCTTGTTAACTCTGGCATGGTTTTGTCGTTAGAGTTGTTAAGGTGAAACCCATTTTGTCCGGGTTTCAATCCCTCATTCTGGACCACACAGAGTTGACGCCACCATGGCGGTGGAGAATCGGGTGTTTCAAGTTGAGCTCGTCCTGTATTTTTTTTAAAAAGAAGCGCGGTCAGCGCCGAGCTTCAGGAAGCAATTCTTTTTACACGTTGGTAAGGCTTGTGCTGAAAAAGGCTGTCCGACGATGCGTCCGGTCTCGGTCCAGCGTCCCGAGCGTGACTTAACGTAGACTTTAAATACGAGCCGCCGTTTGCGTATATACACACACACACACACACACGTGGTAATAGTCCTGCCGTCAACAGTTTTTGGCCTTCGACGTCCATCTCCAGCTGGAAGTCCGTCTGTTCCGTTGTCTTCATATTAGCTTCTCAGGGCCATTTTCCGCTCCCTGTCTTTGCTCTGGAACGAGAAGGGGAGGATTAGGTTAAGAGAAATACAGAAAACACGTAAGCAACGCTTCGTTTCATCTCATCTCGCTGCTTTTACAGTATTATTCCGCATTTATCATGTGACTGCGGTCAGCGTCACATATCAAGACACAGAGTTTTTGGCTCCACATCTTCCTTCTGGACTGCTGAAGCCTTACAGCGAAAGCAGAACGCTTTGTTCCAGCTTCTAAAGCGTAGTGGTCTAGAAGCGGTGGGCTGCTTATACAGCTAACACGTGATGCGCAGACTCCGCTCGGGTTTCATTCGTTTTTTCCGTCTGCTTCCTATAGACTAATATGGAGCTCAAACTTCCACTTTTTTCCTCAAGACGTCATTGCTTTCATTAAAGCGTACCACAAACTCATGGATCCACTTTCGTGATACCTGTAGCCGTCATGACCCGCACTCGCCTTTTTCATCCTCTTATTCTGTCGTTTATTTCTCCCAGTGGTTTTCTCTCATTAAGAACTCATGGGATTCGGGACTCGAAAGCTTATTTTCACACGACAGTCGACACGTGTTCTTATTCCACCTCACAGACCAATTTCACTGGAACATAATTCCTCAATCTGTTTCCAATTCGCGACTCGCCTTTCACCACTCAAATCATCCCTCTCTTTCACCATTCACTCCAGCATGTCTTTTCTACTCGAAAAGTTTTATGTCACAGATTCAAACACAAGTCATGCTTACCACGCTGGACGCTTTGCAGTAATGCGCCTTTAGCTTTTAAATAGCTACATTTATCAGGGATGGACGGAACACTTATATTTTAGCAAAACAGGAGCACAGGATACACTTAAATATATATTTTTTTGTACAGGTGAGTGATTATTTGTCATTGTGAACACAGCACACAATGCACCGCAGTAAAACGTAACCTCTGCTGTTGACCCATCCGTGGAGGAGCAGTGGGCAGCTGACATGATCAGTGCTTAGGGACGGTACCTTGCTCACAAGTACCTCAGTGGTACCTTTACCGGTCCGGGATTTGAACAGGTGACCACCCTAACGGCTACGCTGCCAGTGGTGTGTGATCTTTAGTGTATTTAATTTTTTACCCTTGTTGATGCTGCATGAGGTTACTTGGTGTTTTGTGCTTGAATAAGATGGTTTATTTTAGCCAGGTATTAACGGCAGTACTCGCATCTCTACGTCCACTGCAGTAGATTTAATAATAATAATACTAATAATAATAGACAGACAACTCCACTCTCCAAACGCCTGCAGTTTCACCTTCACCGTTTATCTACAAGAGCTCATGAAATAGCAAACGTTCGGAGAGTCCAGATGATTTTTTGGTCACGTCTGTTATGAACCGGCTGTCCAACACATACACACACACACACACACACACACACACACACACGGCCCTGTAATGATATATAGTAGTGATATTCCACTGACTTCTATATTACTGTATGTAAATAATACTACACCTAACCATGTTACAACCCTAACCATAACCTCTAGTAAACTGTGTGTAAAGTTAATCTTTTCTACACTTTTTAGTTTTGCAACAACGTGTATTTTTTTGTGTAAAAGAAGCTAAAGACGAGACCACTAAAAAAGTCCTCACTTCTAAAAATGTCCTTACTACACATATAATGTTTCCTCAGAGCTATCAGGGTGTTAGGACGCCTGGTGTTTTTCTAGGCTCACCTTACACACTGTGGTAGCGTGCTTACACACACACACACACACACACCTGGCTCACATTTCCCCGTTTGTCGTTGCCGAGAGCTACAGCAGCTGGATCGGCGTCGTCGTGTGAGGAGCTTTCAGTCAAAAAACATCTGCCTTAATTGATGAAGCCAGACTAAATTTCATTTACACACCAAACTCTCTAATTAATCTCACACACACACACACACACACTTTCACACACACACACACACACACGCTTCTCTTCTTTCTCCTTTTTCTTGTTTCTGTCTTTAAAAACTTCTTCTGCCTTATTTTGTCTTTTGCTTTCACTTCCGCTTCCCCTTTGTCCTTTCCATTTTTAAATCCTCCTTCCTCTCTCTCTCTCTCTCTCTCTACCATCTTTCCTTCCCTCCTTCCGTTTCCGTTTTTATGACCATGTTGTACAACGATTGTTTGTTTCGCAGTGACGCAGACACCGACACTGTTCAATATGGTCATCAATAACACTCCAAACAGAAACATTCTTGTGGATTTTGCAGGATTCATAGCTAAATGGTTTGCAGTAAGGGTCGACTGATTATCAGTGTTAAATTCTGATCGTCACTGATAGTAAGTCATTGGCGCGCGCTGTTGTTGTTCTTCTCTGTGCCGCTGGTTTCGACTTTGCTGCTTAATTGAATGTCCCGCCCACAACACTCTCTGATTGGCTATGAGTAGTAGCCAATCAACACTGAAGCCTTGTTGTCACTCTTTCCACGGCGCGCAGCAAGGCTTTGTGCTCCGAGTGATCAGAGTTTCAGCTGCTGAGCTTGCGTTTGGAAAAATTGTGACTGTTCCCAGTAAATATACATCGGGTCAGGTTCACTAGCAGGAATCGGTATCGATATCAGTCCTGAAAAACCAGTATCGCTCGACCTCTAGTTTGCAGTATAACAGGAGTCTTTGTTGAAAACCTTCATTCTGAAGAAGTTGGACGGTACGTTATGTTCTTGCAGTAGTTGCAGGGCCATTGTGGGTCTCCCTGTTTTTACTCCACTTTTATACTAAATACTTGAACTTTCCAGAAGTTGGAGTTTCAAGTAAAGTTTCCTCATAAAAATTAATGAAATAATTAGTCTGTACCCAACGATGTGAGGTTTCTAAACATGAAAGTTAGTCTTTTTGGCTGGTCTGTGTAGAAAAGTTTCCATCAGCAGTAACGTTTGAGAGCTGAATTGTTGGATTTTGTTTATAAATAGTGTGCGATGTTGCAAATTAACAATTTTTTGGTATAAAAACAATACATTCAAGTAAAATGACAAAGCTGCTAATCAACTGATGGTTCTTGTCGTACAAATTGATTTGCTATCAGGTCAAAGTATAAAATAAAGGGTGGAATTCTGACTTTTCTGATGAAAAATGCTGTTTGAAGGAGAAATGAACTTTATTTGAAATATTTTTCAGTTTCCTGTATAAAACGTGGCGCTGGGTTGGTTAAGATTCTGTTCGTACTCTAAGCTGTAATTTGGCCAAAAATATGGCTCGTACTCTAAAATGTTCATGGTCTGTGTGGTTGGAGAGCCGAGGTACCCGAGGCATTGAGTTGTTCTTGCTCTTGTTGTTGGTCCCCCCCAAAAAATTCCTTGAGCCTTCTGTTTCGTCTTAAAGTGCAGACCCTTTAAAAGGTTGGCAAGAGCCAAAAACGTAACTCTTCTAACCCCAAAGTGTGTTTTATTCGGGTGTGTTCCTCCTCCTCCTCGCTTCAGCAACAGTAAAGCGGCGTTTTCCACGGCGTAATGAGCGCTAAGCAGGGGTGAAGAGCCGAGTGCGGTTTGGAGGAAACCCTCTCGCCTCTTAAAGCTCACTACAAAGAGCGGCCCCAATCTGGTTTAAATCTCGGCCTCGAAGCCTGTGCCGCTTCGCTTGCCCGCCATTACCGCCGCCCGCTTAGCAGCGCCGCGCTTTCGCTCAGCGGTTCTCGGCGCTTGCTGTTTTCACAGTCAGGGTGAATGGTTTGCGCCTTTACAAACGCTGCTTGTGATGTAATGCTCTGGAGGTTATGGCGTGGAGTCGGGATCGTACGGGTCCGGACTAAACGTTGGTTTCCTTAAACCCCAGCTTGGGTTTGCTCGCCCTCGTCCAGCTTATTTTCTGATGAATTGAGAGGATGATATGATACCAGGCCGTGAGGCGAGGAGAGCAGCTCTAACAGCATCTTCCTCCCTGCTGCTGCGCGGTAACACACCTGAACCCCTCACGCTAGAGGAAGTCAACACCACCGCACCCTCCCATCATCCACCAGCATCTCACACTCTCCTCTCTTCCCCCGTTATCTCAGCCCTTCTTCCTCTCTTCAACTCTGCTTGCTTTCTTTCCTTATCTAATCTTCCTGTCTTTCTTTCTTTATCTATAGTTTCGTTCTTTCTTTATCTATAGTCTGTTTGTTTGTTTCATTCTCTTTCTTTCTTTATCTATAGTTTCGTTCTTTCTTTATCTATAGTCTGTTTTGTTTGTTTGTTTCTTTTCTTTTAATTCATAGTTTGCTTGTTTTTGTTTCTTTTCTTTCTTTTTTCTTTATCTGCTTTCTTTTCTTTCTTTCTTCTTTTAGTTTTTTATTTCTTTATTCATAGATTGTTTTATTTATTTATTCATAGTTTCTTTTATTCATAGTTTGCTTGCTTGTTTGTTTCTTGCTTTTTTATCTATAGTTTTTCTTTTATTTCTTTTTCTATAGTTGGTTTTGTTCTCTATCTATAGTTTGTTTCTTTGTTTCTTTATTTCTTTATCTATAGTTTAGTTCTTTCTTTATTTCTTTATCTATAGTTTAGTTCTTTCTCTTCATTTCTATATCTATAGTTTTAGTTCTCTTCTTCTTCATTTCTACATTCATAGTTTGGTTCTTTCTTCATTTCACATTCATAGCTCTTGTTTCTTTTAGTTTCATTTCTTTATCTCATAGCCTAGTCTCTTTCTTATTTCTCTCTTTTATCTATAGCTCTAGTCTTTTCTTTATTTCTATTCATAGCTCTAGTTCCTTTCTTCATCATATCTATACAGTTTGAAGGCTCTTTCTTCATTTCTATATCTATAGTTTAGTTCTTCTTTATTTCTTTTATCTATAGTTTAGTTCTTTCTTCATTTCATAATCTATAGTTTAGTTCTTTCTTCATTTCTATATCTATAGTTTAGTACTTTCTTTATTTCTTTAACTATAGTTTCGTTCTTTCTTCCCCTCTCCCTTTTCCTCCTTCTTTCTTTATCTATAGTTTCTTCTTGTTGTGTGACTTCACCCCGTCCAGTCTGTGTTTTCTTTATTTTTTAAATTAATTTGCACTTTTTCCCCTTATCTTTGATAGTCATATTTACAGTATTTTAATTATTGTAAAATAACCCAAAACAAAATCATTTTTCATTGATGGTTATTGAGGTAAAATTTTGAATGAATGGTGATATTGATTTAAGTTGGTATCGTCCAGCCCTGTGTATAAATCAAGTCGAATGTAGCAGTCAACTAGTTTATGAAAATAAAAGCAGCTTCATGAGTTGATGTTAAAAGCATCTCCCTCTCCTAGCTGTCCTTCGTTCTTGTGTTGCGTCTCTCCGGCTGATTGATCTGCGTGGTGAGAGTTTGAGCAGCTTGACTTTCGCTCGACAGCGTTATTAATTGGGCTGTGAGGAAGAAGCTTAGAACAACACAGGATGTGAGTGTAAATCGCCCAGGATGGCGCTGCAGCAGATGTTCCCCCTCCGATCTTCCGGCTTCCCGTATCGAGGCTCACGCAACATTTACATTTGCATATTTATGTCTCCCGTCTGCACATTCGTCAAAAAGCAGACACATTTTTATCAATTCGTCTGCGTCCGTATTGCGCCATGTTTCTACTCGTCTGTTTCTCCTTATTTCTACATCTTGGAAACGCTTCAACTCCTCCCCCCCCACAACTCTCGCGGCTGACTCTAATCGTCTCGGGTGCGCGTTATATTTCACGTCTGACGTCTCTCTTCTGCGCGAGTTTAAATTACAGCTCTCCCCCTTCGCTTTTTGGGTTTGTGCTGTTATTGTGCTCCTCGTGGCCGGCGCTCTGATTTACGGCTTTATTTTTAACGCGCCGCGGCGTGCGACGTTACGGCCTGAAGGTCAAGCCCAGCGGCTCTCCGAGGACGCGGAGCGAGGGAAGACGGACGACGTGTTTGCATATCGTTCGACAGTCTCTCGTTGAACGGATACTTTTCCACGTTGCGCTCTGAAGCTGATCCAGGCGTTTTGATGTGAGTGTGTGTGTGTGTGAGAAGCGATTGCGGACCTGTAGGCCTCGATGTGGATGGCGTGGAGTGTTCTCAACGTGCAGCTTCCCAATAAAAGACTGTTCAAACTATCGGACTACCTGTTGACTAGTTTGTACCCAACGCTTCTAGAAAGCGCCCCCGTGCCGTTGCCGTAATGTTTTAATAAAATGCCGCCGTGCTGCGGAGGCCACAGCAACGTCTACGGTCAGAACCGCGTGTCCTCCACCTTCCACCACCCCCAATCAGCGAGCACACCTGTACATATGACCCGTGTGACCATGACACCCAGTACAATACCCCCCCAGGTGGCTAAATCAAGGAGACAAGATCAATAAATAAGACTAACGTTTGCTGTGGTGACGTGAGGTTGGGAAGTGTGGCACGCTGCAGACTCCGGAATGTTTGTAGGACGCGGTTAGTTTGTTGTCTGACTTGGAAAGGAAAACGTGGGCAACATTTCATCCTCGAATTGGGGTTTTGATTGGGGCTTTTCTTATGCTCAAGCTCGGCGAGGAAATGGATTTTACTGATTGGTTCAAATATGTGCTTCAGGATGATGTGTAAAAATCAAGCCGTGATTCACGCGATGTATTTTACGTCCATTTGAGTCTTTAAAAACTTGGCAAAGACCATTTTTAGACCTTTTTTTTTAATTTGCTCACATTTACACTTTAACCTAAAGCCTAAAATGGTGACGAGCATCAGTCAGGGAACACTTGCAGTTCTAAAATCACCGTTCCTGAACACGGATTAAGCATGGTCTTGAACTCGATCGCAGCTACAACGGAGATTTGCCTCAGAAATGCCAAGATGAACTGGCCTTTGCTGCTGTTAAACTTTTTACGCTGCTTAAAATGAAAAAGTGATTTCACTTTGCTTTTTCTTGAGTAAATAAATTAGGAAAAAAGATTAGCGACGTCGTAGTCGTGAAGCTGAAAACTTTATTGATCCTGAAGGAAATTGCTTGATACTCAGAAACAGGAGCAGTATAAAATATAAAGTCTAAAAAATCCAGTTAAGAAATCTGTAGAAAAACCACAATATGAAATACACGGTTGTTATGAACACACATGCTGTAAATAAGTACTGTAGATAAGAAGTTAAATTTCCAGCGTTTGAGAATATGACAGTAGTGTATTTCATATTGGATGTGGTCAAAAAATCATTTTATTTTCATATCTTTAAACAATGTAAAAAGTAACAGCAGCAAACATTTCTTGAAGTGATTTCAGCAGCGCGAGTGATGCTCGTGATGTGAGGGTTACAATGTAAATGAGAGTTAATTTTACGGAAATCTAAATTTACGTTGTGTTCTGTGTATTTCCCTTTTTGACCCTAGAGCGAGTTCAGGGATGAGCTGCTCCCTCTTTTTTTTCCTACCAGTTCAAAAGCGTTACTCATTTTGCCAAGGCAACGCTTTGACAATCCTAAAAAGTTTACGCTGTCGGCGTCGGAGCTGCCACCTCGGGCGCTTCGGCGTTCGGCACTTACCAGTTTCCGCTGGTTGCTGAGGCAGAAAGTGCAGATCTGTTTGGGCTGCGAGTTCTCGGAGTCGCGCGCCGGCGAGTCGTGGTGATGGTGGTAGTACGCGTTGGCGTTCCCGTGCCCGCCGCTGTGACAGGGCTGCCCGTCGCCGCAGGCCTCGCCCACCAGCAGCACGTTGCCCAGGTGCGAGATGTAGCTGGAGGCCAGGCGCAGCGTCTCGATCTTGGACAGCTTGCGGTCGGCCGGCTCGGTGGGGATCAGAGTCCGGAGAGCGGTGAAGGCCGTGTTGACGCTGTTGGTGCGGTCGCGTTCCCGCGCGTTGGCCGCGTTGCGCTGCCGTCCCTCGCCCATCACCCCGATGCCGCCGACGCCGCCGTCGCCGCCCACGGTCGCCGCCTGCGCCAGGCTCCCGAGACGCCCGCTCCCTCCGCTGCTGCCGCAACCTCCGCTGCCGGGTTTACGCTTCCGGGTGCCCACCTTCAGCTCGTAGCCCGAGGCGTCCAGCCGGAAGGAGCGCTCATCCGATCCCGAGCTCTCGCTGCCGTTCTCCTCGTCCTCGGACATCATGGAGATTTCAGAGTACAGGTAGCGGCTCGGGGCCGGGCGCACCATTGCAAACGACATCTTTTCCTGCCGGGTGGAAACTTCTAGACGCTTCAGGTTACGTGCTCACACGTGCATGGGCAAGACGCAGGACTCCTAGACTTTCGGTAGGTGGATTTCCACAGTCCAGATCTTTGCGATGTGAAACGTCTTCAAGAAGTCCTGTCCAGCGATTCAAGCTCTCAAGATGACCATGTCCTGGAACGATTGAAAAGCTTCACAGACGTACGCGGCTTCCCGCAGTTCCTAGA
This sequence comes from Distichodus sexfasciatus, assembly GCA_032718565.1. Taxonomy (NCBI): domain Eukaryota; kingdom Metazoa; phylum Chordata; class Actinopteri; order Characiformes; family Distichodontidae; genus Distichodus; species Distichodus sexfasciatus. Next base: position 128,579 of record JAVGVS010000226.1, on the reverse strand, counting down.
CGTTCAGAGCGTGGCTCTTGCTTCTCCGAGGCATGGCTTTGGCGTTATTGCCCCGAGCGGAATTTGGACCAACGCTGCGACGCGAACTCTTCCTCTCTCGCTCGCTCGCATTTGCTGGTTCTCTCTGCCCCGCTTTGTGAAAGCTGAGATCTTTCAGTTTGTTCCCGACGTCGCTCCTGGCTCAGTTTTCCCGCTCCCTCAGCGCCCAGCTGCCTCTCCCTCCGAGCCCAGGTCCACGTGTGGTTTGAGTCTGAGCGATTCAGCATGGCTTTGGCCTTTATAGATTGGGGGAGTGTCTGGAGCTGGGGGTTCTCCTCCTCCTCCTCCTCCTCCTCCTCCTGCCTCGCTCTCTTCCCTCTCACTCTCTCCATCGCTCTGCTGCTCATGCAAACTGCCCCAGCTGGCCGCTCTGTGCAGGGGGTGGGGTGGAGAGCAGCAGGACGGTGCTACCGTCGGATTCCTCGCTGCTGTCGTATGCCGCGTATTTGCCAGGGAGGATAAGAGAACAAGGAGTTTGACTCCGCTCGTGTCCGTCTAGGACCGGTACAAACAAGATACTGGAAACAGATGGAAAGAGTTCTATCAAGCACTATTAACTAGGGCTTTTCACATTATTTTGGTGATTATTTGTCATTGTGAACACATCACAAACACATTTGACCTCTGCATTTGACCCATCCATGAAGGAGCAGTGGGCAGCTAACAAGCGCCCAGGGAGCAGTGCTTGGGGACGGTACCTTGCTCATGAGTACCTCAGTGGTAACTTTACCGGCCCTGGATTCCAACCTGCGACCTTCTGGTCACGGGGCGAACACCCTACCGTTACGGCACCACCTATTTTGTTAATCGATTAATCTGCCAATTTTTTTTTTAATTAATTGATTATTAATCTGATTAAAAAGAAAACCCCATTTCATTTCCAGCCTTTTTTTAATAAACCAAACTGTCTGTTTCTATCGATTTCTAAAAATGCATATTTCCGAGGGGGAAAGTCATGCACCACAAGCAGCCTCAGGTAACTGAGCGGACACTTTAATCTCTTATTTTCAATCTCATGCACGTTGTCTTAACGTTTTTGGTGTCCGCTAGTTGAGTCTGTTAAAATGCAATGATGAAGTTAAAGGTCAGTTCTGAGTTGTGTTGTTTTGGCTGAATTATTACTGTAATGTGATTGATTAAGACCCAGATCGTACACAGCAACTTGCCTTTCAGCTCTGTTTTTACATTTCCAGTGAACTGTGGAACATCACAGTGTGTACAGTATCGCAGTATATAATCATATCGTCAGCCCTGTATCGTGATGCGTATCGTATCGTCAGGTCCTTTGCCGATCCTCACCCCAACTGTGGATACGAGAGTCAGCTAGATGTTGTAAATGCAGTGTTGTATTAATACTTCACTACTGTACTCAAGTATGTTTTGGGAGTGTCTGTACTTGAGTTTTTTTTATTTGGTCAACTTTCACTTCTACTTCACTACATTTCCTAATTTAATTACTTTTACTCCCGTACATTTTCAGCGCGGAGTGTCGTTACTCGTTACAAAAATCGAATTGGATTTGGTGTTTGCTCTGCTGCTCTTAGTTTAGGTGACCGCAGGAAAAGCTGGAGGAAGCTGACCTGTCATTGGTCTGTGAACCAGGTAACGCGACGTGCACACGTATGGTGTTGGTGTTCTGTAGATTCTTAAGGATTTGAGGACATTGCACGGTATTCTATATTGTATATAAGTCATAGTTTATTTTCTTTTTCTCTCTTTCCCTTTATCTCCTTATTTTTAAGTTATTTTAAGGTTCTATTGTTATCCTTGTTATTTTTATTATTTTATTTTATAATTTTTGCCTTAATTGCACAGTCAAAAGAGCAGTTTAGGATACATTTCACTGCATGTTGTACCTGTATAATTTGCCTGTGACAAATAAAGAATCTTGAATCTTGAATTGTTTGTTTCGAGGTGCCAGATAAGCTTCACAGTAAGCTTCATAGTTTAGTTTATTCAAAAATTCTGACAGATTTTTTATAACAGCGATAGCCTACTCCGGTTTAGGTTTTTAAAGCCCTGTTTTTGAAGTGTATGATTTGGCAAAAGTTTTCTTTACCGTGCTGAGTAAACGTTCTAATATTAAAAGTTTCGACAGCCTTCTGTTGTTATTAACATTTACTTGCCCTTGTACTCTCATTACTCAAGTACAGTTAGTTGTAGATTACTTGTTATACTGAATAGGGCTGGGTTCAAAAAATCGATTCACCCATTAATATCGTTTCTCGTTCGAAAAATACGATATCGATTCAAAAATTCGCGGATCGATCTTGTCCTGCGGCTATGCACTACTTCTCGCGACCGCACAAGGAGAGCTATAAAAACGTGAGAGCGGCAAAACTGAAACCAAATAGAGCCACGGCTGAAGCTGCTCCGCTCAAATCACCGTCTGGCCTAATTTTATAACCAAGCAAAACTAGTATTGACGCAAAGAAATCTCTGAATAAATCGATATCGAATCAATTTTGGAAATCAGCAACCACACCCAGCCCTAATGCTGAAGTACAGTAAATACTAGATACTTCTAGTTGGTGACTTGAACTTTTATCACAGTAGATTTTTGGGAGAGATCTGTACTTATACTCAAGTGTGACTTTCTGGTACTTTATACAGTACTGTGTGAATGTAACGTAAACCTTGTACACAATAATCGATCGTGAATTGTAATGGAATAAAATAAAATGTTGATTTGAGGTGATATTGCACAGGCCTAATTTATAAGAGAAGTTGAGGGAAAATAACATTGTCGTGTCCTCTATCAACTTCAGGTAGAGAGGTGATGAACGCGGGTGGACTGTGTTGTTTAGGAGCCGCCGTATTCATATTGTACGTACAACAGGGGGCTTTGCAGGAGCGCTTTGAGAGCCCCTGCGTTAGGGAATTGTGCTGGTGTTGGCCGCTTGTATGTAACGTGTCTAATGTGAAACACGAGTCCACTCCCGAGTTGTAATGTTCCTGCTCCGAGTCCCAGTGAGGTGTGAGTTTGTTTAACCCAATTAAACTGGCTCCTCTGCACCGCGTCCTGCGCTGCGGATTTTCCTCTCCAGACGCCGGGATCCGGGAGAAACGGTGGCAGCTTCTCACGGCCCACTCAGGATCCGCGTCTCCAGCAGTGTTGGGGAAGCTGCTCAAGCTGCTTACGATTTAAAAATGTCTCAATTACAGCCAAGCTCTTATGAGACTGTGGTAAAACCGCGTATTGTCCGATTTTTATTCCACACACTTTATCTGACCGCCGCTACTCCAACAGAAACTTCATTCCAGCCTGTATACGTGTTTATATGCATGTTTTTGATGCGTGCACTCGTCCGTTTTTCAGCCGCTTTTCCCCGCATAGACTAACATGGAGCTCATATGTTGACGCTTTACTGCACAAACGCACTTCTTCACAAAGCCACCGAATTCGAGGTGACGCGAGGACCCGTGGCCCTCTTCTCATATCGACCGTCACGACCCACGCCCCGCTATTTCACCCTGCTACTCTTTTTCTTTTTTCCCTCCCTTTCGTTTTCTCCCGTTAAGGGTGAGTTTTCGCGCTGGCAACACGTATTTTTAATGCAAAATGCTTCAGCATTCAGAGCGTTAAGCACCTTCAGCGGTAAAATAAAAACACTGGTGGTACGGCGTCGCATCAATACCAAAACCAGAGCGCGCAAAATGGCTTGCCGCAAAAATTTCGCAGGCGTGAATTTCAACGCTGCGAGTGCAAATGTGAAACTCGAGAGCACAAAATTAAGAATCGAGTGCGCGGTTGAGGTAATATTGCGTGCAAACTGTATTTTTCCTCTCTTGAATGTCTGTTTTTCACTCGATTCTTAATTTTGTGCTCTCGAGTTTCACATTTGCGCTCGCGACTTTGAAATTCACGCCAAATTTCTGCGGGAGGCCATTTTGCGCGCTCTAGTTTTGTCATTGATGTGACGCCATAGTGGCGGTGGGGTTTTTTACCGCAGTGCTCAGAGCGCTTTAAGTTGAAATACTATTAGAACAGCACTGGGCTCGTCAGTGTCACTTCTCTCTTGCTAGCCAATCAGAATTGAAGAAGGGGCGCGGCATATAAATCGGTGCTACTCTCCCAGCTGTTTTCTTGCACGCTTTATCTCATGCAGCCAGTCTCTACGTCTCGCAGACCTCACGTCTAGTTCGAACGCTGCCGCTAACGCCAAGATGTAAAGATAATCTCTTTCACGTCGGCTAAACTACCGCTCTCAAAGGAACACGTTACGATGTTTACGTGAAATAGAAACCAACGCGGAAGTGCCCGAAGACGCTTTTCGTAACTTAGCAACAACAAGCGCTGAGAGAAGCAGCAAGAAAGCACAGATAAGCGGTATGGAAGTGAGGTTTTGACCGCTGTCAGTGCACACAACGCATTTGGTGGACACAGGCCCTAACAGTACATGGGATTTGGGACTGGACAGCGTCCCCCCGCCTGTTTTAACACGGTTCTTATGTCACCCCAGACCACCTCACTGAACACGAACATCTCAATCTGTTTCCACCCGCACTCGTCTATTTCTTGCTTTTATCATTTTAATAAACATCTTTCTACTCGAGTAGTGTTCATGTCACAGCTGCAGAACTTGAGCTGTCAGTGTGGGGATGTTCGCCCCGTGATCAGAAGGTTGCCAGTTCAGATCCGTTCAAAGGTACCACTGAGGTACTCATGAGCATGGTGCTAATCCTCAAACACTGCTCCCTGGGTGCTGCCCACCGCTCCTTCACGGATGGGTCAAATGCAGAGGTCACACTGGGTTGTGGTGCGCTGCGTGCTGTGCTGTGTTCACAACGACGCTCCCTTTCACTTTCAATCACGTCAGCATTTTTGTGTATCTCTAGTTTTAATAAAGCAGCTACTACACTGTAAGTAGGGCTGCAACAAATGACTATTTTTGTAATCGAGTAATTTATCCATTATTTTATCGAGTAATCGGATAAAAAAATTAAATTGACAATATGACGATACATTTGTTATTAGGCTTATTGTAGTGTGAGTAGAAGTTAGTCATATACGCTTTATGTTGTTGTATTCAATTGAAAGTGAAGAAACATGAAGTTCAAGGGTCATTTTGAACCAATTTGGCCAATAAAATGAGTTGCTTTTGGCCTTTCTGGAAGAGAACTGCATTTCCCACAATCCCCTGCGCTCGCCTCGGAGCCGCGTCACAATAAAGGGTTCAGCGTGTTCCGGAAAGAACTATGAAAAAAATTGGTGGGAAAATCTTAATAAATGTCTGCACTGTGAGTGGAACGCTGGTTGATGTGGTTATTTATCAGATAAAATATGCGTTTTGTCCGTAATAAAGGGGACGTTTTGACTGAAACGGAGCGTTTTAGCGAGTAATGGGGCTTACAAACAGCGTGCGTGTTTACATCGCAAAAAATGTCATTTATGCGTTTTTATGCATTTACTTGTGTTTTTGTGCACGGAATATCTCACAAATACGTTCACATACAGAGGGATCTATTCTCGCCTTGATCGCGCCACTGATAATATTGTGAAACACAAGCGGCGCATGCTGTAGCCATTTAAATGACTTCAACAAAGCTTCGATTCTAGAAAAATTACCTCGACCATTTTTTGTAATCGGATTATTCGAGTTATTCGAATAATCATTTCAGCTCTAACTACAAGCTGCAGGAAAGAGTTACTAACTAGATCCAAGCTGTTTGCTCCAGTAACGCTTGATATTTATGACGTCAGATCAGATTTATTGTCCATTTTCGCCGTATTTCTCCTCAGTACGCTCGGTCAGATGTTTGGACATGTAGGGTCAAGCCTGAGCAGATCCTTTAACAATGCGGTTTTGTAGGATCTGGTTAAAAATGACGACTCGAGATGGACTCGGATGCAGATGATGTATAAAGACCCGAGCGCTCTGATGTTGCGGGAGCGCCGTAAATCCTAATAAAGGCTGACTCTGTGTTTAGTCTGCGCTGAACCGTGGCCTCATTAATGAGCGACGCAAGACCAAAGACCCACGGCTCGGCCAGACGGCAGATCTCATTTTTCTCTACCAGCGGAGGAGGAGGAGGAGGAGGAGGAGTGGGCATCGCTCTTCTTCACCCGGCTCACTCCTGATTCAGAGTGTTATAAAAGTCTAGATGTCTGCGTCTGTCTACAGATGTTTTTGTTTGAGCCGAATGTGAGTAAATCCTGCAAATCCCCAGCAGCGCACCGTCTTTTCCGTTGGTGTTTTGGGCGGGGAGCGCTGTGTGGGCTCGAGTGTTCGCCATCGCCCCGATGACTTTCACGTTTTCGTTAATGAAAACAGTTTTGTTAATGCCCCGCTGCAAGCGCTGGGATTTATGCGGCCGTCCGAGCCAGAGAGGAGTCCTTAACTCCGTCCCAATAAAAAGGAATTTTGACTCTCTTTACTAGCAGCAGTAAATCATCAGCGGGCTTTTTTTCCCTCCTCCAACACAATTGAACAAAACTAATGTTTTCCTCATGTCGAAACATCTACAATTATCCCCTTTCCAGTGGACTTTTCCTCTTTGCAGGGGAAATTGGAATCAACTCTAAAGTCGTCCCCGTGTTTTTTATTTCCTCGTGAAAACCAATTTGAAATCCGAATTGCTTTACCATCCGCGTCGGGCTTTAATTCTCGGCGCAGGCCGGGAGGATCGGTTGTCTGTGAGTTGAAGGTGAGCCCACTGTCTGCCTTGCTTTTGTTGGTGAGGAACAATCTCAACCGTTTAGCTTTACCTTAGCGTTTAGCGTAACGGTTAGGAGGTTTACCCCGTGATCTAAGGGTTGCCGAGGTACTCAAGAGCAAAGTACCGTCCCCAGACTCAATAACGTGACACATAAGCGCCCCGGAATTAATACTGAAAATCTCAAGTAAATGGCTGCACTGTGAGTAGAACGCTTTGTTTTTGTGGATGGAATTATTCACAAATAATGCAGATGAGTCAGTATAATGTCTTAAGTTCAAAAATTTGTGATTCTGACGGTTTGTGTAAGTTAAAGGGATTGAAAAGTTAATGAATAAGTTGTGTATTTATTTCTCTGTGAGGAGGAGACTGAGATGATTCTGTTCTACTGAAGTAAATACTCGACTTAAATACCGTTTTAACTAAAACAATGTAATAATTACACAGCCATATGTATATGCTGAATGATTTATTATTAAAATAACATCTCAAACAAGACTCCTTTAAACAGTTGTGTCATTTAGTGACGCTCCCTAATCCTGCGGCGCTGAAAGCATCAGGAACACAGAGATTGTGAGTGAGAGCTGGTGTTGTTAAGGAAGTTAAACAGTATAATGGTGTGATGTGCTTTTGGGCTTGTAGTGTGTTGTGTTGCTCGTTCTGCTCATTGTTATATGTGACCCTCCACTGGTTGACTAGCGTGAAGATATTTCTCCGGAATCCATCTTCGTCTCCCGAGTTCAGTTAACCTAACGCAGGTAGGCTATCCGTGTGGCTGTGAATGCAGCGTAGGCTACCGTAAATGCAAACGTAGCCGCGACCGCACCAAGCGTCTGTGAGTGCTACGGCGATAGTCAACTTCAAAGGCAGATTTCTCCGTTTCTCACTTGGCGTGACAGGAGAAACCCGACTCCTTTGAATGTTGATATCTCAGTCATATGTCGTCCCATTCATTCCATATAGGTATCGTTTTGAAGCTTGATTTATGACCTTTCATGAAAACATAATAACTCAATTTTGAAAATTTGCGACAAGCGACTGGTTTTGCCGTGGAGGGTCACATTTAAGCGACGCAGCTCTGTGATTGGTGGGATTGACATTTTAGGATGTGTGCTGTGGGAATTCCAGCCAATCAGAGCAGGAAAATCGGTCAACACTGACCATAATTATGGCAGAGCTTCTATTTTGACTGACAGTCTACAGACGCACACACACACACACTCAGTCCGCTAAGAGCACAACAACAATGACTTCAATGATTTCCTTTTGGAGCAGAGAGAGGGAGGTCGAGCTGTGTGTGTGTGTGTGTGTGTGTGTGAGGAGGCAATTAGGGTTAGCCTTTTGTTCTGCTTTGAAATGGCACTTACTCTGACTTTTCCATTGTTAAAACACGCCGTTGCCCCCGTCCTCCTCTTTTATAACCTGTTTTCTCCCGGGGACATTTACGCCGCGCTGAGCTTATAAACACACTGCAGAGACAAAAGCAGCAGAAGTTTGGATTTGATGACTTTATTTCTTCCATTGTGTTAAAGAGGAGGAGGAGGAGGAGGAGACCTCGTTCAGACCAGCTCATGTCCAGTCGAGTCAAATACCTTATTGTGAACTCGCACGACGTAAGCGACTCAGCGTATGGCCAGACGATACGACCTCATATCGGGGTCACGGTTAAGTGAAGATTTGACCAGGACGGTTGGTGGCGTAACGGTCGGGTGTTCGCGCCGTGATCAGAAGGTGGCAGGTTGGAATCCAGGGCCAGTAAAGGTACCACTGAGGTACTCATCAGCAAGGTACCGTCCCCAAGCACTGCTCCCCGAAAGCTGCCCATGTCAGCTGCCCACTGCTCCTTCACGGATGGGTCAAACGCAGAGCTCACGTGGTTGTGGTGCAGTGTGTGCTGTGGTGCGGTGTGTTCACAACGACAAATAATCATTCACTTCCACCTCGTTTAAGATTAATGAACGATTACTTCACTGATAAGGTGTATATTGTAAAAATGATCTATTAAAGCTGAGATTTTTTTAATGATATTTGTGCGTATTTTTGTATTTTTAAAATAATCTCATATAATGACAGCACACTTTTGAAAGGCGACACATGAACACACTACTATTTATATTTGTAGAATCATTTCAGTAACTAGAGATGCAGTTCCACAAGAATATGCCAGTGTAGTTGCTAGGGTTGGGTACCTTTCACATCGGAACTGATATTAGTACCTGTGCCGGTACCTGTTGTTCGGTACAGATACTCAACGGTACTTCATTTCAATACCTTGCTCTGAATCTGTAATTCCTGGTTTGTATCAACGTTAAAAATGCAGTAATAATCAATAAAGCTCTAATTTCAGATGCTTGTTACAACTACAATATATATTTCTGAAGTTATTACAGGTTTTTGTGCAACAGCGTTTTTGAGTTGGAACTAAGTTTCTAGCACAAAAACTCGCAGGAGCAGCGGACAGAAGAAGTGTGTGGAATACAAACCCGATAACGATACGTGACGTTCGCTGTTTTGATTCATTTCCGATTAATCGTCCAGCCCCTGCTCGGCGTCACGTCTCCCGCTGCCGTTATTCCGCCTCACTTTGCAGAACGTGAGCCGCGGCGAGACGGAGACTATAAAGAGGTTTCAGCCGACCCCGGAAAAGTCTTTCGTTTTACTAATATTCCCTATTCAGGATGCGTGGTTTTGGAATACTGTTCCACAGTCATTTTCCAATTTCACATATATGTATTTTTTTCCACCGGACCGTTAGCGGTTGCCGTTAGCTGCGCGGCGCACGCGTCGGCTCGCGGCAGGACGGGCGTTTGCGGCTAATAACACGTCAGCGCGCGTTCCACGGGCCGGGGGCAGCGTTCCCGCTCGGGCAGCTCCAGTGGAAAAGCGGGGCCGAATTCCGCGTTTGGGTTACAGATTACTGGGATTATAAATGATCCCATTAGAGGGAAATGCAAAGCTGCGTTTGCGGAGAGCAGATGCCAGTCGGCTTCGTCTGCGTCTGCGCTCGGGGCGACCGTGTTGGGGAAGCGATTCACTCAATCCAATACGCCCTCTCAGTGTCTCTCTCTCTCTCTCTCTCTCTCTCTCAGCTGGTGCCTCTCCTCAAAAAGAGCCCTTATATTCTCCATAAAACAGACAGAATCCGCAACTGTGCCCAGCCGTGCCAACTCGGAGCGATGCTGGAAAAATCTCAGTGCCAGCCTGAACCCATAAATCACATCAACTTAAAATTCTTAAGTGCACATAAGGCCTGTCGAGTTTCAGACGCGCTTGGCTTTCCCAAATTTAAACTCCGAGCTTCTTGCAGTCGACCTCCCTTTTTCCGCGGTTGCCGGTGGAAAGACGGCGGTACCTCGGTACTCGAAATGGATCCGTTCCAGATGGAGGTTCCAATTCCTAAAAGTTGGAGTTCCAAGTTAATTTTCTCCCCAAAAAGATACACCAACAATGTGATGGTTCGACACATGAAAGCTTGTTTTATCGGCTGGTCCATGTACAAAATTAATGATTTAATTCTTACAATTTCCTTCAAAAAGGATGTTTGAGTGCTGAATGAGTGTTGCATTTTTTGGGAAATAGTGGTTGCGTGCAGTTTTCACATTTTTGGTATAAAAACGATACATGCGTGTGAAATGACGGAGCAGCTTTGTGGTGGCCAGATGGAGACGACAATCAACTGAAGTTTGTTGTCGAGTCAAGGTACAAAATAAACGGTGGGATTCTGACTTATGATGGAAAATACTGTTTGAGTGACACATTGTTTGACTCGGTTGGAAATATTGTGTAATTTAGCAGTTTCCTGTATAAAACGTGACGCGGCACTGGGTTCGTCTTAAGATTTCGTTCGCACTCCAAGCTCCAATTCAGCCAAACAAATCGTTCAAACTCCAGAATGTTCGTAGTGGTTCCAGAACTGAGGTACCAGTGTATATCGTATTCTCATGCTTGTAAAAATAATCCAGTACCGAGAACCGAAGCCACTTCATTGCAACACGACGTTAAAACTCAAAGATGCGGGATTTTGTCTTTTTTGTGGCCCGGTTTGTTTGAAATATCAATAAATATCAATAAATGGCTGTATTGCAAGTTGGGTTAGTTATTTTTGTGATTTTTCAGCTAAAATATGAGTTCAGTCTGTAACAAAGGGGAGATTTGACTGAACTGGAGTGTTTTAGTGAGAGCCACGATCCTGCATAATCGCCGTATAATAAGTTGGCGATGTGTTCAAGATTCAAGATTCAAGATTCTTTATTTGTCACGTGCAAGTTATACAGGTACAACAAGCAGTGAAATGTATCCTGATCCGCTCTTTAACTGTGCACAAGGAAGATGAGCGCAATACCAACTTTTAGACATAAATACTAACTTAAAATATCTGGGAGGTTGGGGTAACAGGACAAAAATAAAACTGCGCATTGCTACAATAAGGAACGCAAGGAACATAAGAAATTAAATAAGTTGCAGTAACAAATCTGATCATAAACAATGTAAAATTATGTCTTAATGTGCTAGGGCAGGACGGTGCAGAGATGATTTTTTAAAGTGCCTGGTGGCTGCAGTATTTCCTCCGCTGTATCTTAATTCTCATGGATCTGCTTTTTATCTCTATATACCTTTAAATTCGGTTGTGGAAATCGGTCTGGCGCTGGAGTTCAATGTGCGAAATCTCCGCCATGATGACTTTTGTCGAGAATCGTGTGCGTTTTGAAATTATAAGTTTCATGTAGAGCAAACTGCTCGCGTTATGCGAACGGGGGCGTACCAAGCTCAGTTAAATACAGAAAAACATCGCATGCCTACTTTTGTCAAAATCGGCAGATATGTAACTCTGCACGGCAAAACCAAGTGGCGGTACCAGAATTGAGTTATGATGTGTTTTTGAAGAAGGGCATCGTCAAGCTTCAAACGACCACCTATATGGAACAGATAGGACGACATATGACTGATCCTCAACATTCCAAAGAGTCGGGTTTTGCCATCCGCCAGTGAAAGCGGAAATCTACGATGGCGAGACTGACTATCGCCGTAGCACTCACAGGCGGCTTGATCGCGGTCGCGGCTGCGTTTGCATTTACAGTGGCTGTGCATTTAAACCACCACGGATAGCCTACCTGCGTTAGGTTAACTGAACTCGGGAGAGCGAAGATGGATTCGGAGAAATATCTTCACGCTAATGATCAGCAATTGGATTTACATTAAATATTGATAGGCGGTCAAAACAGAAACTTTTAACATTCTGCTGGAATTGAATTCCTCACCTCAAGAAAGTCACGTTTTTAGGATGGAAAGGGTAAGTTTTTCAGCCAAATTTATTCACAACAGTACAGTATAGACCTTCCACTGTTTCAAAACACTACAAACAAAAAATCCACAATTTTACCACACGCAACATGAGCAAGAAAACCTCGGAAACCTCCGCTGGACAAGCGACTGGTTTTGCCGTGGAGGGTCACAAATAAGCATGAAAAACACTGGATATCAGCATCGGTCTATAAAATAATGTCCCTAAAAATAACAAACACACGCACTGTTTTCTTAAGAAACAACCCAGCTTTAATTGTTGAGTAAATTTATAGAACAAAGCTTATCAGTGAATAAGAGCAAAAAAGCAAAAATAAATCCCCAAACAAAATAATTGTTGATTAATCATAATCGAGGTAAAATCTCAGTGTATCGTGATGCTGGTTTGAGGCCACATCGCCCGACCCTGGTGTGAGTTTAGGTCATGTTTTTCGCTGGCTTCGTCTGCCTCTTCTGTGAGATTTTCCTCTCTCTTGGGACTTTGCATTACCACATTTGAGAGCTTGAGTCAGACTGACTGCCGTCTGCGTGGGCAGCGCAGGTGTGCCGTTTGCTCCTCCAAAACCCCTCCTCCTCCTCCTCCTCTTCCTCCCCCGTCCCTCCCAGAGATCTTCCCCGAGCCGCAAGACACGTCCATAAACGTCCCAAACATCACACACACTTTCCTAATAGACTTCTGCGCTCGTACGGGGACCAAGAGACTGACACCGCAACGCAAAAAACACCCTGCAGCCGATACGCCACATCCGCCCCCGACCCCCCCGTCCGTCCCCTCGCCGGCTGTTTAAGGCATTACGGTGGTCTGGTTCCGATCGCCCCCAGCCCTCTCACCACGCTTCCCTCTCGAGGTGTTAATTCAGCGTGCCAGTTTACTTTGACAAGCTGTCAGGGGCGGACGCGTCTCTCAGCCCATCCATCATGTGGAGTCGAGTTATCGCCGGGACGCAGCGCCGAGCCGGACTCCGGACCCGGGTCCCGGTTGGGAGCCGTCGTCGACGGCAGCGGTGGCAGAGCTGCCGAAATAAAACCCCGAACCACCAGACACGTTAGTAAATAGGTTTGGTGAGAGCCAAGTGGTGGTTAAAACTCACGTCGACGTGATTTGTGTCTACGCAGTGCTGCAGTGGGTGGGTCTTTTGGTGGGTGGGTCAGCGGTCCAGACGGACGCATGTGTACCTGTAGAATTTTGGGGGGACTATTATTTTCTTCTCATGATGAAACAAGAGACGCTCTGGATAAGGCAGAAGTACACACTTGACCAAAAAAGGGAACTGTTACTAGAATTTCGACTTAACGCTTTGTTCCAAAACAAACAATAATCGATGTAACTGCAAGAAGTGGGGTCCAAGCAAATATCACGAAAGAAAGGAGGCAGTGAAACAGAATTTAGCAAAAGCATTAGCAAAAAAGCTCTGTTATGACATTAGGACAAATCCACAGATTGATTTGACACCTCAATGTGGTTAGCAGCTATGCTTTTAGAAAACGCAGCCCAGCCTAGGAGTCTGTTTTGCATATTATGCAGATTATTTAGGCAGATCGCTACGCTTTTCGTTAAATGCCAAGCAGCACACCATCCCTACTTAATGACCCAAGTTTCAGCTTTGCGTGACGTACGGTGTAGCCTGCATACGTTTATGTAGCAATTTTAGCGCCCCCCGTTGTTCAAATAGCAGAGGTGGAAAGTAGGGCTGGGTATCGTTGCTGATTTCCTGAATCGATTCGGTTCTGATTCACAAGGTCATGATCCGATTCATTTCTCGATTCGATTCGATGTCGATTTATTTAGAGATTTCTTTGTGTCAGTACTAGTTTTGCTTGGTTATAAAATTAGGCCAGACGGTGATTTGAGCGGAGCAGCTTCAGCCGTGGCTCTATTTGTTTTCGTTTTCGCCGCTCTCACGTTTTCATAGCTCTCCTTGCGCGGTCGCGAGAAGTAGTGCATAGCCGCGGGAAAAGATCGATCCGCAAATTTTTGAATCGATATCATATTTTTCGAACGAGAATCGATATTGATCGGTGAATCGATTTTTTTGAACCCAGCCCTAGTGGAAAGTAAGGAATTACATTTACTCAGGTTACTGTAATTGAGTAGTTTTTGTGAGTAATTCGTTACTGAGTAAAAAATGAACTGTGGGAGGAAAAAAACAATCCCCCTGAACTGAAAGGAAACTGCGCGGGCGGTGGCGTGGCGTGGCGTGGCGTGGCGTTCCCACTATTTTCATGTAGCCTATCGTTGGATGACGGCTGGCGCCGAGCAAGAGGTAGTTTACACATTATACCTCTCGACAGGTTGTAAACGTTATGCAGTTAATTTGTCAATGATATTTCCTATAAAAGTGTTACGCAGTGTTACTATGGAATCGCTCCGTCGTCTTTAACATGTGTCCCGGACACTTTGAGTTTGGTTCTGCAGCTTATGCCACTTGCACTTGAACATGTTTTATGGGGTGGTCTGAACAAAGTTTGCACATTATAGCGGCTAAAAGTTGATTAAAAACAACTAGTGCTGGATTGGATTTATAACTAGTGCTTTTATTACATCAAGTAATTGAAAGTAACAACGTAACTTTTACTCAGAGTAGATTTTAAATTAAGTACTTTTTTGCTTTTACTTGAGTAGAAGTTAAGATACTTGTACTTAATTACAATTTTCCAGTACTTTTTCCACCTCTGATAATTAGGGATTTAGGGAACACCCAAACGGTTACGCTTCCAGCTGCCCCCATGTGCTGTCAGTGGTCATAATGTTAGCGTGTGGACATTAATACCTGTAAAAGAGCAAATGTCGAGTTTCATCATTGTGACTGCTGTTATTTTATTGCCTCACGTTTGGTTTTCTTTTGGTTTTCTTTGTCTTGTGAAACCCGTGTGGAGTCTCTTCATCATCCTCCTCTGTCCTCCACCTTCCAGGATTTGTGTCCAGTTGTTTTCACAGCGTTCCGATCTTGAAACCCAGTGGTGACTAAGGACAGTTCGGGAAGGAGGCCAAGTCCTCGCAGCGATGCCACTCTCTTTTCTATGTTTAGCTGCCGCTCTCCTCTGGGTATTTTCAGCTTCAGTTTTCGAGAAGTGTTTTTCTTTCCCTTTCGCGTTCTCTTTTTCTTCACTCGGCTTCCAGGATCCAGTCGGGGAGCCGGTCGGGAATGTTGCACTTCCAAGGCACGCGGCTCCCGATCCAACAACAACTTCCATTCTAGTGCTCCCGAGTGACGGCACGCCGGCGGCGGCGGTGGTGAGGAGACGGCGGTTTGCCTTCTGGCGTTTTAAGGATGGAGGGAGGAAAAGAATGAGAAGGATGCTGGAAAGGGGAGGGTTACGAACAGAGCATTGACGCTGCGATTCTGCACCTTCATTTCTTTAACATGATGATGATGATGATGATGATGATGGTGACGTTTGAGTACGGGCCGTGCCCAAGTTCACTTTTCCATCGTGACTCACAGGCTTGCACTGAATCACGTTTACCGACAGCGAGGACCGGAGATGTTTCCTACCACTCCTTTATGTTAAAACAACACTGGCCATGGAAGCTTATTTGGAACTAGACGGACCGTTTCTGGGTAAATAACGGATGGATTTGAAGGAGACGAGAACCAGCGCCGTGTCTTGCGTCACAAAAACTGTAGAAACACATGAATTTTAAGCACATGCTGTTTGTTAGAACACGACTCTCAGGAGGTCATTCACTAAAGCGTCCAGTTCAGTCAAATCTTCGCATTTATTACAGACAAAACTCACTTATAGCTGATAAATAACAACAACCAGCGTTCTACTCACAATACAGACATTTACTTGATATGTTCAGTGATTATTCCGACGCGTGTCCACCACGTTATTGTGACGTGACTCTCATGTGGAACGCTGTCCGCACCAAGCGTCTGTGAGTGCTACGGCGATAGTCAACTATTATAATTTCTCCGTTTCTCACTTGGCGTGACAGGAGAAACCCGACTCCTTTGAATGTTGATATCTCAGTCATATGTCGTCCCATTCATTCCATATAGGTATCGTTTTGAAGCTTGATTTATGCCCTTTCATGAAAATAGTAACTCAAGTCCAAATTGGATAAAAATGGACAAAACTTCAACATTTCTTCATTTTCAATTAATCAGAATTTTTTTTTTCCATTTTATAATGTTAGAGATTAAAAAATAAATATAGAAAAATAGAAAAAGACAGTTTGGTTTATTAAAAATGCTGGAAAAGAAACACGTTTTTCTCCCTTTTTAATCCGATTAATAATCAATTAATCTACAAACCAATCTGCAGTTGCATCAATTAATCAAATAAATCGTTAGTTGCAGCCCTAGTTTTTAGCAACATCCACCAGCTGGTTTGGCATCTCCACTTGATAAACGACACATAACGCGGTATTTCACGTATAACGTCAGTGTAGCAATGCGTCTATCGACTATAACAACGCTGTATTACATACACAGCTGATCAAGTTAGACCCAAACAACACTGAAGAGTTAAAACGTGTAAAATCACAGCATTTATTACAGTCTGTACACTGAGCAGCCATGTTGGACTGAACTCTGGGTCCCCCGAGGTGTTTGGTGGGATATCCAAGAAACGGCGGTGCACATCTCGTCACTTCCGGCTTCAGCACTCAGAAAATGACTCGGCAAATGGAGCGCAGCGCTGGTTTTCCCCCGACCGGTTTGTCCTGTGTTTTTGTGCGTCACGCCGTATAAATAGCGGACGCTACGTCACTTGGTGTGCGCTGCGTACGAGTGTGCACCGAGGCCTGTAAATGCTGTTATTAGTGCTTGTTTGTGGCCGGGATGTATTTACTGGAAGAAATACACGTTTCAGGACGTTATTGCGTTTTGGTTACGATGAGGCCCACTTCGTTTTTACTCCCTCCAGTCTAGACAGCAGTAGATTATAGCCGGCGTTTAAGAAGTGTGATTTTTATTCCAGGCTGCGTGGAATATATGGTCACATTAGTGATGTAATAATGAGGAAAAAAGGCTTAAAAAGCGAGTCCTCTCCTGTAGTGTTCACCCCAATCAGAAGTGATGTAGTGAGCTGTAGCGTGTGCGTGTGGAAAACCGTCAGGGAGGGAGGGAGGGAGGGAGGAGAAGCGTTCCTGTTTGTCTAGACGGTGGATGGATGTCTTTGGTTTTGGTCACCGCTGTGCTTCAGTCAAAGAAAATTGGCCCCGAGTTTGGTCTTAATCAGATGTATCAGGCCGTGTCTGACTCGCTACCATATGCTGTGCGGTTAAAAGCGGGATCGAGTTTCAAAAAATCTTTCCCGTGTTGCGTCTTATTGCATCAGAGGAACTCTTTATTTCCTTCAGCAAAGGTTTTATTCGAGTTTATTTTTACAGTTGAACAGAATGTCCTTAAGCGCCGAGGCATGACATTTTCCCCCGTTAACCCGCAATCATCATCAGTTTCTATTTGAGTCTATTTATATAGTTTTTCGTTTTTGGGAACACGGCACAGTGCACCACAGCGAAATCTGACGTCTGCGTCTGACCCGTCCGTAACCAACTGGTTGGCTGCCGATACTGGCCGGCGCCAGGGGGCAATACCTTGCTCATGAGTACCTCGGCGGTACCTTTGCCGGTCCGGGACTTGAACTCGACAACCCTCGGATCACTTTCTCTACTAATCTTAGCCACATTTTTTTGGGCCCCTCTTCCGAAATGAAGTCAACATTCCCGAACTCTTTATGCCACTGCGAGGAATTCCCGACCCCCACAGGCCAGGGGTCAGCAGCGGAAAATTTGAGCCATCCACCAACCCACCTACCGCTTGGCGAGGACGATGACGGGGCAGCAGAGCTGCGGGTGTTTTCCTCCTCGATTATTTTTACCCTCCTTTTTTTTTTTCCTAGAGGCCAGAGCTCCGGGCGAGCGCGGCGTCCTGCCGATTGGCTCGGAGGGGAAGTCTCGATTTGGATATTCTGCTCCATTTATTTTGAATTTGGGGGAAGGTTTAGCGCCGTGTGCTGACGGATGGAGCTGCCACCGCTCGTCTGGCTCGCTCACGTCAGTGTGCAAAGTACACCACTGAGGGTGCTGAAGTGCAAAGTGCACGACAAACGAATCGGCAGCGGCAGCCGCAAAGCTTCAACCCTGATCTCAGCTGACACTCCAGTTCGAGTTTATTATCTTACGGAGCTGATTACGCTTTAAAGCCGTTTTTGTGCAGAGGTTTATTAGTTTAGATTTATCAGATGAACAAGCCTAAACGTCCAGCAGTACGTCCAGCCCACGTGTTTATCTGACCGGTGCTCGGTTTGGTACGGAGCTCGCCTTTTCACCACACACATCTAGCTTTGATACAGTGACCTGATGTGACCTCTGCATTTGACCCATCCGTGAAGGAGCAGTGGGCAGCTTTTTGGCAGCGCTTGGGGATGGTACCTTGCTCATGAGTACCTCAATGGTACCGTTACCAGTCCGGGACTTGAATTGGTGAACGCTCTTTCACTGTTACACCACCAACTGACCCAGACCTCTGCATTTGACCCATCCGTGAAGGAGCAGTGGGCAGCTGATGTGCACTGCTTGGGGACGGTACCTTGCTCATGAGTACTTTACGGTACCTATAGTGGTCCGGGATTTGAACCGGTGAGCATGTGAATGAATTTTCCCGCTTAAAATCATCAACGGTTAGGTAGTTGGCTCGGTGATCGAAGGGTTGCCGATTTAAGTCCCTGACCAGTAAAGGTACCACTGAGGTACTCATTGCCCGTGTCAGCTGCCCATTGCTCCTTCACGGATGGGTCAAATGCAGAGCTCACATTTCATTGCTGTGCACTGTGTCCTGTGCTGTGTTCACTCACTCCTTTTACGCCTGTTTTTCGTCGGCACCGAGCCAACATGAGGCGTCACGTCTCTCTTTGGAAACGTCAAGAACGATCAAGGAGCAGAAAATTTGGATCTCTCTTAGCGCGTTGAGGTCAGGCCCTTCAGCGTCTCGGCAGGTGGAGGCGTCTTCCCTCCCCCCGGCGTGGCCCGTTTTCCTGCTCTCTCCAGGGAGCCCCGGCTGCGTTTATGAGAGCGCCTCGTGAAAAATGTGGGGGGTCACGTTCTCGGGGACGTGGTGGTGCTGGGGGGGAGGAGGAGGAGGAGGAGGAGGAGTCTCTCTTAACGCTGCACGCTCTCCGTTTGATCTCCTCCCGTAAAGACCGGGTTTCATGGGCGAGGTGTCCCAGCAGAGACGTCGTTAAACTTTCACTCTGGCATTACCTCATCCGTGTCCTCCGTGTTAAAGAGGCCGCGCCGTGTGATGCCCCTCATCTGCCCCCCCACCCCCAGCACGCCTCGCCTACAGAGCACCCTGCCTAACTGCTGAATCACAGCTACACGCGCTGGACGAGTCCGACCTCAACTCGTTTGTCTGTGTTGTCAATTTCAAAGACATATTCCAACGGTAACTGAGGCCGTTTTTTCCCCTCGTCTTGGTCCTGTATGATTTAAATTTCAAGACTGATTGTACGCTTGAGTTGACAATGCGGGCTGACAGCTTTAATTCTAGGGTTGTGTGTATAATCAGACTCATAGCACAGAAATTACAGAGCTTTTCACAGTCCAGTGAAATTGCACAGTGATTGAACTGACCGCTTGTGTTTTGAGGCTGTTTGGTTTGTACGCTGGAATTCTGCTCAGACAAAAAGCTATGCAGTGAAGTGAAAAACGGGACCACTTGCCTCAACTTTGGCTAATGTTTACTAGGGGTGCAACGATTATTCGACGTTGTTGACAAAAGTCTACAAAAAAAATAGTCGCCAACGAATTTGATTGTCGATAATTGTCGCCAGACATATTTTTAAACGGAGTTAGACGTTTTCCTTCCTTTCTACCTGCGCAGTACTACCGCTTTCCAATAGAGTGCACCAATACACCGCAGTAGCATTCAGTGACAGCTAGAAGAATGGCCCTGTGGTGTCACATCAACGCCAAAACTAGAGCGCGCAAAATGGCTTGCTGCAAAAATTTTGCGGGCGTAAATTTCAAAGTCTCGAGAGCACAAAATTAAGAATCGAGTGCGTGGTTGTGATAATATTGCGCGCGAACTGTATTTTTCTCTCGAATGTCTTTTTCCTCTCTGTGTTAAATGTCCTCGCGCACGAAGTAGATTAGCGTCGAGCGGCTTTTTTGCTCGAGTGAGATTTCTATGTGTGCGGTTTGAAAGGGGCGTTTTGGCAGTTTGGGGGCGGGGTTTTGGCAGTTTCTGCCTGCGAATCCTATTGGCCGATGGCTCCTGGCTTTGTGATTGGCTTAAGAAAGTTTCTACAGAAAAACCAAAGATGTCAGAGGAAGAGAAAGGCGACGGGTCGGTTAAACACAAGTTATAGTTTATCGACCTTATAATTATATTTTGTTAGGTCTTACACGTTTAATAAGCACGCAAAATGGTAAAGTAACCAACGCCTTTGTCACTCGCTCATAAATGTTATAATGGTATGTTACCATTTTCTCAGTACCATCAGAAAACCAGGAGCCATCGTAAGACTAGATAAGGCAAAGAAGAAACTTATTTATTAAAATATGCTTTTGAGTGAACTATCTTTCTTATCTTTATTATTTATACTAAATGTAAAAGCTGGTAGCTACATCGGAGCCATTTTATAATTATGCAATTTATAATCCGATTAGTCGACTAATCGTTTTAATAGTCGATGACTAGTCGACTATCAAAATAGTCGTTAGTTGCAGCCCTAATGTGTACAGATCAATACCTTTACGGTACCTTTATTGGTCCGCGACTTAACCGGTGATCGTCCAGTCACGGGGACAATGTCCTAACCGTTACACTTCCAACTGACTCAATTTGGGAAATAGACGCAGCAGCTCATCCTCATATGAAACGTCACGAAGAACTGGAGGAGCTTGAAATAATGGTGAGGTGGAGGAGGGGAGGGAAAATATTCTACATAAAACTTTAAAAACGAATAATTCTGTTAATAATTTTCCCAGTGATGGGCTCCGGTCCCCCCCGAGACCCGTTGGGATTAAGCGCTTCAGATAATGAATGAGTGAACGAATAACTTTGCCAGAGGTTTACAGATTTTCCAAAAGCTCTTCACCGTTGCATTCACAATTACATCTTCAAAAATGACACCACAGTGATATTAAAAATACATGACACTCTTATAGTAGAGTTGGGATCAAGACCACCTAAACTGAGACCGAGACCAGACCAAGACCAGAGAGTGTGTAGAGACCGAGACACGACCAGTACTCTGAAGGAGAACGAGACCAAGACCAAGGCACGTTTTACAGCACATGACAAATAAGTTGAAGATGCAAAGCCTAAGCAACATTAAAGATGTTTCTTCAATATTTCTCTCTTTCGTATCTATAATGAGGAAATCACTTCACTGGAAGCAGTTATCAACACTGATCACATCACGTTAAACTCAACAAACCACAGTGAACACTCCTCAAGACCAAACTCACTGTGTTATTGACCTGCAGAGTTGTTATTATTCAGAGACTTTCTATGGTTTAGTGCTGTGAAGAACAATAAGGTTAGTGCAGGTGGAAACACTTCTTAATCCATTTGGTATCTATCTGGATACAGAATAAAATTATTGATAACAAATAATACATTTTTTAATATTTATTTTTCTCTATTGATTACTCTTTAACATTATAAAATTGAAAAATATCTGATCAATTAAAGTTTTGGATAATTTTGAGCTGATTTGGTTTCATTTTGTTCTAAAAAAATGAGCTGCTTTTGGCCTTTCTGGAAGAGAACTACATTTTTGCACATGATGGAGTTCCATATGAGAGTCGCGAGCACTAACGCGTGTTTACATTGTGAATCATGTAATTAATGCGATTTTACGCAATTACTTCAGTTTTTGTGCATGTAATTACTCAGAAATAATTTCACACGCAGAGGAATATAATGTGGGGTAAGTTGAACGTCTTGTGATTCTGACGGTATGTGTGTGGTTTGTGTAAGTTAAAGGGATTCTGAGTTATTAAAACACTAATTAATAAACAATACAAAATACCTGCGTCGCTCTCAAAGAGTTTTAATAGTAATATTATCAGAGTTGTGGTCTCGACTGGTCTCTAAATCAAATCCCGAGTCCATGACAAGACCGAGTACAAATACGGCCGAGTCCGAGACAAGACCGAGACTTTCACAAACGGGTCTCAAGCTCATAGCATTTGTATTAAAATTAGGCGCTGCCAGCAGAAAAACCGCATTTGGTGGACACACGCCCTAAAGGTGGGCGATATCACCTCGACGCACATTTAACTCTCAATGCAATAGTGAATATCTTTTGACATTTACTAAATTTGTTCAAAAGCACAGATCTCCTGACTTGGTGTAGAGTTGTGTGTGTGTGGGTGGTGTGTGTAGTTCCTCTGCTGTAATTCTAAGCTGGTGTGTGATGGAGTGTTTTGGAAAGATGAGGTGAACATTAAGCGTTACCAGGTGATAAATCGTGGCAAAAAAAGAGGAGCAGCTCAGGATCTGAAGCGTCCCACCACGTCTTTGAAGCGCAGCGTCATGAGTGAGTGAAGACAGGACTAATGAGCAAACATTACAGAACATCAGCACTGAAGACGTGTGATGGAAGCTTCCTCTGCAGATGTCAGCCAGACACTCAGTGCAGACGAGGTTTTGAGATCACTTCTTAAAGAGTCAGCGTTTGTCATGTGCAGTAATGCAGTGGAATTCTTACTTGATGCTTCTCTCGAGATTACAGACAATTCAAGAAGGTTTCTCATGTACAGCTACGCAGAGAGATGAAGCTACTAGGGCTGCAACAACTAATCCATTAAACTGACTCAAATCGATGATTAAGATAGCTGCTGACTAATGTAATAATGGATATGTTGGGTCTACGTTATTATACACATACGTACAGTGGCTACTCCCTAACGTGGGGTCAGTAAGCTAACCAAAGCCGCAGTGGCAGTAAAGCAGCATTAAGCTGGACGCTGACCACCATAAAAGAAGAATAAGAAGGAGACGAGAACCAGTGCCGTGTCTTGCGTCACTAAAACTGAAGTAACTGTAGAAACACATGAATGAGATTTTTCGTGATGTAAACACATGTGCTGTTTGTTAGAACACGACTCTCTCAGGAGGTCATTCACTAAAGCGTCCAGTTCAGTCAAATCTTCACATTTATTACAGACAAAACTCACTTATAGCTGATCAATAACAACAACCAGCGTTCTACTCACAATACAGACATTTACTTGATATGTTCAGTGATTATTCCGACGCGTGTCCACCACGTTATTGTGACGCGACTCTCATGTGGAACGCCGTCTTGCACAAAAATGTAGTTCTCTCCCAGAAATGAGCCAAAATTGAGTTATAGGCCAAAATGAGTCCAAATTGGATAAAAATGGACAAAATTTCATTTTCAATTAATCAGAATTTTATAATGTTAGAGAGTAAAAAATAAATATAGAAAAATTGAAGGAGACAGTTTGGTTTATTAAAAAATGTTGGAAATTTTAACCGATTAATAATTGATTAATCAACAAAAATAATCTGCAGAATAATCCATCATCAAAATAATAGTTATTTGCAACAGAGTTTCCTACACAGTATGGAAAAGTATGGAATTTGGTTTTAGTCCTTTCCAGGTGGATAAGTATGGAATGTCCCTGCGCGTTAAGATTACCACAGAATAACGACGCTGAGCACTCCCCAAGAGTTGTGAACACCAGTTGAATGCCGTGTATATCCCCTGGAAATCCTGCCGCACTCAACTAAACCAGAATAGGCTTTCAGTTTTGTGTGGGTCTTATTCCATCACTTTGTCCAAACAAACTCAGAAAAGTCAGCTGTTTAACTACTGAAGGTCTAATGAATGCAGGAATAAATCAAGCTCAGGTTTCATGAGCCTTAATTAAGACACGGTTGAGGTTTCCTGTACCAGAATTAAGTCCCAGCAAACGTCGACGTTTTCATTTAGACCGAACTCTGACACACTGGCACGACTGTGTGAGCGATGGCCTTTCTGAAAGTCTACTGAAGGTCAAGGAGAAGCCGTGTGTTCTTACAAGCAGGAAATGTCAAATTATCGAGTGTTATTATTCGTGTGTGTGACCTCCATTTGATTTGCTAAATAGGGACTTGGGGAGTCGACTGCATGTTGGCAAAGCTACCAGCCCTGCTAGACAATACAAGCACTTCAAAAAATTCTGCTGGTGACCGCCTATTATTTCTGTATTTTTCATTTACTCGCTGCTCTAACATGTAAAATATAGTGTAAACTGTAATCTACCTACTCTATAGATGTAGTATAATATAAATTGCTCGTATATACTCTATGTATTAGATGTGAGTGAAATATGGAATATACTGGATGTTAGGAGTGCACGGTATAAAAGGTATAAAAAGTATGCAATATAAATTTGGCCAACGATAGAGATTTTGATCATACCGGCGTAATGTGCTGAAATGAACACCTGGCTGCCTCGTGAGACTGTGCAAGTCATTGTAAATAAAAGTAAGAAATTTGAGAAAGTAAATAAATAAAGCTAAGAACTAAGTAAAAACATGAATGTAAAATATTTACATTTATATATTACATTTGAATGAAAGTTAAATGATAAGGACATTGGACCACTTTCACCTTGTGCAATTTCTTACGTTTTTTGGTCTGAAAAAAGTTGACATTTAAATAATGTATTTTTACACAGCTGTAGAACTGAAGAAAACTCAATAAGCTAATGTTTTACACAAACAAGGGAAGAACTGTTACTTTAAAGATCTAATTATATACCACAATATATACCGTCTATCGCCTAGGGCTCAAAATGCCTAGGGCTTGTTTCGTGTGTGATGTAGTAAATGTCTATATGGTGAATATCGAGTACGAATCCTCACGTTAATGTTAAACAGACTTTCACGTTTCACGTTTGGCTTCACGCCCCTCTCACGGCAGAGCGCTCACTCCCCCACCCCTCCAGAACACTCTCCTAGCGCATTGTTACCTGCTTGTAGAAGGCAGGTGTGTGTGGTGGTGGTGTTCTCCGGTGAAAATGAAGAGTTGCAGTGGCATCGGTGACTCAGCTGTCAGACTGGAGCGGTACTTAGCTTTTATCCACATACTGGAGCTGCAAGATGACGTTCATCGCGATTTAAACGTGCTGTGCATGGACGCTCGTGATATGCAACGCCCTCACTAACAAAAACGTTCCAGTATAGTCAAACCTTCCCCTTTATTACAGACAAAACCCTTATTTTAGCAGGTAAATAAAAACAACTAGCGTTCTACACACAAAGCAGCTGCTTACTTACTCGCTTTATAGTGACGGGACTCCGAGTCACATTGCAGAGGATTGTGGGAAATGTAGTTCTAACCCAAAAACAGAGAATAGCTCGATATATATATATTGTGTATCGCGATATAGCTTAAAAATATCACCATATTATTTTAGGCCATATCGCCCACCCTATATGTATATTGTATAGCATAAGAAACTAGTATATTTATTAGTGAATGTATGTTTATACAGTGCCCTTCACTATTAGCAAAAAAAAAAAAGTAAAAATTGATAGAGAAGAAAATTCAAAATTTGCTGAATTGTTTTCATCTTACACTGGAAAAAATAAGAAAAATCTGACTTGTTATTGAACCAAATATTTAAATACCAATCACATACTTAGTTATGCAGGTACAACATGTAGTGAGTGCTATGTACCCTGAATGATTTAAAGACTGTGAAAACTGAGGCCGTGTCCACACCTACACGGGTATTTCTGAAAAACGCAGATTTTCCATTTTTTAATTTTTTTTTTTAAATCACGTCCACACGAGCACGTTTTCAAAAATATCTCCATCCACGCGCAATCGCAAAAAACGCTGTCAAAAGCATGCCTTGCATTGTAGATGAAAACCTAACGTACACACGGCGCATACTGTGACGTCACATGAGTGGCGCGCGATGTGACGCGAAACGGTAGTATATTTAACGTTTAATATTTTTCTCATATTTATTATTCTTGTCCGGCTGTCCGTTTTGCGTTATGCGTTTCATCTACTGATGCATGGCTGAGATGACCGTAAAGCTCCTCTAGACTTGACGGCTGGTTCGCCACTCTAAACTTCAAGCACTAACCTCCGGCCTGAAGACGGAAATGCAGCGTTGCCGTTGCCAACGGGAGAGCGAGGTCAGAATGGGCATGGCCCGTCCAGCTGCCGCGGTAAAAAAACAAAGCGTGACGTGCCCAGGTCGCCCACTCGCTCCGTCCTAATTGGATATGGTAGGGGAGGTTTTATTGAAATCACTCACAGGTGCAGAGCTCACTTAAAAGTGCAGCTCGCAAACCTCTGACAACTTTCAGCTGTCTGCCGGTGTTAAAGTGTGTGTGTGTGTGCACGACCCTGCTTTCCCAGACAAAAATCTCTCTTCCCCAGACTAAAAAGTGGTGTTGGCTTTAATGGCTACTTTCAAGCTTTGTAGCGGTGTTGTGTAGATGCGGATGGGGTGAGACGTGGTTGGTGGGGTTTTCGGGATGGGGTGAGGCTCAGTTGGTGTTGATTAGGGTTGAGGTGAGGCTTGGTTGATGGGATTTTGGGGTGGGATTGGGTTATGGCTCAGTTTGTATGGTTTTGAGGTGAAGTATGAGGCTCGGTTTACTGAGGTTTAGGGTGGGATGAGGCTCGGTTTTGAGGCGGGGTTTTGGGGTGGGATGAGGCTCGGTTTTGAGGTGGAGTGAGGCTTGGTTTGTGGGGTTTTGGGGTGGAGTGAGGCTCGGTTTGCGGGGTTTTGGGGTGGAGTGAGGCTCGGTTCTGAGGTGGAGCGAGGCTCGGTTTGGGGTTTTGGGGTGGAGTGAGGCTCGGTTTGCGGGGTTTTGGGGTGGAGTGGGCCTCGGTTCTGAGGTGGAGGCAGGCTCGGTTTGCAGGATTTTGGGGTGAGTGAGGCTGGTTTGGGGAGTTTTGGGGTGGAGTGAGGCTTGGTTTGTGGGGTTTTGGGGTGGGTGGGCTCGGTTCTGAGGTGGAGCAGGCTCAGTTTAGGGTGGAGTGAGGCTTTCGGTTTGGGGGTTTTTGGGGTGGAGTAGGCTTGGTTTGTGGGGTTCTGAGGTGGAGGCGAGGCTCGGTTTACTTGAGGGTTTGGGGTGGAGTGAGGCTCGGTTCTTGGGGTTTTTGGGGTGGAGTGAGGCCTTTCGATTTCTTGTGAGGTTTTGGGGGTGGGATGAGGCTCGGTTTTGAGGTGGAGTGAGGCGCTTTCGGTTTGTGGGGTTTGAGGTGGAGTGGAGGGCTCGGTTTGTGGGGTTTTGGGGTGGAGTGAGGCTAGAGTTTGCGGGGAGTTTTAGGGTGGATCTGTTTCGGTTTCTACTGATTTGGGGTGGGATGATGCTCGGTTTTTGAGATGGAGTGAGGCTCGGTTTCTTGAGAGTTTTAGGGTGAGTGGGCTCGGTTTGTAGGGTTTTAGGGTGGGATGAGGCTGTTTTGGGGTGGAGTGAGGCTCGGTTTACTTGAAGGTTTGGGGTCAGGTGAGGCTCGGTTTGCGGAGTTTTGAGGTGGAGTGAGGCTCGGTTTTGAGGTGGAGTGAGGCTTGGTTTGTGGGGTTTTGGGGTGAAGTGAGGCTCGGTTTGTGGGGTTTTGGGGTTCGGTTTGCTGGGTTTTGGGGTGGAGTGAGGCTCGGTTTTGAGGTGGAGTGAGGCTTGGTTTCCGGGGGTTTTTGGTTGGAGCGAGGCCCGGTTTGTGGGGTTTTGGGCCGATACGAGCCTGGTGAAGATAAGTTGGTACTGGAGATATTGCACACTGAAAAATGAGATAACAGTTCTCTAGTAATAACTAGGATAAGACACGTGCCATATTGATGCAGCTTTTAGTAGGTGTTGTGTAAATGATGTTGACCCGATGTTCTCCCCCCCTCTCTCTCTCTCACAGGACATCCGTAACACGGTGGGCAATATTCCGATGGAGTGGTATAAGGACTATCCTCACATCGGCTACGATCTGGACGGCAAGAAAATCTACAAACCAATCAGGAACAAGGACGAGCTGGACGAGTTCCTGGAGAAAATGGAGAACCCTGATTACTGGTACACGCACACACACACACAATCTTCCTCTCTCTCCCCCAGAATCACAGTCTCTCACGTTGCCTCTTACTCACACTCTTCATACTTTGTCACAATCTTTCTCTGTCCACTAATTTATCTCTCCCCCCTTTCGCCCTCTCCGTCTCTCTTAGGCGTACGGTGCATGATAAGAAGACGGGAGTGGACGTGTGTTTGTCGGACGAGCAGGTGAACTTGGTGCAGCGTCTGCAGCAGGGCAAGTTTGGGGACGTCAGCTTCAACGAGTATCAGGTACACCAAGAAAAACACTCACTTTCTGGCCCTTACACGCACACACACACACACACGGCCTGATGAGCTGAGAACAGAACAGAAGAAAAACAAGCCTCCCCGAATCTCTCTCACACACACACAATATGAGAGCGCAGTGTGTTGTTCTGCTTTGTTGAACAGTCATCAGAGCGATCACACAGCTTTATTAGGATTCACACTAATTGTTAGCTCCTGTTCTGGAGTAAACGGTTGAGTGAGTCACGAGTGTGTGTGATCAGGACGAGGGAAAGCAAACCTCACACACACTTTAAACAGCATTATGTGGTGAAGCCACCTGTTATAACTTGAGTGTGTGTTGTGTCTGGAGATGTTGATGGCCCAGATGTTGTCATTTATGTTTGTCGTCATGTCTGCTGCTAATTGTAACACTCTGTAACACCGAGCACCACACTTTCCCAGTTGTTAAACTCAACATTACGTCTGCATCCCTAATGGAGTCACCAACACACTCATCAACAACATCCAAAAGCTTGCGCCGTAGGTTGATTGGTTGCTCTAAATTGGCCCCTCGGCTGTGTGTGTGTGTGTGTTCGGGTGAGTCAGCTTGCCCTGCCGTGTGTTGGTGCTCGTCCGTAGTTGGTTTGGAGCCCCGCGACTCCGATGGGGATTAATCGGTTCAGATAGTGAACAAACGAATGTCTTTATTTGACGTTTTTCTCCAGCCTGCAGTTGACTTCTTCTCCGGGGAAGTCATGATCCACCCGGTGAGCAACAGGCCCGAGGACAAGCGCAGCTTCATCCCGTCTCTAATCGAGAAGGAGAAGGTGAGTCTCTCTCTCTCTCTCTCTCTCTCTCTCACAGATAGGGCTGGGCCATATGACCCCAAATCAACATCACGATTCATTGTAGATTTTACCTCAATTATGAATAATGAATTTAGCTAAAATGTTCAATGAATCGTGATGTTCGATTTTGCAATGTCCTGTGTGAATTCCATGACGCCGCACTCGGTTCATTCAAGATTTTGTTTGTATTCCAAGCTCCAATTTGACCAAAAAATTATTCGTACTCTGACATGTTCACAGTTTAGGCGGTTTGACTGCTTTATGTATGTATGTATACATATATATCTATCTATCTTTTTCTCTCTCTCTCTCTCTCTATATGTCTATATCTATATATATAGATAGATAGATAGATAGATAGATAGATAGATAGATATAGATATAGATGTACATACTGTATGTATTTCAGTGTTTAGCGTGGGTGTTAGTGCTAGATCTGGAGTTTTGGAGTCACGTTTTGGTCTGGTGCACTCCTAACTGCTCACATCTGTGCAGCATTACACCTAATGATTCCCACACCGTGGCGTTTTTGGGGGGAAAAGTGGAGCTTGGTCTCAAACTGCAGTAATGGGATCTGAAATTGGGAGCTGAATGGAATTAAAGCCACTAACTTTACAGTAAAAATCTATATATTAAATAAAGGCTTGCACATGTGCAGTCGGACCACATCGGCCCTTAGTGCAGCGGTTTAGACTCTTAAGCAGTGGGTTTCCCAGGAATGTATGTCAGGGGTCGACCGATTACCGGCCTGCGCTACTTTCAGGGCTGATATCGATACCAGTTATCACTAATCAAGGAGATCGATAACTGATATTTTGAACCGTTATAAATTTACTTACAAAGTCAAAATTTAGACACCAGTTATATCAGCATCAGTATTTAGCTTTTTTATAGTATTAGTCATATTTTAAATCTAAAATGCTTTTTGATCTAATAAGCTTTTATCTAATTGTTTATATGTCACCAGTGAAGCCTATCAACGCTGAAGGCACTGAAAGTTGGTGATTCTGACACAGAAGCCGGGAGCTCTTTGGACTCTTTGTGTTAAGAACATGATGAAAAGTTCCCAGAATGAAACAAATGCTTAAAATGTGTTAAAAAAAAAAAAAAAAAGTTTGATGTTGGAGTGTTTAAGTTTTGACACCAATTTTCATTTTTCCAGTTGAGGTGTCTCATTTCAAAATATCAGTTACCCGTTTGATAAATATTATATCAGCCCTGAAAAAAATACATATCAGTTAATTCCTGATTCAAGCTTCTGCAGTGACGCAGCCTCATCTAGGTTCTACAGATTCTAGCAGGGACCTCTTGACCTTTGCCTGCCATGTCGAGGACAGTCCACTTCACTCTGTCACCGAAATCAGCTTTAAACTCTACTGTATCTGTGGCACGTCACTAGGTTGGGAAGCTGGTGCACGCCATCAAGATGGGCTGGATCAAACCTCGCCGGCCCAAAGAAACGGAACAGCAGTACTACGACCTGTGGGCCAAAGAGGACCCCAACGCCATCCTGGGACGACACAAGATGCACGTCCCCGCCCCCCGGATGAAGCTGCCGGGACACGAGGAGTCCTACAACCCCCCGCCTGAGTACCTCCTCACCGAGGAAGAGGTGTGTGCCTGTTGCTTCTCTTTTTTAAAAAACCATTTGGAGTTTACACGTCGTGTTTTGCATGCTGTGGGTCAGAATGAGTGGTCCCCCGGTGAATGCTAATTTAGCTTTGTTCTTGGTCATTCTCTTAGTCTGGAATGGAAGGGACTAGCACCCAAAGTACCCTATTTGGAGCTGCCACATCAGATCATCCTTTTATTAATATTGATTTGGCAAAAAATTACATCCAAAGCTTTTTCTGATGTTACTCCTACATTTATCCGGGCTTGGGACCAGCACTAACAGATACTCTAACGTGCGCATGCCCAGTGGCTGACCACCCAAAGTACCCCTGGTTCTGAAAGGTCTGGTGTCCAGTTAGTCTCTGTTTACCAGTGTTGGATGAGTGACATCAGCCATATCCTTGAGTCAAGGTAGATATAAAATATTACTACACAGTAAAAGTCCTCCCTTTAAACTTCATCTTGAGTAAAAGTAGAGAACAGGTTAGGATTAGGATTAGGGTTAGGCTTGAGAACAGGTAAAGTTTTAGTTTAAGGTTTGTAGTCAAGTTTAATAAAAATTAGACCCAGGTTCAGAAACGAGTTTGTCTTTACCATATTGCAACTCTATGTCACTGTGCATCAAGTGGCCAAATCCCATTCCTTATCTTACTAAGATGCCGCGTTTTCATTCTGCCGAGTTTTGCAGCGCCGTTTTCCTTATTGTTCGTCGCTGAATCTGTCTTTCAGAGGCTGGTGTGGGAGCAGCAGGACCCGGAGGAACGCAGGCTCAACTTCCTGCCGCAAAAGCACTCGTGCCTTCGCTCCGTGCCGGCCTTCTCACGTTTCATCCACGAGAGATTCGAGCGCTGCCTCGACCTCTACCTGTGCCCCCGCCAGCGCAAGATGAGGGTGTGTCAGCAGTTTTACTCCTTCAAATACCAGATGCAACATGCCTTTATTGTTGCTCTATGAGTACAGTGAGCCCAGCTGACGAATGATGAAAAAATTTAGGACAGACGTTAAATAATCAATATCATGAAACATTTAATGACGTTAATTGAGGTGGTTTAAGGTTTTTTTAAAGTTAAGTAGATGTAATAAGAAGATTTTCAAGAGCTTATTTTGTCACAATCATAGTTAAGACTCATAAAATGTTCAACGAAATGTTAAACTAATGATTAAAAAAGAAGGAAATCAAGATAAAAATTTTATTTAAAAAAATAGCAGGGGATTTTTTTTCCCAAGGACGATGCTGATTACAATCAATCAAGGAGAGTGATAACAGATGTTTTGAACCGATATGTCAGCGTTTGCCTGAACACTGCACTTTGACCCTCCACGGCAAAACCAGTCGCTTGTTGCCAATTTTCAAAATTGAGTTATGATGTTTTCATGAAAGGGCATAAATCAAGCTTCAAAACGATGCCTATATGTAATGAATGGGACGACATATGACTGAGATATCAACATTCAAAGGAGTCGGGTTTCTCCTGTCACGCCAAGTGAGAAACGGAGAAATCTGCCGTCGAAGTTGACTATCGCCGTAGCACTCACAGACGCTTGGTGCGGTCGCGGCTACGTTTGCATTTACGGTAGCCTACGCTGCATTCACAGCCACACGGATAGCCTACCTGCGTTAGGTTAACTGAACTCGGGAGACGAAGATGGATTCCGGAGAAATATCTTCACGCTAGTCAACCAGTGGATTTACCGTAAATATTGAAGTAGAGCGGTCAAAACACAAACTTTTAACATTCTGCTGGAATTGAATTCCTCACCTCAAGAAAGTCACGTTTTTAGGATGGAAAGGGTAAGTTTTGCAGCCAAATTTATTCACAACAGTACAGTATAGACCTTCCACTGTTTCAAAATACTAAAAACTAAAAATCCAACATTTTACCCCACGCAACATAAACGCTCCTTTTTCTTGGAAATCTCCGTTGCGACAAGCGACTGGTTTTGCCGTGGAGGGTCACATATGACCATCTGAATGGGATTCACGCGGAACGCTGCATTTCAGCAGCAGTGGCAGGATAAGGGCCTGTGTCCACCAAACACGTTTTTGCGCCGGAAGCGTCTATTTTTAATACAAATCCTATGAGCTTCAGCGTTCAGAATATCATAACCACGTTGTGAGCAGAGCTTGAAAATGCAAACAGAAGACACAAAAGCAAGAGACAAAAAAGAGAGAGAAGACAATTTATCGAAAAACTGCATTTAAACTCCAACAGACTGTTCATCAGCTGATCAGCTGCTCAACTCTACTTACAACCTGGTTACGGTTCACCAACGCAAAAAGCAAACACTTGTCATCTTTCCCCCGGTGGTAAGATTTCCTTCAGGACTGTATTAACACAACGTCTCTGTCTGTCCCCTCCACCAGGTGAACGTTAACCCAGAGGACCTGATTCCCAAACTGCCCAAACCCAAAGACCTGCAGCCCTTCCCCACCACCCAGTCTCTGGTACGTCAGCGCCACGCCGTCATTTTAACGCCATTTTAAAGTCTGAGTGCTCAGTGGAGCTTTCACAAGCGAAATCTGGCGTCAGTACACGCTCCGGCCAATCACAGAAGTGGAGGAAGTTGATTTTGTCCACAATTAGGGCACTAATATGACTCCAAGTTCAAATTTCGAATCCGAGCGCAGATTTTGCCAGTATAGCATCGAGGTGTTGGTAATTTCAGCGTTTAAGTGTGCATGCTTTGTTACATTATATTACATGATGTTGATATAGAACACTCATCATTAGGGCTGTGTGATATGATGAAATGTAAAAATGAAAATGTCTTATCGTTTCATAGTACGCTCTATCGCTTATTTCATGGTGTCAACAAAACACACCGTTTGTTGATGGTGTGGAGGATGAGGGTTTGCAGTAGGCCCCGCAGCGCCACATGGGTGTACACACAGACAATACTATGGTGTTATATTTGTGCCTTAATTCTGAGTGCGCAGTGGAACTTTCAAAAAGTCAAAGTCAACTTTATTATCATCTCTGCTGTATACTGTACAGATACATAGAGAGACGAGACGACGTGGCTCCAGGGTTTTTTTTTCAGTGCAGAGAACAGACAACAACAGAACAGAGAACAAATAAGGCAGTGGCACAGATAAGGCACATGGAATAAACAATAAATAAGTAAAATACTAAATATACATTAAAAAATATACATTTTAAACTACACATGGAGTGTTAAATATAATCTGAAACTAGGAATAGAAATAGAGGTAGAATTGAGAAAGTTAGGATGCAGTTTTACCTACAGGTGGAAACTGACATTTTACACTGGATGTGCAAGAGGTCGGAAGTTATAATATGACAGATACTATATCCGGACTATTTGTACGTAAAAATGTTCAGTGTATGTGCAAACATGCGAACGTTTATACAAGCAGTGTACAATGTTTGTGCAAATAAGTGGTGGCAGTGCAGTGTCGTAACAACAGTTATTTGAGGAGGAGATAGTCCATGCAAGCAAAATCTGGTGTCTGTGCGCTCAGCTCTCTCTACACACACACTCCAAACACTCCATGCCCTAGCGTTCAGAGCGCCACCTTTTGCAGCTGTTTTACGGAGTAAAAAGCGATGTTTGACCACAAGTCACTAGAGCGCTGCAAAAAGGACCTTTTCAACAGCACAGTAAAAAGCAGAGGTATATTAGAGCACCGCCAAAAAAAAATGATAATGGAATAAAATGTGTCGATTGTGTAAAAGTCTAGGTGAGTTGTGCCACTTTTGGCGTTCCAGATGAGCGGAGTAGGCAGAGTTGAGCGCACACAGACAGAAAATTTTGCTGGTGAAGGTTCCACTGAATTTACAGGAAGTTTACCATACTGTGAAAAGTAAAATGTAATTCTGAAATGCCACAAATTTCCAAAAATACACTTCTACTCAAGTAAAGCACATGCCTGATTATTGGTCATCGTGAACACACCACAGCACAGCACAGTGCACCACAAGCAAATGTGAGCTCTGCCTTTGACCCATCCGTGAAGGGGCAGTGGGCAGCACCCGGGGAGCATTGCTTGGGGACGGTACCTCGCTCATGAGTACCTCAGTGGTACCTTTACCAGTCCGGGACTTTACCGAACTGGCGACCTTCTGATCACGTGGCGAACACCCTAACCGTTACGCCACTAACTGTTGTTTAAGTTTGGTCATTTGATTTCTTTCTCTTTTCAGGTGTATCGTGGTCACTCCAGCCTGGTTCGCTGCATCAGTGTCTCTCCCAGCGGTCAGTGGCTGGTGTCAGGTTAGTCCCGATCTCACAGTCTCTAAACACGTCTCCTGCTTCATGTGAGCTGCGTTATATTTTACGTTTGTACGGTGGCCTGTGCCTTTTGAGAATGAATTTTGGAATAAGTTTAACCGCACCCTGCGGATTGCTGTCGGTCGTTTAAAGAGAAGTGTAAGATCTTCTTTTTAGGGGTTTTGTTCCCTCGGTTCTTACTGCAGCCTGTCACTCATCAGCTCAGCTCCCCCTCCAGCTCGAGCCGTCTGTTATTTTAGCAGTAGCTGTGCGTACGCTTAAATCATTCCCCCCCCGTCATGACGTCACGTCGGCCTGCGCGCGAGAGCCCGAGCGCGGAGTCGAGCGGCATGTCGCTGGCATCGCGCAGACCGGATAAATCAATCAGCGTCGACTCGCAACACGTCCCCCTCTTCCTCTCTTCGCCAGACTTGATCTCCTTCTCCTCCTCCTCCCTCACTTTTATGGCTTCTGGCAGCACACGTTTTATTGTGGAGCTGCACTGGGAAATCAGACGGGAACAGAGATGTTCGGGTCTTAAGCCACATCAGCACAAGCTTCGGGGTTTAAATTTGCTGCTTTTGAAGAGGCAGATCTCGTCCTGACGGTTATGACATTGCAGGGACGCAGGTTATTATCCGATCTTTATTCCACACCCTTCTTCTGACCGCTGCTCCTACTACAGTTTTTGTGCAACGTTCTAAAACGTGTGGTCTGTAGGGGTGTGGGCTGCTTGTATAGATGTTTCATATTTTTAATCATTTTTTTCCCCCCATACAGCAGTGGCTTGCTTTACGGAATTTGGCCCTTGGAGAACGATAATTGCGGACCACTGCCATAGACTAACGTGGAGCTCAAATTTCACCGCTTTAATGCACAGGCGCCGAAATGTATAGCCTATGTTTATCATCGTTATCAAACTTTTCTTGATTTAAAAAATCGAGATCGTTTTTAGGACTGCAACAAATGACTATTTTTGTAATCGAGTATCCGTGGAATATTATTTTATCGATTAATCGAGTAATCGGATTAAAAAAATTAAATTAAATAAAAATGACAATACGTTTGTTATTAGGCTTATTGTAGTGTGAGTAGAAGTTTGTCAAATACGCTTTATGTTGTATTCAATTGAAAATGAAGAAACATGAAGTTCAAGGGTCATTTTGAACCAATTTGGCCAATAAAATGAGTTGCTTTTGGCCTTTCTGGAAGAGAACTGCATTTCCCACAATCCCCCGCGCACGCCTCGGAGCCGCGTCACAATAAAGGGTTCAGCGCGTTCCGTAAACGAACTATTTAAAAAAATCGATGGGAAAATCTGAATAAACGGCTGTATTGTGAGTGTAACGCTGGTTGTTGTGGTTATTTATCAGCTAAATTACGCGTTTTATCTGTAATAAAGGGCACGTTTTGATGGAAACGGAGCGTTTTAGCGAGTAATGGCGCTTACAAACAGCGTGCATGTTTACATCGCAAAAAAGGTCATTTATGCGTTTTTACGCATTTACTTCTGTTTTTGTGCACGGAATATCTCACAAATACGTTCACATACAGAGGGATCTATTCTCGCCTTGATCGCGCCACTGAAAATATTGTGAAACACAAGCGGCGCCTGCTGTAGCGATTTAAATGACTTAAACGAAGCTTCGATTCTAGAAAAATTGCCTCGACTATTTTTTGTAATCGAATTATTCAAGTTATTCGAATAATCGTTTCAGCTCTAATCGTTTTATTGCCCAGCATTAGTATCAACAAGCAATACAACGTTGGTCGATCCCAGTCATTGTGAACACAGCACACGGTGCACCACAACCAACTGTGAACTCTGCATTTGACCCATCCGAGAAGAAGCAGTGGGCAGTGTTTGGGCAGCTTTGAAGCAGTGCTTGGGGACGGTACCTTGCTCATGAGTACCTCAGTGGTACCTTTACCGGTTTGCGTCCCTCCGATCACAGGGACAACTCCCTAACCGCTTACGCAAGCAACTGCCCCGTTATGACGATGAGATGAAAGCACATCGCTTATACTCATACGTCCGATTTGCTCTAACGTTAACCGCCGCTCTTTGGTGTCTCCCAGACAGGAAGGCATCGGTACCTAAGCGGCCACATTTAAATGGCGCGAGCAAATGTGACCACACTTCCGTACTGTATGGACGTCGTTTAGCTGCTGCGGCTTCATCCCCCGCTGACCGAGGAACACACACTCTCTCTCTCTCTCTCTCTCTCAGCGTTATTAAAAGCGAGTCCGCTTCGGCCCCGGCTCTTTCATATATTTTTATATCCCCCGGGCTAATGGCAGTCAGATGGGCGCTCCTACTGGGAAAACATATTTAACAAAGGAGAAAGCTGGAGGACGGTGACCATCTGCAGTCCGGCTCCTGGGCTGGGAACCGGAGCGCGAGCCCTTGTGAAAGAAGTCTGTCCATAAGCGTCCAGTACCACTAAAAACTTGTGTGGTGATGCATGAGGAATCGGACAACAGAGAGTCCAGTCACTTCATGCACTAAATACACTTTTTGGGGAGTTTTCTTTTTATGTCTTTCAGTCAAATAAAAGACCGTGTTCCAGCAGTCATACGTTTCATCTTCAATAATAGTGTTAAAATCTTGCCACATTCTCGTCAACCCAATTTCATGTATCGTCTCGTGAGCCGGGCGTCTCCTCACAACGCTAGAGGCCTGTGTTCACCAAGCACGTTTTTCCCACTGAGAGCGTTCAAAACTTCACTTCCAGAGTGTTTTCCGTTAGTTACGAAAAGCGGCATCGGGCACTTCCGCGTTCGTTCCTATTTCGGCGTGTTTCTTGGAGACCGCTAGTTTAGCCGACGAGAGAGAAATGGCATCTTAACGTTAGTGGCAACGTTTGAAGTAGATTCTCACGTCTTTGAGACGAGACCGGCTGCATGAAATCTTCTCCCGCTGCTCCAGGTACGCAGCCATTTGTCGTGAGTTCTTGACGGTGTATGTCCCGCCCCTTCCGCGATTTTGATTGGCTAGCAAGAGAGAAGTGGCATTGACGCGCCCAGCGCTGTTCTAAAAGGTGAACAGATTTCAGCTTGAAACGCTCCGACACTACGACAAAAAACCATCCCCACTGGTGTTTTTTTCCACTGAAGGCGCTTAGTGCTCTGAACGCTGACGCTCATGCTATTTGTATTTAAAATAGGCGCTACCAGCGGAGAAAACACGTTCGGTGGACACAGGCCCTAATATGCTGAGTGTTGAAGGTGACTGAGTGTAGGTCATCAGAGCCAAAATATTGTTTATAAATTAATTGTTTATAGCCTAATGTTTTTTCAAAAATGAGTTCTTCCTAACAGTAATAATGCCGATAACACAGTCGTCCCCACTGATCTTTCCCCGAGGGCCAAATTATGTAAAGCAAGTCAGGCTGAGGGCCAACAAATCCACGACACATCTCCCAACACGTGGGAGCCACAGTCTCTGTCACATGCCCTCTCTGTCTGCTAGCTGAGCTGTTTGACCTGCATACTGCTGTCTTCCGCACTGTCTTATAGACAACAGGAGAATAAACGACACATAAATGTGAACAGTTATTAATAAATTATTTTAGATTAATATTATACATAAACAACATTATTTATTTTTCGTTTTAGCAGTATGAAGTATGAAAGTGCTGAAACTCTAGACATAACTACTGGAAATAGTAAGAACCGTGTGTTTTATTGTCTTACTGAGTTTTTATTTTATTAAATAAAATGAGCTGCTGTTGGTCTTTCTGGAAGAGAACTACGTTTGTGCACATGATGGTGTTCCATATGAGAGCCGCGAGCGCTAACGTGTGTTTACATCTCAAATTAATGCCTTTTTACACAATTACCTTAATGTTTGTGCATGGAATTACTCAGAAATAATTCCACATACAGAGGAATGAACATAATGTGCGGTAAACCTATCGTTAAGATTTCACTCGCTCTTAATGACTAGCGGGGTCGTCAACCCGCTGACGTGGAGACCGCTAATCTCACACGTCTGTTTACGTTTGTCGCCGATGTGACGTGAGGGGCCGGATATACCGCTCGCTCGCTCGGGCCGGGTCTGACCCGCAGGCCGCCATTTGGGGTCCAACGCGATAACCGGTCGACTCCCGCTAGAAAAGTCCAAATTTAATCTGCACTCAAGGACGGTGGGACAAGAGGGGAATGAGACAGTGAAAGAGAAACAGATGGAGATGGACAGATCAGCAGGATGAGGTTAGGAGGGGGTTTGACTGGCAACACTCGAGCAGCAATATCTGCTAAGCCGTCCATAACAAAGGACTCCATAAAGGCCACATGCAAAACCACTACAGTCGCGGCGGCTCTTTTTTCTCGCTGTAAAATATATTAAACCAGTAATAAAACCTTCTTTCCCACAGTTAAAAATGCAGTTGACAACCTCCCAGGCATTACAGCCCCTTTTACCCTCAGACTGTACCCCCTCCACACACACACACACACACACACACACCCCTGAGTTTGGCTTTTTATTTTTAATTGTTGTAATGTCTTCCATACAGCGTTCTCTTTTGCTCGATTGAGGCCGTGCCGCCGCCCACCGACTTCGACATTTTCATTTGTGTTTTGAAATGGGGAAAACAAATTGGAAAATATGCTTACGAACACTGGGTGCCAGCGGCAATAAAAACCGAAAGCGAAGTTGTTATAAAAGGAGAAGCTTGTTTCAGGAAAGATCAGCAGTTTGTCTGGTTTTTTTAGATCAGTGCTTGTGGAAGGGACTCGTTGAGGCACAACGAGTAAGAAATCTGCGTCTGGAGTTTAAACCTCTTTACGAGTTTTGCTTCTTCTCACGAGCGGCCGTAACTCCCGCTCGTCCGGCATTCCGCGCCAACGGGGTGGCTGTGGAGGAGAGCGAGGAGAGACTCATACTGATTATTACAAATCAAGAAGACGGGTCCCAGATATTTTGAGCGTCAATATTTAGAATAACAAATATTCCAGCACACAACTTACTGGAAAGGGTTTTAGCTCCTGTTTGATTAAGTTTTGCTTAATAAAGAGCTCCCACTTTCTGGGTAAAAATGCCAAACTTTTAGTGCCTTCATCTTCAGTGCTGAGAGGCTAAACTCGTGAGGTTCAACCAATCAGACAGTGCGGTGGGCGGGGCGTTCTAGACCGGAGTGGTGATTTTAGACACAGAGAGAGGGGAAATGTGACCTTGTCACTTGTCGCAACGGAGGTTTCCAAGAAAAACGAGCGTTTATGTTGCGTGGGGTAACATTTTGGATTTTTTGTTTTTAGTGTTCTGAAACAGTGGAAGGTCTATACTGTACTGTTGTGAATAAATTTGGCTGAAAAACTTACCCTTTCCATCCTAAAAACGTGACTTTCTTGAGGTGAGGAATTCAATTCCAGCAGAATGTTAAAAGTTTCCATATAGGTATCGTTTTGAAGCTTGATTTATGCCCTTTCGTGAAAACATCATAACTCAATTTTGAAAATGGTGTTAAAATCTCATCTCGTACTCGTGAGCCCAGTCTCATGTATCGTCTCATCTCGTGAGTGTCTCGTCACAGCCCTAATAAAACGTCAGTTCTGGACGTTGTGATGTTCAACCAATCAGATGGTGCAGTGGGCGGGGCTTTCTAGACCAAAAAGCTGTGATTGTAGTTTAATTTTAAGTTTAATTTCCTTAACAACGCCAGCTCTTGCTTGCAATCTCTGTGTTCCTGATTATTTTAGTGCCACTGAATTAGGGGCCGTTACAAAATTACAGAAGTATTAAAATATTTTTGAGATATACATATGGGTGAGTAATTATGATATTATTTTAGTTAGGCAACCAGTATTTAAGTCACGTATTTCCTTAAGTATAACAGAATAATCTGTCTCTATCTCACAAATACACAACTTATTCATTGAGAACTGGTATCGGATCAGTACTCGGGATCGACCCTTACCCAAAGCCCAAGTATCAGCATCGGTATCGGAACTGAAAAAGTGTGATCGGTGCGTCCCTAATTTATTGTATCTATTTTGTAAGTCATATCAGTTTATAAACAGATGATACCAGTAGCACGTATGCTTAAGAAGAATCTGTGCCATCTGCAAAAAACCCTAAAGGTCAGGATTGATAACAGTTAAGAAGTTGATCAGAAGGTCACAGTTTCGAATCCCGAGTACCTCAGTGCTGCTTTTACCGGTCCGGGATTCGAACCGGTGACCTTCCGATCACTGGGTGAACCCCCTAACCGTTACGCTATCAACTGCCCACTAATGACTAACGTGTGTGCGGAGGAGAGCAAGGATCGATATTTAGAGCAGTTGAAGAAGTTAGTGTTACAACTGAGGTACTCATGAGCAAGGTACCGTCCCCAACACTGCTCCCCAGGGGCTGCCAAAATAGCTGCTCACTGCTCCTTCAATGCAGGGGTCATATTTTGTTGTGGTGCACTGTGGGTCAAACGACACTCGCTTTAATCCACTTTATTGTCCCAACCCTGCAAACTGGAGCCTTCTCCGTCCTTTGCTGCTGAAACTTGCTCTGCGTTCCGTACGCTGGTTCCGTGCCAACGGGAATGTCCTGACGTCGGCTTTGTGGAGCCTCCGTAAAGCCGAGATGCCCAAAACAACTACAAATTAGCGGGGCGGAGACGGGACACGCGAGGGGTCAGCGAGGCCCAGAGTCCCTTCAGCACTGCACACACAGGAAACACTTAACTCTGCCAACCGTGAAACACTCGACCACCAATCACACCACGGCGTTCGGAGCCGGGATTTAACTAGGAGTATTCTGGGATACGTTATGTATTGATGGATTTTCATGGTATATTGGTATCAGCATTATCACTAGACTTTGAGAAGTACCTTTGTGGCAGTACGAACACGAGAAGTACCTTTGTGGCAGTACGAACACGAGAAGTACCTTTGTGCTTCTTTATGACAGTTACAAAATGAGAAGACGTTAAACCCAAATCAGGTTTATATTTTTTACAGCTAAAAATTTAGACGAGAGAAGCCTCCAGCGCGAAACGCAAGCGTCCCCACTGCGTCTGCGTTGTCCGAGCGTCCGTGTCAGGGGCGGGGGTGGGTGCGGGGTCAGTCGGGGAGACCACAGCTATGTGAGCGCCAGACGCAGCTCTGGGTCGCGTCCCGCTGGGCTAAATCCGTCAGCGCCGCGCTCACTACTTAAAAACACATCATGGTTTTCAGAGTTATTACACTCCACCCTCCGGCCGGGACCCGCCCCCCTCCCGGCCCACACCATGCTTCTCCACCCGCACACCCCACCCCACACTGCTGTTTACCAAGTGTGCAGGTATAAAACCCGGGAGTCTGCACAGGGCTGGGCAATACCACATCAATATCAATATCACCATTCATTACACATTTTTACTTAGATTATGATTGTACTGTAAATACCATGTAAATACTGTGAGTATGAACTATTAAAGCTGGGATATTTTTATCTAATGAAAGATCATATCTTTGGGATTTTATAATAACTGAAGAAATAAACATGTAGCTGTAACTGGACTGAACAGGGTGGAGTCGCGCCCCGTACAGAAATGACATAATGCTGGATTTTACCCCATATTTTGTTGAAATAAAAATTTTTAAAAGGCTTATGCAAAATATTTTAATTTCTAAGTATTAAGAGAATTTCAAAAATAATCAAAAATAACACAAAAATATAGTCAGAAGTGGCAACAAGTGGGGTCCAAGCCAAGTGGCAAAAGCAGCTGATGCAGAAAGAGTCAAAATTAGCATAATAAATTGCAAAAAAGCTCTATTTTGACAACACGTAAATGTATGTAGCATTTTTAGCACACCCTGTTATTCAAATTGCAACATCGTATATTTCCCTCTTCCATGTCCTAGTTTTGATTGTTTATTAAAAATTTCAGCAAAATCGGACTTGCGGTTCTTGACATATTGGCGTCTAGCGTTTATAGCGCCCCCTATTGTTCACTATTGATGCACGCTGTGCCAAATCAATCCAAAGATACAGCTGTTGAAGCAAAATAAGCCACACTCTGCTGCAATTAATTTGCTAATTTTATCCCAAAAAGCTTTCTGTTTCGGTGTCAGGCTAAGTCTGCAGATTCATTTGACACCACACTTGCCTTAATCAGCTAATTAGCCTTGGAGGAGTTCACAAAAGTGTGCTTTTCATATTATGCAAATTAGCTAAAAACCTCAAATTGGGAAGTCTATAGTTCCAATAAGAAAGTTGTTTGGCTTAAGCCTAATAATCATCCAAAACTGAAATTTTCAATCTAGGCCACATGGTTGGAGAGTTAACAAAAAAATGCAAAAAACGTTTGCCTTCGCTATAGCAACAATAATAATAATAATAATAACAATAATAATAATAATAATAATAATAACAACAAGAACAACAACAATAATAATAATAATAATAATGAAAAAAACTTGGACCCCCAATAATTCATGGTAATTGAGGTTTAATGTATAATTAATCGTGATATTGATTTGAGGTGATATCGTCCGGCCCTAGAAAGCAAGCTCAGTGAGTGAGATAGAGACAGTGGATGTTAAGCGAGAGTGATGGGGGTGTTTTTGAGGACGGTGTGGGGTGGGGAGGGGTGAAATAGGGTGAGTTAGAGTGTGTGTGTGTGTGTGTGTGTGTGGAGGGGCTGATATAGGGCTAACAGAGCGGCTCTTTGTTGCGTCGGGGGCCCCCGGGTGTGAGGCTCCTGTCACACCGCGCTGCTTGATGGCCAGCAGAGAGTCCGGAATCTTCCAGCCCCGACGTCTGCTTTCGCTCAGCTGATGAGCCGTAGAGCAGCCAAAAACAACTGCGAGAGAGAGTCGGCTCACACACACTCACACTTATACACACACGCGGGACCCTGTATGGGACGGAGTTAGACTCTGGGACAGTGACGTGAATCGACTATAGTGAGCAGCAGTTTTGGGTAAGGCTCACATTGAAGCAGCTTTAGGTGAAAATATCAGCGGGTGAATGCGTAATGCACAGTAGCAGTGAAAGGTTTGGATTATGGGCTCGACCGATTCTCACTGCTGCTTCTTCAGCATGTTGGAATATTCCCTATTCTCATTTTGTTTGTTGTGAAAAAAAAAAAAAAATTCTCCCCAACAGTCCAGCTTATTACACCCTTCAGTACTTCATGAATTTTACAAAGAATACTTCATTAAAAAAAAAAAACATTTATACTATTTACAGAACATATCAAAGAAATGTATTTACAGCAGTAATGCAGAATAAAAGTGTAATTGATGTGTAGTAAAAGTGAGCGATATATAGATATATAACTCGATGTATCTCGTCTATATGGTGAATATCGAGTACAAATCCTCACGTTAATGTTAAACAGACGGCATGTACGTCACTCTTTCACGTTTGGCTTCACTCCCCTCTCACAGCAGAGCGCTCACTCCCCCGCCCATCCAGAACACTCTCCTAGCGCATTGTTACCTGCTTGTAGAAGTCACGTGTGTGTGATGGTGT
Organism: Distichodus sexfasciatus; assembly: GCA_032718565.1. Lineage (NCBI taxonomy): Eukaryota > Metazoa > Chordata > Actinopteri > Characiformes > Distichodontidae > Distichodus > Distichodus sexfasciatus. The sequence continues at coordinate 84,171 of JAVGVS010000226.1, read as the reverse complement.
TGTTCTCCGGTGAAGATGAAGATTTACAGTGGCATCGGTGACTCGGCTGTCGGACTGGAGCTGCAAGATGGCGACGAGCAGCTTTTACACAATCGTTCACTGTTATTCTGTGCACAAGAAGCAGACGTAAATGTGTAAACACATAAATGACATTCTACACGATGTAAACGCAGTGTGCGTGGACGCTTGTGATATGGAACACCCTCACTAACAAAAACGCTCCAATTTTGGCAAATCTTCCCCTTTATACAGACAAAACCCATATTTTAGCTGATAACTAACAACTGCCAGCGTTCTACTCACAATACAGATGTTTACTTAATATTATTCTGAACGCACATCACAGTCGTGGCGCAGGGCATTGTGGGAAAGAGAGAATATATCGAGAGATATGTCATGTATTGCAGTATAGCTTAAAAAATATTATTTTTTATTTAATGAGCACAATAATTTACTGCAACATGCAGTCATACGTATAAATACTGTTTATCAAAACAACTGGCTCTTTGTAGGAGAAATATGACTCAAGACTTCTGTACTGTATACCAAGAAACAAACTGGTGGATTTTTACAAAATCTGTGTTAATTCAGGAGAATACTAAAAAAGGAAAAACTGTAACGAAAACCAAAAAACAATGCGTTTTTATATCATTCTGTAGTGTGCTTGCCTCTCTAGATGTGCAGCATCTGACCTGACGCTGTGATCTTTTGACCCCAGGCTCGGACGACTGCTCGGTGCGCTTCTGGGAGGTGAGCACGGCGCGCTGCTTGAAGACTGTGGAGCTGGGCGGTGCGGTGAAGAGCGTGGCCTGGAACCCAAACCCTGCTGTGGCACTGATCGCTGTCAGCTAGTAAGCACCACCTCTCAGTACAGGTTAATGGGTTCGATTCCCGGCCGGCGCAGAACTTTTATGGGGTGAGGGTGATGTAGTGGTTAGGACACTCACCTCTGGACCTCTGGAGGATGTGGGCTCGGATCCTGCCTCCAGCACTATCATCCTTGGGCCCCCGAGCAAGACCCTTAACCCCAATTCGCTCCCTAAAATTAGGAAAACAAGTTGATGCCGTGTTCCTGCTGTGATCAGAAGGTTGCAGGTTCGAATCCAGGACTAGAGGCACATAGAATATACAAAGTAAAAACTCCTGCGACGTGGAATAAGCTGTAACTTGTATTTAAAATGCAGAACAGTTGTATGTATGTGGATGTTTGAGGCGTATAATATATAGTTATTGTTGAATTTAAGTTGTTGCATCTGTGTGTGTGTGTGTGTGTGTGTGTAGTGGGGAGACGGTAGTTCTGTTGAACCCGGGTCTGGGAGACAAGCTGGTCTGCAGCGCTACTGATCAGCTGATCTCATCCTACGAGCAGCCGGAGGAGGTCAGAGAGCAGCTGGTGCAGTGGAGCGTTGCCGAGGGTGAAGGTCACCAACAAGGCCAGAGACTCCTGCTCACACACCCCAAGGTACTCACCAGCACACACGCACACACACACACCCTGCTCCATCTGCAGTTTGTCAGATCTACGGAACGCCAAATGTGTCACAGTTCAGCCTAAAGACACCTCACTAGAACACTGTAAAAAGCGCCACCTTTAACAGACATTTTATGGCATAAAAAGCTACAAGTCGACTACAAGTCACTAGAGCACCACAAAAAGCCACATTTTTCATGGTAAAAAGTGCTTGTATATTAAAGTGCCAAAAAAAGGCATTTTTAACTACTAAAATAACGTAAAAAGGGTGTTTTGTAAAGATTGTCAGTTGTGTAAAGATGTGTGAATTTTGGCACCTTTGGCGAGTGTTTGGAGCGAGCATGTAGGCTTGAGTGCACACACAAGATTTTACTTGTGATAGTTCCACTGAATTTACAGAAAGGTACTGTGTTGTGGTGTGTATCGTTATTGGGATTTGAAATGACGTATCGGGATATGAGATTTTGGTCATATCGCATCACCCTAATTCATAGTTCAAATTGATGATATTGTTTTGGGTTAGTTTAAGTTATTTATTAGCCGAATAAAGCAACATAACTACTGGAGCAGTTGGTAGTGTAGGAGTTGGGGAGTTTGCCCCGTGATCGAAAGGATGCCGGTTCGAGTCCCGGACAGGTAAAGGTACCACTAAGGTACTCATGAGCAAGGTATAGGTCACCGGGTGCTGCTAAAAAAGCTGCCCACTGCTCCTTCACAGATGGGTCATATGCAGAGATCACATTTGGTTGTGGTGCGCTGTGTTCACAATGACAAATCACTCACTTCAATAATCACTTAGGCCATGAGACTGCATGTTTTTCACACACACACACAAACTGCACAGAAAATGCTTATTGTCATTATGAATGTGTTATTAGATAAATGAGTGACGTGGCACTGATTTCAGCAGATTCTCAGTAACATATTTTTTTTTAATAATCTCAGCATAAAGCCACCATTACATGTCTTATATTGTCACTAATGTTATTGGCTGAAGGTCTGATAATTGTTTGGTTAATTTAACGTTTAAAGGTGTAGATGTGATTGTGCACAACTTGTTGTTACTCCATTGCTGTGGATCAAAGCAGACTGGTGCAGTCAGATGAAGCCATTAAAGCGTTTGGGCCTTTGTGGTGTCGTGTACCTCACGTGAGCCGCTGCCAGGAGCCTTTTAACCACTGGCAAAACCCTGCAGGTTGTGGTCGGCCCTTTTTATCCTGAAATGGAAAGAAATATAACACGCCTCCAGTGTCCAATTAAAACTACTGGAAAAAGAAAAGCAGCTCACGGTCCACAGCCTGGCAGAAACCAGAGCGGCGTTAATAACCGCCGTAAATTCAGTCCCGAGTCGGCCTCGAGGCTCTAATCTGATTACCGTCGGCGAGGCCGATGCCCAGCGACTTTGACCTCTGATCTTTATGACTAAGGCCCAGTCCCAATTTCCTCCCTTAGCCCTACCACTTAACCCTACTCCTACACCCCCTACTCCTCCCGATTCTCTTTTGGACGGAGGTGCAGTGGGGCACCGCGTCCTCTAGATAGGTAGCCAGTGAAGCCCTTGTGTCTGCGTCACTCCAAATCTAGGGGTTAAGGTAACGGAGAGGCTACTGGATTGGGATTTGGGTTAATCTCTCATCTTCCCCTCCCTCTTTTCTCCTGCGCAGCCGGTGAGGCAGGTGGCGTGGCACAGCCGGGGCGACTACCTGGCCGGCGTGATGGCGGACGGCGGCAGCAGCAACTTGCAGGTGTTGATTCACCAGGTGAGCAAGCGCCGCACCCAGAACCCCTTCCGCAAGAACAAGGGGGCGGTGCAGTGCGTGGCCTTCCACCCGCTCCGCCCGTACTTCTTCGTGGCGACGCAGCGCTACGTACGGGTCTACAACCTGATCAAGCAGGAGCTCACCAAGAAGCTGATGGCCAACTGCAAGTGGATCTCCAGCATGGCCGTGCACCCGGGAGGTGGGTGTTACACATGTAAACACGGCCAGATAAGATGCGGGAGAACACCTGTGTCTAGCTTATAATGCCATGAACATCTCCAGAAGATCTGGACCTTGGGTTTTGAGTTAAAAGGGTGGCGATATGATTGTTTGGAAGGACTGCCCATTTCTGTGGTCATATTGGTTGCTTTATGTTGTATCGTCTCTGTTTCCCAGGTGATAATGTGATTTGTGGCAGCTATGACTGTCGCCTGGCCTGGTTTGACCTGGACCTGTCCACCAAACCCTATAAGATGCTGCGGTGAGTAGGCACAACTACTGACCCACTCCCAAACTCTACTGTCCCTACACCGACCACTAACTAACCCACTCCCGACTCCTGTTGACCCACTCCCAAACTCTAGTGACCCATTCCCGACCTCTTCAGACCCAGTGATACAGTCCCGACCTCTACTGACCCACTCCTAACCTCTAGTGCCCCACTCCTAACTCCTACTGACCCACTCCCAAACTTTACTGACCCATTCCCGACCACTAATTAACCCACTCTTGACCACTATTGCCCCACTCCCAATCTCTACTGAACCATTCCCAACCTCTTCTGACCAAATGATACAGTCCCGACCATTACTTACCCACTGCCAGCGTCTGCAGACCCACTCATGACCTCTACTGACCCACTCTCAACCTCTACCGAACCCTCGACATCTACTGACCCACTCCCGGTCTCTACTAACCCCTGACCTTTACTGAACCCCCTCGACCTCTACTGTCCCCCAGTCTCTGCAGAGCCTCCTTGATCTTTACTGACCCCGCTGAACTCCACTGACCCCAGCCTCTGCTGACCCACTCCTGACCTTACTGCCCCCCTCATCTACTGTGTGTGTGTGTGTGTCCCTGCAGGCACCATAAGAAGGCGGTGAGGGCAGCGTCGTTCCACAGGCACTACCCACTGTTCGCCTCAGGCTCGGACGACGGCAGCGTCATCGTCTGTCACGGCATGGTGTACAAGTCAGTGTCTCTCTCCTCCGTAGTATGTTATATTTACATGAAAGTGCTCTAAATATTTTTCCCGTGTGAATGTAACGCGCTTTTCCTGCTCTCCTCCAGCGACCTGCTGCAGAACCCTCTGATCGTCCCGGTGAAGGTTCTGAAAGGTCACACCATCACTCATGACCTGGGCGTTCTGGACGTGGTTTTCCACCCCACCCAGCCCTGGGTCTTCTCCTCAGGGGCAGACGGAACAGTCCGTCTCTTCACCTAAACCTCCAGCTGCCATCTTTACTCTCCACCTCGCGTGACGCGTCTCATCTGGTTTATTGTCTTTTAGGAGTTTGAGTGTTTGCTGTTAACCCCGGATTTTAAAGAGAGACTCGGGCGTCTGATATAATGTCGTCCTTGAAACAGTTTATTACTTTTTTAATTAAAAAGATTGGATGAAAATCAGCACGGCGTACGATTGGCGTTTTTCTTGTAATCAACTTTGATTTCCACCATGTTACGGGTCAGCTCAACACTACAAGCCCAAAATCACACCATTATACTGTTTAACTTCCTTAACAACACCAGCTCTCACTCACAATCTCTGTGTTCCTGATGCTTTTAGCGCGGCAGGATTAGGGAGCGTCACTAAATTACACAACTGTGTTTAAAGGAGTCATGTTTGAGATGTTATTTTAATAATAAATCATTTAGCATATACATATGGCTGTGTAATTACTACATTGTTTTAGTAGGAAAACAGGATTTAAGTGTTTCCTTAAGCAGCACGGTGGTGCAGTGGTTAGCGCTGCCGCCTCACAGAGAGAAGGTCCCGGGTTCCATCCCCGTGTCCTTTCTGTGTGGAGTTTGCATGCTGTCCCCGTGTTCGCACTGCCTTCCTCCGGGTGCTCCGGTTTCCTCCCACAGTCCAAAAGGTTAATTGGTGACTTGAAATCGGCCCCGTAAGGTGTGAATGTGTGTGTGATTATGTGTGAGTGTGTGTGCCCTGCGGTGTGTTGGTGACTGCCCAGGGTTGGTCCCCACCTTGCGCCCGTAGTTCCTGGGATAGGCTCAGGCCCCCCCGCGACCCCAGTTGGGATTAAACAGAACAGTCATCTTTGCTCATCTCTCTCTCCTTCTCTTTGTATTGGTTTAAAATATCGCTTGTCATTATTCTTGAGTAATATCGGCCCTGTAAAAGGCATATCGGTCGACCCCCCCCTGCCCACTCTAGACCACTTGTGATAAATGAGTTGAAAGTCTTCAGCTGTGTTACACATACCTGTGTGTGTGTGTGTGTGTGTGTGTTTTTATTCCCACGTTTGTGTGTGTGTGTGTGTGTGTGTGTAAATTTATTCCCACGTTGAGGTGTGTACGTGTGTGTTTTTATCCCCTCGTTCAGGTGTGTGTGTGCGTGTGTTTTTATTCCCGTGTTGAGGTGTTAGAGAGGTGTGTGTGTGTTCTTGTACTTGCTACTTAGTGAGAACCAAAATGAGTTTTTAACCAGCAGAGTGAGGACATTTTTGGGAAGTGAGGACTTTTTTTTAGTGGTCCTCACGTCTTTAAACTGCTTTTACACAAAAAATACACGTTTATTTGCAAAAGTTAAAGTTTAGAAAGATTAGCTTTTGGTTACTGAGGTTATGGTTAGGGTTATGTTTATGGTTAGGTGTAGTATTATTTACATACAGTCATATAGAAGTCAGTGGAGGTCCTCTACTATATAAGTACAAGGGTGTGTGTGTGTGTGTGAGTGTGTGTGTGTCTGTGTGTGTGTGTGTGTGTGTGTGAGGATGGTTGTGTTTAATTAAGGCTGGTGTTGGTTGAGGACTCGTTTCTGCTGCTGTTTCCTCACCTGGTCCTGTCTTTCTCCACATGCGCAGGTCAGGTGAGGGGGCAGGAGACAGCTCCTGAAATATGTGCAGCGTGGGATGTGTGTGGGTGTATATACTCCGCACGTGTGCGTGTGTGTGTGTGTTGTCCTGCATGGAGACACCCAGATTCGAGCCGTCACAAGGCTGTGTATTACAGACGGGATTTCACCAACTCTGTCCATCTGCAGATGTCCCCCCTCTCTCTCTCTCTCTCTCAATATCAGCTCCAGTCACTAAAGCTGTTCCATGTGCGGCTCTAAAAGGCCGTCATCGATCTGCTCTCCTGCTACTGAGGTACTCACAGGCAAGGTACCGTCCCCAAACGTGCTGTCCAGAGACGAGCCGTCCACTGCTCCTTCGTGGGTCAAAGGCAGGGCTCACATTAGCGTGTGGTGCACTGTGTGGTGTGCTGTAGTGTGTTCACAATGATAAATGATTCACTTTTCAGTTCAGTTCACTAGCGTCAAGTGATTAAAAGCACCGTTCAGCAGCTACTAAAACCCCGCTTGTGGATGGTGTTGAGAGCCGGGTTGCAGTGAGAGTCGGGGTCTGTGTGTGTGTGTGTGTGTGTGTGGAAGGAAACCGGTGCCCGAGTTGCATCCGTAGAGGTTTTACCAGGTGTAGAAATTTTTATTTATCTTTCTGGCCACGTTGAGCTCTTGTGGGATTCGGTAGAGGGGAGGTTTCTAGAATTAACTCGGGGAAAACGTCGGCGCTGTCTTCCCGTCCAAAGATTTCCGCTCGACTCCCCAAAAACATTTACGTAGAAGCTGTAATTTACCAGGACGTGGCTCTCGTTCGGATGGAAAGAAAACGGAAGCCAGTTCTTTTGATAAAATGTGCCGTACTAGTCAAAACGTGTGTGTTTGTTTTGGTGTCGCTCGAGACGATGTTTGAATGCCTTTTCTGGAAGGTGATTATGGCTTTGAGAGCGGAACGTTGGCACCGAGGCTTTCGGACCGTCAGTTTCCCCGCGCTGAGGTCAGGCCCTGCAGCACCAAAATAAAAACTCCAACCCTGCAGAAAGCTGCGTTTGCGGAAGCTGCGCAACGAGACAGTACGTGAAGCCATGTAACAGGACAGAAGGAGACGGAGGCCGCGCAACGGGACGGAGGCCGCGCAACGGGACGGAAGGAGACGGAGGCCGTACAAAAAGACAGAAGTGCTCTGAAACAGCATGTCGGCGATGAAAATCTGGACATGCCTCATAAACCGTACCGCACCGTCTCTCTTCCACCATTTCATCTGGTTCCACTTTTTAAATTCTCCCCAAAAGAAAGAAAGGAGGGGAAATGAGCCAAAACGTCCACTTCTCTTTACCACGTTTATCAATTAACACCATCAGTAGCCAAGTGAGCCCGGAAAATTGATCGCAGCTGTCTCACCGTTAACGCCGGTTATTCCCCGGCACGACCGCGCCGCCCCGAACGCCCACGAAACCTGACTTGAGTTTGATTGTTTTTAATAATTGTGTTGGGGTTTGAAGGAAACCTGCGGGGCTTAAACTGAGAGTTCGTTTGGAAGAGGGGGTCGAGACAGAGGAGCGGTGTCTTGTTTCCGTCTTGGTCAAGGTGGACTTCATCCTCCAACTCCATCTGGCAGCTCTCTCTCTCTCTCTCTCTCTCTGTCAATATCAGCTCTGAACAGGTACCGAAGCTTTTCCTGTGTGGAACTACGGTCTATCGATCTGCTCTCCTGCAGTGAGCATGGCAGCCAATTAGGAGCCTCTTCTGCCAAATCAGGACCAATCAGAAACTTAAGCAGAAAAGTTTAAATAATAGCTTCTTCTGTAAGAGTGTGGTGTTATGACGACAGGCTACGTTACTGTTTTGTTAAAAAGTTACTTCTAAAGCTTCACAAAGTAGATTTGCTACTAAATCAGCTACTGAATGAAGTCAGTAAAGTTAGTCGCGTGTCTATTTTTAGCTAGCTACTGCGTAGCACTGCGGAGGACTTACGCCCTGTGAAATATATATATATATAAAATTGGCAGTGCCCGGAGGGGCCCAGACGCACTTTACTCGGGCCGAAAATGGAATTCCGAGGCCGAAGCTTCACGTCTGCGAGATGACATCATGAGCACTCGGGAAGACTCGCGACCTCTTAATAACTTCCTCTCCGGTCGCCGCTTTGCGTTTGCGGGCAAAAGCCAGACTGGCGCAGAGGCACGGGCTGACGGGACGTCCGAAATCATCCCCCCACTCCCTCCTCCTCAGCTGTAAAACCGCCCTTTTACGAGTCCTGCTAGACGACGTCCGGTGAAAGGGCTTTTTGTTGAATCGGGGTCCGATGCTGCGAGACGCAGAAGCCGCCGCCGCGCGCATTTCGCATCCACACTCCCCATAACTCCAGCATGACTTCAGACAGTGGCATCGACAAACATCTCGACGCAAAAGCCCTTCGGAGGCTTTGAATGTCAGTCACGGCGCGTCTCGCCCACAGCCCTGGACTCTGCGTGTGTATAAGTGTGTGTGTGTGTGTGTGTGTGTGTGTACCTGCGGTTTTCCTGTCAGTGAAACCCAATAATGGTCCCATTGCATCACTCCCGAATAGTTTGGGTAGAAAATGGATGCCGTCTTGGCAGTCGCCGAGTCTTTCCATTGCTTTCCTCTCGGCCTCTTTTCCTCCTTCACTTTCTCTCTCCACGGAGACGCAGAGGAAAAGAGAGAAAGTGAGAGAGAGTGAGCGAGTGAGCGGTCAAAACAAACAGCAAATATGCGGTGTACTGAGCCTGGCACTGGGAAAAGCCACATTCCACTATAAGTGGAAAAAATTAGAGCCTGATCTCTACTCGACTCGCAGTTGTGACGCTCGGAGCGATTGTTTTTGCTTCCATAAATGAAGTGGGGAACGCGGCCGAGAGCTTCAGGTGTGCTGATGGTTCTAATGAGAAAGTCATTATTTGCCGTTGTGAACACAGCACACAGTGCACCACAACCAAATGTGAGCTCTGCGTTTGACCCATCCGTGAAGGAGCAGTGGGCAGCTGACATGGGACGGTACCTTTCTCATCAATACCTCAGTGGTACCTTTACAAGTCTGGGGATTCGAACCGGTGACATTCCGATCACGGTGCAAACTTACGAACCGTTAGACCACCAACTACACCCAAAATGTCAGCTGCATCACCATTTTTACTGAATTGCTCAATTAAATGAAGGTTCAAGCCATAAACAGGTAAAGGTACTGCTGAAGTACCCTTGAGCAAGGTACTAATGGGAACCATCCAGTGTTGGGGAGTGGCTAGCTAAAATGAGTGGAGGAAAACTACTTTTTAAACAATATTTAGTGATTTAAGTGGTTATTTGTGATTGTGAACACAGCACAGCACACAGTGCACCATCACCAAATGTGACCTCTGCATCTGACCCATCTGTGAAGGAGCAGTGGGCAGCTTCTTTTTTTTTTGGACAGTGCCCAGGGTGTGGTCCTTAAGAACGGTACCTTGCTCATTAGTACCTCAGCAGTACCTTTACCTGTCCTGGCACTCAAACAAGCAACCTTCAGATCATGGGTCCAACTCCCTAACCATTACGCTACCAACTGTACCCCTTAGTACCCTGCGTGTGGTCTATAGCGGTCAAAGTCAACTTTGTCATCTCTGCTATATACTGTACAGACATACAGAGAGACGAGACGACGTGGCTCCAGTTTACACAGTGCAACAAGAAACAGGGAAGAAAGAACAAATAAGGCACATGGAATAACAATATATAAATAAAATACAAAATATACATTTTAAACTAGACATGGAATATTAAATATAACTTTAAACTAGAATTAGAGATAGAGAGACCGTTTGGATGCAGTTTTATCCACAAAGATGGAAATGGTCTTTTACACTGGATGTGCAAGGGGTTAGAACAGTTATATTCTATATCAGCTCTATTTATACATTCAATATTTATGCAATTTGTGACCCTCCACGGCAAAACCAGTCGCATGTCACAACGGAGGTTTCTGTGAAAAACGAGCGTTTATGTTGCGTGGGGTAAAATGTTGGATTTTTTGTTTTTAGTGTTTTGAAACAGTGGAAGGTCTATACTGTACTGTTGTGAATAAATTTGGCTGAAAAACTTACCCTTTCCATCCTAAAAACGTGACTTTCTTGAGGTGAGGAATTCAATTCCAGCAGAATGTTAAAAGTTTGTGTTTTGACCGCTCTACTTCAATATTTACGGTAAATCCACTGGTTGAAAGGAATCCATCTTGATACTCCGGTTTCCAGTTAACCCTAGCATGGTAGGCTATCCGTGTGGCTGTGAATGCAGGCGTGAGCTAAGCGTAAATGCAAGCGTAGCCTTGACCGCACCAGCGCGTCTGTGAGTGCTCGGCGATAGTCAACCGGCGTGGCGAATTTTCTCCGTTTTCTCACTTGGCGTGACAGAGCCGGCTCACCCCCAGTATTGATATCTCAGTCATATCTTCGTCATTCATTCCATATAGGTATCGTTTTGAAGCTTGGTTATGCCCTTTTAATAGAAACAACAATTTGAAAATTCTGCGACCAGCGACTGATTTTTGCCGTGGAGGTCACAAATAAGTGGCGGCTGTGCAAACATTAATATAGCAGTGTTGGTAAGTCATTTGAGGAGGAAATAGTCCGTATAGCAGCTTGTGCATCACAGCGACGGTGATGTGTAAAGTGCAGGTACTTCAAGGGTACTTCAGTGGTACCTTTACCTTAAAGCTACAGCATGTTTAAAGTAGCTTCACATCTACTGAAGTTGTTAAATTAATAGCATAACCGGTTTTCATGAGCTACTCTCCAGTACTGATGATTTACATTTAAAGTTTTACACAAATTGTGACATTTTGAGAATTTCAGCTGCATTATCGTCATAATACTCCCTGAAAATCAGAGTATGAATGTGTGGTTTGATGCGTGTGAGAAAATTCCCCCAATTAAGAAAAAAAACCCAGAAATAAAAAATATTTGGTAAAGTTTTGTTGCTCCAAACTGCTGCTGATCTGCTGTACATTTAATACCAGATACCAAAACTGTAATCCTCTCCTCTTGACCGCTGCTACAGTATTGCACAACTGTTGAAGTTGGCCTATCCTGAGAACTTAGGCCAACACACCACACGCACTCACACAAACACACTCACGCATTACAGGGCCAATTTAGAGTCGCCAATTAACCTATAGTGAATGCTTTTGGACTGTGGGAGGAAACCCATGCAAACACGGGGAGAACATGCAAACTCCACACAGAAAGACCCTACGGACGACCCGGGGATCGAACTAGAACTTTCCCGCTGTGATGCGGCAGCGCTGACCACGACACCACCGTGCCACCTGTTCCATGTGCCTTATTTGTTCTTTGTTCCTTGTTGTTTGCACTGTTAAAACCTTGTCTCGTCTCTGTATACTTGTACAGTATATAGCAGAGATGACAAAGTACATATGTGGGGATATATACAGTATATATTTGTAGACAATTGACGGAAGCCGACACATTATCGTTGCTTTTGCAACAGGACGAGGTTTTTCACTCGAAAGTAAAGGCCAGATTTGGACTTCCGGAACAGCAGCAGAGAGTTTTCGCTCGTCACGCCGGTGTTGATTTCTGCTGTGCGAGACGTCGAGGCTTCCTGCAGCCGTGTTGCTCAACTCGGGGCCGAAATACGAGTTCTCTCAGCACAGATCTGGCCCCGAGAGCAGAGCATCTGAGGCCAAACTCCAGCGCCAGAGATGAGCCCAATTTTATTTTATTTTTATTTTCGCTGGCTCATTCCGACAGCATTACTGAGATTATTATACATAATTTTTATACATGTTGTAAATATATTTTTAGGATATCATTTTTCCTCGCATCACGTTTGAGGAACTCTTCTATCAACCCCCTCCTCGACCCCAAATCGCCCACACACCAAGTCCCGGTGAGTCTCGCTCGCTCTCTCTCTCTCTCACTCTAATCGCGGCGCTGCGGAGGGATGAGGTTGGCCGTTTGGAATCCGGGGGACGCTGGTTCCAAGCCGATGATGGTTTTTGAAAACGTTTGGCTGGTGAGTTGAAATAAAAGCAGGTTTATTGAGTATTAGACACAGTCACGCTTTTAGTGTTAATGTATAAGCAAACCAACACGAATCTCAGCACGACCACAGTCCTCCGATACAACACCAGGCTGACTCAGCCCTTTTTCGAGCGCCGTGACCGAGTTCCAGCCAGAATTTAAGCTCCGGGTGAGGTTGTGAATAAGCGGCGGTCTGTAATCGCTGTCCTCTGGGAGATGATAAAAGACCAGTTGATATAAAGAGATCCTTTTGAGATGCAGACGGTGGTTTTAGGTCCCGCGTTGTGATCATTTCTGTCTGGGTTTTGAGACCTCTAGCTAGGGGCCGCTGTTTCACATTTTTCTTACTTAATTTTCCGAGTTCGATACACATTTTACATAAAACAATTTGTTATTGCTCTGTTTTTATACTTTACAGCTTCTGTACAGTATATGTAACAGTGTTGGGAAGTAGCTAGCTAAAATTAGTGACGTTACTAACTTTTTACCTTTTTAACGTAGCTTATCAGTAGCGAGAGACTTTTAAAAAGATGTAGCTTTAAATACAGACCTCACACGCGAGTGTAACTTAGTTGCATTTCTCTGTAACTGTTAGTGTAGCTAACTACTATATTAAAACAGTAGCTTGGCAGTAGCTTTTTTTGAGATTTTGCAGCTTAAACTGCCTGATTTCGCGGCAGCTTTTCTAAAAAACACTGTGTTGAAAGGTGCGGTGGATTTAGGCGTTTTGTTGCAAAAAAGTTGCCGGAGCAAGGCAAAGTTGCGGAAAGAAATTAATTTGATAGCTCATTTTTTGACTTAGTTATCTCAAAATAGGCCTGTTGTTTATTTTGAGATAATTAAGTTGACATTTTGACGCTGGTGGAAACTGGCTTCTGTAGTAAACTACAGCCAAGCTTCTGTTTCAGTACAGTAGTTACTACACTACAAACTATAGAGAAAAAGTACAAACTACATCCAAGCTGTCTCATCCAGTAACACTTCACATTCCCGCTGTAGGACATGAAGGACATGCGCAGAGGAGCAGTGGGCAGATTTTTGGCAGCACCCGGGGAGCAGTGCTCGGGGACGTTATCTTGTTCATGAGTACCTTGGTGGTACCTTTTTTACCGGTCCGGGACTTGAACCGGTGACCTTCCGATCACGGGGCCAACTCCCTAAGCGCTACACCAGTGGTCCCCACATGGCGGCCTGGGCAAGCGGTATATCCGGCCCCTCGTGACACGTCGGCAACAAGACATGTGCACTCCCTGTGGCCATCTGTGATTAGCGACCTCCACGTCAGTGGGTCGACGTCACCGCTAGTCATTAAGAGTGAGTGAAATCTTAACGATAACAGTTGTGGTAACAGACTTTGAACTTATTATATTTATTCCTCTGTATGTGAAATTATTTCTGAGTAATTCCATGAACAAGAACTGAAGTAGCTGCGTAAAAACATATTAATTACATTATTCACGATGTAAACACACGTTAGCACTCGCGGCTCTCATATGGAACGGCATCATGCACAAAAACGTAGCTCTCGTTCAGATGTTCCAGGAGATGTGACGTGGATTTGTTGGCCCTCAGCCTGACTTGCTTTACACAGAGGTGGGCAAAGTAGCTAACTTCATTACTTAAGGGAAAGTACAGATACCAGTAGTCAAATGTTACTCCAATACAAGTGAAAGTCGTACAGTCAATTTTTACTTAAGTTAAAGTACTGAAGTAATAATTTAAAAAAACTCAAGTATTAAAAGTACATCTTCTTTCACAGTATTGTTGCATTATTGCTACAACACTTACAAAACCTAATTGTACAGTGCAGTAGCTGTAAATGCAGCTTGTTCAGAACATCAACATTCCAACCTGCTTAAAACCCAGCTCTACACCTCGAGCTTCATGACTTTCCAACAGCAACAATGTTCTAATCAAGACAGAAAACAGCAGAACTGTCTGAACTTGGTTTTCTAGTTCCAGTCTACATGCGTGATGTAACCCTACTGATTACTGATAGACCATCACCTGCCGAACAACCAGTCACCTTCTAGAAAAGGGGGAATAACATCCACTTCATCCACAGATTTGAAAGTAACGAGTAACGAGAACCTTGATAGAAATGTAGTGAAGTGAAAAGTACAGTATTTGTCTTTCAAATGTAGTGAAGTGGAAGTCCTAAGTTTCCAAATAAAATTCTACTCAAGTGAAGTACAGATACTCAAAAACCCTACCTAAGTACAGTACTCAAGTAAATCTACTTAGTTACTGTCCACCTCTGGCTTTACATAATTTGGCTGTCAGGGAAAGATACCTGGGGACAACTGCGTTCCACTGTTACGTCCATATCTATATTCGCTCAACAGCGAAATGCGAAACAGCGCCGCTAGTGTCACAAAACCTGCACAGAAATGGAAGCAACAGTAAACTGTGAGGGAAGTGGGGCTTGAATCCTGTGAGCTCACAAACCCAGAGAGGTTTAGGCAGAACGTTTAGGAACAGACTCGACCCAAAGTGCCAAACCCGGGCGCTCCGACGTCCTCGCTCACCGTCTTCAATCTTATTTTGTCTGACCGTCCTCTCCTCGCTGACAATGGAGCCCTTCTTCAGGCTTCTTTGAAGACTTTGGCAGATGTCGTCCTCAACACACACACACAAAAAAAAACACATTCCTGCAACGTCGTTCTCTTTTCTTCCTCGAAAAAGCAGGAGGAACCGAATCCCCCGCACATCCTCCCTAAACGCCGTGTCGTTCGGCACTAAGGGCGGTCGGGTTTTGGTACTCCTTGACCCCAATTTGCAACACCTGCAAAAATCTCATCGTCGTGAGTTTACGGTCGTCTAATTGGAGGGAAAACAGCGCTGTGAACTCCTGGCAGCCGGCTTAATTCAGATCTGTTACAAATTACTGCTAAATAGGGGAACCTTTTTTTCTTATTTTCCCCCCACATGCGCTTACTTTCGGCCCAGCGATGACATCATGGGGCTCGAGCCGTGCAGACGGTCGGTGGAAGCAGAAAAACCGCAGCGAAATTGAGTTGCCTGAGCTAATTTAAAGTAAAGTAAAAGGCCGCTCTCTGGTTACTTTAAGCAGCACATTTGATATGGGGACGAGGCGGGAGCTTTGAAGGCTCGAGGGCTGTAACGAGGGCTGGCGGCGGCCTTTTATTATCTGGACACGCAGAGACCTCTTCCAGAGTGTGTGTGTTAGTGTGTGTACATGTATTTAAGGAGTTGCTGTCCCCTAAAAGATAACTGGTTTGTGCATTTTTGTGGCTTTGTGCGGATGATTTCCTGGTCTTCATGAGGAAAGTTTATTTCATAGAAAATGTCCATGTTTTATGTGAAATATAAAAAGTGATAAAAAATATTTGTAGACCGTTTTGGGCAGCAATTATCCCCTAAAAAATGGGAAAAACGTATGATTTGTCTGATTTTTTGGTTTTGTTGGGAGAACTGGGGCCGGTGCTCTGCTTTTCTACCAGACGTGCAGGTTTTACATGAGAAACTGACAGAGTACGAGTGTCGAGCTTTTGGTTCGACACTGAGGTTAAGGTCGGCCGTAGCTGTAATATTATAAACATATGGTCAGGAGGTTTGTGAGGACCTTGCTGCCGTCCCCTAAAAATGTGGATAGTGTAACGGTCATCACATTCGCCCTGTGATCAGAAGGTCGCTGGTTCGAACCCCGGACTGGTAAAGGTACCACTGAGGTACTCGTGAGCAAGGTACCGTCCACGTCGCTGCCCACTGCTCCTTCACGGATGGGTCAGATGCAGGGATCACATTTGTTTGTGGTGCTGTGTGCCGTGCTGTGTTCACAATGACAAATAATCACTCACTGACCCCTACAACAGTGATTCCCAACCTTTTGGCACCATGGACCAGTTTCATATAATATTTAATGTGCAGTATTTCGTTTTTAGGCGCCTTAACGCCACCTGTAGAAAGGTTGTGGGGTCCTTACTGTCCCCTATAAGACAGTGAAAACTATCATTTCTCCATGTTTTCATGCTTTGTGGGAACATTTTGTGGTTTGTGAGGACTGGTTTATTAGGATAAATGATTTTATAGACAATTTCTATTATTGATGCACGATGATATCAGAATTGTCTCGGAATCTGCTGATCGCACCGATGACTAGCACTAGAGCCGGACATGCTCCAAAGTCTGGGATGGGATTTTATACGTGCCTCGCCTTCTGCCCTAAAACGTACAGCGTTATTTTTGTGCCAAAATTCTGAGCACACAGTGGAATGTTCACCAGCAAAATCTCGTCTTTACGCGCTCAACTCTGCCTGCACGTGTGCTCGACTCTCTTCCTCATTTATCAGCAGATATAAGCATGAAAAACATCGCACGTTGGATTTAATTCCCATATCGTGCATCCCTAATTTCTGTGTTTTATTTGAAAGAGGTTATGGTTACGGTTAGGGTTAGTGTGTGTGTGTGTGTGTGTGTTTGCTGAACAAAAGTTCGAGAAGGCGGTGAGGGCGACACTAGCGCACGTCGTGGCTCTCGTCGCTGATGCCGAGTCTCCATGCGTTCTTTATTTTATGGATTCACGACTCAAGAGCGTGTCCTAACCCAGGATGTGGTCATCTCTGAAAACTTGAGAACTTAAATAGTAGCTTCACCAACACAGTCCATAGGTAGAGCCTAGAGGTCGACCGATATTGGTTTTTCATATCCGATACCGATTATTGCTGGTTAACGAGGCCGATAACCGGTATTAGAATTTTTACAAACACCAAGCTCAGTTAAAACATTCCTCTTTCCTCTTCTCCTTCTCGGAGTTTCACGCTGCGCTCGTGTGTGAGTGTGGTGTGAATGACAAGGCTTCAGTGTTGATTGGCTACTACTCATGTGACACATAGCCAATCAGAGACAGATACCTCTTTTCCATCACACTGGTGCTGGTGCCAGGTGCCGGTTCTGGGGCTCGGCCGGTGCTGAACTGAGAACCAGCCGAGAACCGGCCCACATTTACACTGACCACGGAGCTCAGCGGGAGCCGCATGATAATACGTCACAGGTCACGCCCACTAAACGAACGGTTGTTCGTACGAAGCCTGCAACTTTTAGTTCTTCCCTTATTTCTTCACATGCCTTCTTCTTTCTTTGTGCACTTTCCAATTTCTGCTGAATCTGGACGTCCATGTTGCTAAAAGAGCTTTCATTTCTTCCGCGCTCCACGTTACCGGACTTTGGCTCTCCGCCACTTTTTCTTCTAAAGCTACCTATCACCCCGCCCACCTCTCGTGACATCACGGGTTCTCGCTGCTAGAACAGCAAAGTTTAGGGGCCGGTTCGGAGCCGGTTTTAGGGCACCGGTACCAATTTTTGTTTTGTGGAAAAGTGCGGCACTGGTTCCAAAATTGGGAACTGGCACAGAACCGGCACGGGAACCAGAGCAGTGGAAAAGGGGCTAGAGAGAAGAGACGGCAGTGGAGCTGCAGCAGTGCACCTTGTAATGACTTAATATCAGTGATGGTCAAAATTAAACGCCTAATATTGGCCCCCGATAACCGTTAATGACGATGATCGTTATTTCCTATTTTGTACATTTTGCCTTTCAGAGTCATAAATTTAGAAAAAGTTAAGGGTCTTGCTCAAGGACGTAGTGGTGGTAGCTGAAGGTAGGTTTCAAATCCACGACCTCCTGGTCCACAGCGGAAAGAAGAAAGAACAGTAAAGGTACAACTGAGGTACTCATGTACTAGGTACCATAACCAAGCACTGTTGCCCGGGTACTAACAAAAAACAGATGCCCACTGCTCCGTCACGGATGGGTCAAATGGTAGGGCAGCTGATAGTGTACCGGTTAGAGCGTTCGCCCAATGATCGGAAGGTCGCTGGTTCAAATCTTGGACAGCTAAAGGTACCATTGAGGTACCTGTTCATAAGCAAGGTACCGTCCCCAAGCACTGCTCCCAGGGTGCTGCCTATGTCAGCTGCATGGATGGCTCAAGTGCTGAGGTCACATTTGGTTGTGGTGCGACGTGTGCCTAGCTGTGGTGTGTTCACAATGACAAATAATCACTCACTTTCTCTGGCTTTAGGTACAATCAGCAGTAAGAAAATCACACAGTATGGAAGTGGGGGAAATTTTACGGAGGAGAAGTGTGAGTGCAGCTCTCGCTGTCTCACCAGCCTCGAACTCCGAAGATTTGTCGCACGCGACACGTGTCCAAAAAAGAGTCTTGAGTCCAGTCTTTTCTTTTGTTGTTTTTGTTTCTTTACTACAACTTAGACTTTTACAAGCACAAGATGAGTTCCTAGGACTTGTCCTACGTTACGTGACGGTCAAAAGACTGTAATGCTCCTGAGTTCTCAGCTCTAACACAATTCTAGTTATGTACGTTCTTGTGTCTTTATATACAGTACTGTGCAAAAGTTTTAGGCAGGTGTGAAAAATGCTGTAAACAAAGAATGCTTTCAGAAATATAAATAATGATTGTTTATTTTGATCAATTTACAAAATGCAAAGTGAGCGAAGAAAAGAAAAATATAAATCAAATCAATATTTGGTGTTACTACCTTTTGCCTTCAAACCAGCATCAATTCTTCTAGGTACACTTGCACAAAGTCAGGGATTTTGTAGGATTATAGTCATGATATTATTTTGTAGGATTATAGTCATTATATTATTTTGTAGGATTATAGTCATTATATTATTTTGTAGTCATTATATTATTTTGTAGGATTATAGGATTATAGATCTGTGGTTAGTTCTCCAAGATGTTTGGAACAACCTACCAGCCGAGTTCCTTCAAAAACTGTGTGCAAGTGTACCTAGAAGAACTGATGCTGTTTTGAAGGCAAAGGGTGGTCACACCAAATATTGATTTGATTTAGATTTCTCTTTTGTTCATTCACTGCATTTTGTTGATTGATGAAAATAAATGATTAACACTTCCATTTTTGAAAGCATTCTTTGTTTACAGCATTTTTTCACACCTGCCTAAAACCTTTGCACAGTACTGTATATTTCAGGATCCAATCAGATTACGACACGTAAGACACGTATTACTTCTATTGTTACATACTAGCACATTTAACGTGTATACGTATTAATATAACTTTATTACGCAACACTGTTCAAAGTTATGGAAAGTTCCAGAAACATTATATCTCTACTTTCTATTGCAAATAGTTATGAAATATTCAATCCAAATATTCATACATTCATGCAACACATAATGGAAGAGTGAGTAATAAGTGGGGACGCTGTTTTCCCCCGAACACGCCATAACGAACGCTCCAGGAGCAGATCCGCGTTTATGGAAATCCCATCTTACATTTTCCACTAATATAAACATGACCTCCCACAGTACAGCTCAAAACCCTCACTCCGACTTCCCCGTCTCTCACTTCTCCTCCATTGTTTGTGTCTCTCCTTGCGATTATCAGCTTTCCCCTCGTCCCTCTGTTCTCACTCTGCCGTCCTTTTCAGTTGATGCGAGACCCTCTGATTTATTCCCCCCCAAAACCTTCCTGCCCCGACTCGGGGCTAATCCCCGCCCCAGCTGTGGGCTCCCGCCTCGGCCATAAATCCGAGAGTCTAAATCCTTACCTGGACGGCGTTCAGAAAAGTGCACTCCTAACAGGAAGCTGTGGGACGGGGGGGGAGTTGGTTTGGGATTTGGGATTGGTGGGGGGGGGAACGTGATCCCTAAGCTAGCCTCTAAGTGGATCACACCACCTGAAATCCCCGTATTTCTCACACACACTCACTCCATCAGTCAGACGCAGACGTGCAGCCGTTAAGAGCGTGTCGCTGGGCTTTGTGCTCGGCGTTTCTTGTTGATCTAAGTGGTGATGCTGTTTAGGAGCCTTTATCCAGGAAGCCTCGCTGGGGTTTGATCCTGTTTGCGAACGGCGGGGGGAAACGTCTGTTTCTGCCATTTGGTATGAAGTTAGAACAGCTGAACGTTCCGTTTTCATCACCGCACCGCCAGGATGAAAATTTCCCAGGCCTTTTTTGAGATTGATGCAGCCTAAAATGCCTGATTTTACGGAAGCTTTTCTAAAAAAATTGTGATAAAAATTGTGTTGTTTTTAAGTGAGTGATTATTTGTCTTTGTGAACACAGCACAGCACAGCACACAGTGCAACACAACCGAATGTGAGCTCTGTATTTGACCCATCCGTGAAGGGCAGCCAACAAGCGCCCGGGGAGCAGTGTTTGGGGGCGGTACCTTGCTCATGAGTACCTCAGTGGTAACTTTACCGGTCCTGGATTCGAACCTGCAACCTCCTGATCACGGGGTGAACACCCTACCGTTACGCCGCCAACTGTTTTTGGGCATTTTGTTTCAAAAAAGTTGAGGGAGCAGGTCAGAGTTGTGGGGAAATGTGTGATTTTTGTCCCCATTTATAATGATTCCTTAACAATTACTTAAAATGAAGGGAACAAAACCACTATTACTTTTAATACCCGTTAATCATTTAGTCATGGAATGTCCCCTTCTCCTTCAAATGTTTTTTTTTTCCACTTTGTAGGGACGCGGTGTTTAACGTACGATGTGGAGGGGTTTGGGAGGACAGGAAGCAGGTTTTTACGAGGTCCCAGCGCTGTTTGTTTGTTTTTGCTCTGCTGTTTCGCGTCACGTCCTTGGGCCCTGACTCCGTTCTGGCGCGGGCCGAGGCCACGTCAATCACGACTCGCCGCCTCCGGGGCCCGTCACGGATCAAGGAAAATGAGCGCCCTGTTTGTTGGAGCCCGGTAAGAAAATATGGTAATGGGAGCTGTGAGAGGATTGCCCCCTTCCTACCCCCAACCAGCACCACCAGCAACCTCCTCTTAACTACCCCAACTCAACCCCACCTGGGACGTTCCTACCCAAGCCTGCCCCGTCCTAGTCGGTCTAGAAAAAGGACGCAGTCGGTGAGATGGAGTAAAGCACGTTTTCAAGGACCGGGGCCTCGCCGATCATCTGGTGTACATTAAGAGCGGAGTGAAGTGAACTAACGGTTTAATTTCAACTGCCTGTAATTACAGGCCTGGCTAAGAAGAGGGCCTGTTTTTGCCCCGCGGTGATGTGGGAGGTGATCGCTGATGTCATAAGGTTGCACGGCTGCGCGACTGTCGAATATGTGTCGCCAAGAAGGAAAAAAAAAGGGCTCCGATTCCTCTTTTCTTACTGCACTTGTGCTGCTTCACGGTTTGGAACCAGCGCCACGTATTTGCACTGAAAATAAAGGTGCTTGTGCCGTCAAATCAGCTCCAGATCAGTTTGGCACCATTTTTTCACAGTGGAAAAGTTGGCAGCAGTTCCAAATTGGCACCGGTAATACATAATTGTCACTGAGCTGGTGCTGCAAAATCTGTGCTGACAATTTTTGGATGATTGTCTTGTCACTTTTTTGTCTTCAAAAAATCAGTGTTGGAACCGCAAATACTGCTCAACTGGCACTGAAACTAGGTCGGCAACAATTTTATTCAGTGGAAAAACGTGGCACAGGTTCCAGATTTGGACAACCGTCAC
Source organism: Distichodus sexfasciatus (assembly GCA_032718565.1). NCBI lineage: Eukaryota > Metazoa > Chordata > Actinopteri > Characiformes > Distichodontidae > Distichodus > Distichodus sexfasciatus. Next base: position 62,416 of record JAVGVS010000226.1, on the reverse strand, counting down.
CATTTTAAAAGAGGCGCTGAAGCTGAAAATACAGCTCTAAACTGGAACCAAAACTTGATGCTGGTCTAGAACCTGGTTTGGAACCAGTTTTATTTAGTGGAAAAATACGGCACCAAAACTTGATGCTGGTCTGGAACCAGTCCAGCACCACTGTATTTTGTGGAAAACTGTAGGACAGTTTCCAAATTTAGACCATTGTAACAATTTGTCCCCAAAAAAATGTTGCTGGAGCCAAAAACACAGCTCTAAACTTTACTCATCTGCAACTAGTTCGGTACCAATTTTATTCAGTGGAAAACCGTGGCGCAGGTTGCAGATTTGAACAATTGTAACATTTTTGCCTACCAAAAAGTGGCTGGTGATGAACATGCAGGTACCAAATTTGGACCACTGTCACCTTTTTGGTGCCCAAGAAATAGGTTCTGGAGCAGCAAATACAGCTCTAAACTGGCACCAAAACTAGCTGCTGGTCTGGAACCGGTCCGGCACCAATTTTATTTGGTGGAAAAACATAGCACAAGTTCTGTGTTGGAGAAGCACCATCAGCACCGGCACCAGCGCAGTGGAAACGATGTAGAACAAATGTTGGTAGCAGGGAGTGAAGGTTCTGGCTTGTGTTGGAGCATGTTTGTGATGCAAACAGCATTTGTGAATTTATGTCGTCCTCAGTCCTGTGCTGTTGTTATCGTTCATAACCTTGCATCTGATTTTAGCGTGAAGTGCTTTAAAAACACTGTTGAACAGGCGCTAAAACTCCAGCAGTGAGTCCAGCTTGCGGACGGTGTTGAAAGGCGGGTTGTGGTGAGAGTCAGGGTCGGTGTTTGTGCAGAAATCGGTGCCCGAGTTGCGTCCGTAGAGGTTTTGCCAGGTGTAGACATTTTTATTTATCTTTCTGGCCACGTTGGGACTCATTCAGCAGTATTTTCTTAAGTTTATTCTTTAATCGCTGCTTAAGAAAGTTAAACCATTTCAACAGTGTGTTATATAAATGTGGAATTGAAAACCCAATAAGTCAAAGTGAAAGTAAACGATGTCATCTCTACTGTATACACATGTTCATAGAACAACGAGACGACGTGGTTCCAGTTTCTACAGCAAGAACAAATAAGGCACGTACAGCAAGCAAAAATATATACAGAGGTGTGAACCTTCACTGGTCTCATGATTCGATGACGATTATTATCTTAACGATTAAATTCGATGAAATATCTCGATCCGTCATAATGCCTGTCATCTGTTATTCTACATTACTTCCTGGAGCAACACCATTACAGCAGTCAACGACCAGTCCACAGGCTGTAAGTAACATCGTCAACACAAGGAAACAACACAGTTTCATGTCTATTTTGGACAACGCTAGCATGAGGTTAGCACTCGCTAGGCTAGCTAAGTCCATGCCATGAAGCTAAATGTAAGAGCTGTCCCCGAGCTGTCCTGATATGGACGAGGTGGAGGCAAAGAACTCAACGGCAAGCTTTTTTTCCACTGAATTACGTCATACGATTTAACAAATGTGTTTACAGCAGTGTGTAATGTACTTGTTGTAGATTCACCGTGAGAATTATCCAAGTAAATACAAAGCTGCCTGTGCAGGTCTGCTTTACCAAACAGTAAAGAATTTAACAGTGAGTCCATGTCGCTTTGGGTAAAGGATGCTGATAGTCAGGTTCTCATTGGTCACTGTTAGCCAATCAGAGAAAATCTAATTTGCATGTTGAATATGTGTGACCCTCCACGGCAAAACCAGTCGCTCGTCACAAATATTCAAAATTGAGTTATTATGTTTTCATGAAAGGGCATAAATCAAGCTTCAAAACGATACCTATATGGAATGAATGGGACGACATATGACTGAGATATCAACATTCAAAGGAGTCGGGTTTCTCCTGTCACGCCAAGTGAGAAACGGAGAAATCTGCCGTCGAAGTTGACTATCGCCGTAGCACTCACAGACGCTTGGTGCGGTCGCGGCTACGTTTGCATTTACGGTAGCCTACGCTGCATTCACAGCCACACGGATAGCCTACCTGCGTTAGGTTAACTGAACTCGGGAGACGAAGATGGATTCCGCAGAAATATCTTCACGCTAGTCAACCAGTGGATTTACCGTAAATATTGAAGTAGAGCGGTCAAAACACAAACTTTTAACATTCTGCTGGAATTGAATTCCTCACCTCAAGAAAGTCACGTTTTTAGGATGGATAAGTTTTAGGAAGGGTAAGTTTTTCAGCCAAATTTATTGACAACAGTACAGTATAGACCTTCCACTGTTTCAAAACACTAAAAACAAAAAATCCAACATTTTACCCCACGCAACATAAACGCTCGTTTTTCTTGGAAACCTCCGTTGCAACAAGCGTTTGGTTTTGCCGTGGTAGATCACATTTATGAGTTGCGTCTCTGTGCAGGTTTTTTATACCATGCTAGAATGGCATGAAATATGAGAATAAAGGCATTTTATCCCCCCAAAATGTTAGTCCATGAAAGAACATCGCCACAAAATTTTTGAAATATGTGTGGCACAGCAAATTTAAGAACACAAGGGAAGATTCTACATTTACGTCCATTTATGTTTGTCATTTTGCAGACGCTCTTATTCAATTTTTCTATTCACAGAGAAAGTCTCCCTGCAGCATTCTGGGACCCAGTGACCAACCGGTGGTAGTGCTGGATGTAGGATTTGAACCCATGACGTCTTGATCTAGAGGCGAGTGTCCTAACCACTAGACCACCACCCCCCTCAGGGGAGCATTCGGAATGTCGCTGGTTCGAATCCCAGGAGCACTGAAGGTAGCACTGAGGTACTCATGAGCAAGGTACCATCCCCAAACACTGCTCCTCGGGCCCATGTCAGCTGCCCGCTGCTCCTTTATGCATGGGTCAAATGTAGAGGTCACATTTTGTTGTTGTGCACTGTGCTGTGCTGTGCTGTGTTCACAATGACATAGTTTTTCACTTTCACCCTACACAAGCGTTAACTCGGGAAATGTCGTCTCCGTCGGCCGTGCACATATTTCCCTTTGCAGAGGAAAAGAGGTAAAAGAAGGTCACGATGCTACACTTCACCCTCATGTGAGGGCCATCTGTGAGCTGAAACGCTGACCACAAGATTACTTCTAATCTCCCGCTTAAGTGGGTTTAACTTCCTAACGACATGCGGCTCTTTTCCGTGATGACGCCTCATTTGTCCATTACTTCACTTCACATTACAATTAGTATCAATTTGCAACTTCCTGAAGCTCGATTCAGCCTCATCAAGTCAGTTCCTCTTTCCTGAAACAAGGTTTTACTAACGAAGGATTTGAAGCACAGCGTTCTCCACTTTTATGAAAACTTTTACTTTACTATATTTACTAGGGACCACGTTCAATTTTAAACATAAATCTTATTATTAAACGCATTGTACCAGAGTACTATTTATCGGGCTAATTATCATCTGCAGTCTTTAGGCAGGACACAATTTAACAAGACGACAAACAACACAAATGCACCTTGTCAGCATCATATAGAGGGAAGGAGGACAAAATAAATATGTAAAATAAAATGATTAGTCAGTGGTTACTAGGGTTGGGTACCGCAGTCGGTACTTTTAAAGGTACAGACCGAAAGATATCAGTATCACCAGGTATCGGTTCATGTCAAATCAAGCGGTGCCAAATTTCTGTACATTTGGGTGAAATGTTTAAATTAGTTATCTCAGCGTTTCAATGCAATTTACATTTACAGCCGCATTAGAACAGAAATAGATAGATATTTACTGCAGATATTTTATTTAATCTTTAGGGTTAGGTTTGTTTACCGTGACTACGGTTGCCAGGGGAAGAAAGTGCTTGTGTGGAGAAACTGCACGAAAATCTGAAAACATGGCAACAAGCTGAAAGCGTTCGACTGTGTGACTGCACTTTACTAAAACCAACGCAGACAGCGCGACATGCAACATTTACCAGCAAAAAGCAGAACTGGGGCTAGCAATACGTCAGACTTGAGGAAACCCCTCATTAAACATCAAAAATATATTTGTGGGCGGATGAGTGTGCGGTGTTTGATAACTGGAGCGCCACAGTTAGCGCCTGTGTCCACCAAACGTGTTTTTTTCGCTGGCGGTGTGTAATTTTACTACAAATCCTATGAGCTTCAGTGTTCAGAGCGCTAAACGCCTTCATGCTAAACTACCGCTCTCAGAGAAACACGTTGCAATGTTTACATGTAATAGGAACGAACGTGGACGGTGACGCTTTTCGTAACTTAGCAACAACAAGCGCAGAGAAAGTGCTCGTGGGCACAGACTCTTAAAGCGACAGCCATCCCCCATTTATGTTTTTCTGTTTGTTTGGTTTTTTGTTTGTTTTGTTTTGTTCTTTCTTGCCCTTCCCTTTTTTCCCTCTCTCTCTTTTCATGCCCCCCTTCTATGTGGATGTTCGTTTGGAGCGGATTGTGCATGAATATTCTAATTGTTGCATCGTTTGGTATTGTACCTAAATGAAACTTGTAATTAAAAATAAAGTTGTCCTCCGAAGAGGGGGGATGGTGGTGGGTTTAACTACAGCACCTGCACCGACAATCATCCCTGCAGCCAGCACCCACATCTGGAACGTGGAGTCTACAGCGTCGACTAGTTCCACTGCAGCTTTAGGTGATTAGAAAACTGTAATACATTTATATTGTAACATAAGAAACATTTGACATCAGTTTGGAGTTTATTTATTATTACTGTATTTTTTTTTATGTTGATACAAACCAGGTATTACAGATTCAGAGCAAGATATCGACATGAAGTACTGTTGAGTATCAGTACCGAACACTGGGTATCATTAACGGTACCAATATCGGTTCAGATGTGAAAAGTACCCGACCCTAGTGTTTACAGATTTGGGTGGTTTTCAAATAATATTTCAGTTACATTTACAACATTTAGCAGACGCTCTTATCCAGAGCGACTTACGTTTTCTAATTTCAGGGACAGTTCCCCTGAGAGCAACTTAGGTTAAGGGTCTTGCTCAGGGACCCAATGTTGGTGACGCCAGCAAAAGCGATTGTCCTACCACTAGGGCACCAACACCCAGTTGAGAGTTTCTAAATGCTAATAGAACTGCAGCGCTTGATGTCATCTATTACTGCATTCCACGGCCTTATCGCTTTAACGGAGAAGACGGAATGGCTATTCTAGTGGATCTTACAGAACTAAAAGAGCAGTAGCAGAAAAAGTCCCGTAGACAAGTAGCAGCCAAACCATTCAGGAGTTTATACACTAGACACAAGTTTTTAAAGATCTAACATTTTCATTAGTAAACAAGAGCAGGCACAACATTTTCCCCCGAGGTCAAGAGAAACGGCAGAGGCTTTCTGGGGTTTGCTCGAGCAGGAGAAAGCTGTTTGAACAAGTCGAGCAAACGGGAGAAAACGTTGCGTTCTTCAAGCCGAAACTTAACACCGTAAACACGACCTGAAACTCGGGCCACCTCCTGATTGAGGAGTGATGGATGAGGTGCTTATTCATTTAAACACGTGGAATAATTGGAGACAGACAGGAGAGGTGTCAGCATTTGTAACATTAAAAGCTTTCATGGCTCTCCTTCACCGGGGTCAACAGGGGGACGTTAGTCAAAAATGAAGTCGTCCAAACTCTCGGTCACCCTAAACCCGGTCACCTTCCCCCCTCTTCCCCCACCACACCCGCCCCTAAAAGGGAGGACGATAAATTTGGGAGATTTGGTTAAAAAAAAAAGGAGAAAGGAGAGAGACAAAAGGGGAACAAGAGAATTCTTAACAATTAGAGAAATTTACTGCACTCGTAAACCTTTATGGAAATCTAACACCTGATGTATGGCTAAACGAAATACAATTCATATCGAAGGCAATCAATCTGAGCGCCTTAAGAGCGACGCGAGGGCGGTGCTGAAACGAGGCCCGGTCTGCGGGGCCCCCGGGGGCCTTTTAAATGGAGTATCACGCCCGAGGTGGTCCGGTTGAAGGCTAAATGTGCTTAAATGGGAGGCAGATGCTGTGTCTGTGGACCACCCCTCCCCGTCCAAGAACTCACTCCCTCCCGCCCTCCCTCCGAGCGCTCTCAGACGCAGTTTAAAGCTGTCACGCTCCCACACGGCTCGGATCAGTCACCGCGCTCATCAGGACGACTCTCGCTGCGCGGACGACGGCGGAATCCGGACCTCTGATCCCGAGGAGTCGCTCGGTCGCCGATCGGGTTTTACCACCTCGTTTGGAGCTCGCTGGAGGCCGCATTTGAAATTGTATATCGAACAAAAGGAGCAAATGCTGAAGAAACTTCACAGAAATGTTGAAATGGTGAACGTTAAGATGGAAACTGATCCAATAATCAAAAATTAAGACGATTTTATTCCACCTCTTCCACAAACGTAGCCCTGTGTAAAACAGTTTCAAAGCCTGGAAGACGTGAAGAAACCTATCGCCTTGACTATTGTCATGTGCTTCTCACAGAGCTGTCTACAAAGAGGATAGAAAGACGAGAACTGTGAGCAGTTATCCACGGGGTCCAAGCACCGGTGCGGGCCACCTCCCGGGCGCTGCCGTTCCATAGGGTTCCAGAGATATGAGCTAAAATGAACGTACATCCTTGGTGTACATGTTATTTTTGATGTGTGTTGTCAGAGGACCATCCCACATCAACAGTCCTACTCACGCTAGTAAAACTGGAGAGAAGAAGAAGAAGAAATTCAATAATATTTATATTGAATAATTATGGCATAAAGACTAATGGATGTTTTTTTTTTGAAAGCGTGTGAGATTGTGTTATGCTAAGAAACGTAGAAAGAAATAAAAGATGAGAATATTCAGAAATGCTAAAGAATATTTGTAGCTGTTTTTGCTGTTTATAGTTGAGCTAGCTGTTAAACTGTGAGCTGCTGAATTAATGTTAAGTTCACCTTAGTAACAGATAGAGGTGTGAACCTTCACTGGCCTCGCGATTCGATTACGAATATCAGGTCAACGATTCGGTTCAATACGATATGGATTTTTCTAGATCACTTCACGTTGCGTGCAGATTGGGCATGGATCACAGATGGAGCAGCTATAGTTACTACCGCAATGTTCTGTTGAACTAGAATTTTTATGCCACAGCCAGAAAATCACCAAACAATGTCATTATGATGTAATACAGGGGTTTAGAACTGCTTCTGTCCCAGGGACCACCACTCAGACTAAGCAACGGGTGGGGGTGTTTATTTTCTACTACTTTTTAGACATTTGCATTAACTTCATTATTCATAAAGATGCTCAAATCACCTGGAAATGTTCTGAAAAATGAAAAAATGAAATATTTTTTAAAAAGTGCAAAGAATGATTTCGGTATTAAAACCTGATTGCATGTCACAGACCATCTGCAGTGCCGCCGCAGACCACTGGTTGAAAACATATATATTTGATTATGGTCTGCCACAGCATCAATGCGGAATCATCCACATCTGCATTGCGATGCAACACCCCTACTAACAGACTAACCATAAGAAAAGTAATAGCACAGTTCTCATTAACGGAGGCTTATCCTGAGTGGCTTTCCTCATGTCCAGGACAATCTCCCTGGAGCAACTTGGAGTTAAGGGTCTTGCTCAGGGACCCAGCGACGGTGGTGCTGGAGGCAGGATTCGAACCCACAACCTTTTGGTCTAGAGGTGAGTGAGTGAAAGTGAGTGATTATTTGAACAGTGCAGGACCTTCTCCATCCCTAAATCAAGCAACACACAGCGATGTTTTTATCCTGGTTCTTTTTCTCATTTTTAAAATCCCTTTTAATTTATCCTTCCAGCCCGGAGCTAAGGTGACCGTCCCAGACGACGGCAGCGGCTCCAGTTGAGGAGGAGGAGGAGGAGGAGGAGGAAAGCGTTGGCGTGTCCCGAATCTCGCTCAAGGCTCCAGCTTTAAGTCCTCTCTCCTTCTTTCAGACGGTGTGAAGTGCTTTTGGCCGGACGCGAGTCTGGCTCCGAGCCGCAGCTCCGGCCTCCGTTTCGCGCCGTCTGTCTCGGAGCCGGGCCGGAAAGCTGACACTCTCCCCTCCGAAAGGATCAGATAGCGTTTAAGAGCGGAAGAGCGAAATCCACAGGGTCCCCAGCGTCGGCCGGCGTGTCGTAAGACCCAGTGTGAGTTGCACTTCTACAGCACTACTGGGCTCAATAAGCTCAATTACGCCAAGTCCTGGCCTCACCATGACCCTCCGGCCAAGTCGACCCCAAATCCGTCTTTATCGGCCCGTGAAATTCGACGCGCCAGGTGACGGATTGAAGCGGTGCACCAACCTGAGTGGCCAGGTAGAGGGCCTGAGGTAGCGTCTATCAGACACCCATATATATGTAGTTTTACATTAAGGCTCCGTACACACGCAGCTGGGTATTTATAAGAACGGATATTTTTACGCGGTTGCACCTATCGTCCACACGTAAACAGAGGTTTCGCTCATTTTTTTAAAACTCCGGCCAAAGTGTAGATTTCTGAAAACTCCAGCTTCAGTGACTAGGTGTGGACTAGGAAACAGAGTTTTAAGCTCATAGCGTCATAAGCGTGCGACAGGAGATGCGTTGACGTCAGGTGTGCGAGGTTTGTTTAGTTGAAGACTGACGCTCGATACTGTCAGAGCAGCGATTCTCGTCTCCCTTATTCAAGCTGTTTGTTCTTGTTTGCAGCTGCTAATGTGTAAAAGTAGCTCCACTTCCCCATCTGTCCACACCAAGCACCATCTATTCACCATCGTTTAGCAAGCAACCGGATGTAAAAGTCATTGTAACCGGGTGTAATTCCTTCTTTTCTTCCAGGATTCTGATTGGCTGACATGCCTCATGTGTACGAAGCTATTTTGCTTCTTGACATTTAGGTCTGTTGTTAATTTCTATTTTAAACTTTCTGTTTTAAAAACTCACAGTTTTAGGAATGAGCAGAGTATATATCACTACATCTATTTGTTGACTATGATTGTGACAAATTTAAAATCTTAAACCTTGACGCGACCAATGCCAAAAATCCGCCTGTGAAATCTGAGGTGTCAGGTGACCGATCAAAGCGGTGCTTGTACCTGCACGGCCAGGTAGCGGACCGATCACTCTGACAAAAGCTGTTTCTAGGTGTTTCTGCCGATTGTAGTTGAGCTAGCTGTTAAAACATGAGCTGCTGAATTAATGTAAAACTCACGTCATGAACAGACTAAACACAAGAAATGTAAGAGCACAGATTTCCTTAACGGAGGCGCCCCTTGTGGCCAAAGTAGGGAAGGAGACTTTTAATCCCGGCTAAAAGAGGAAAAAGGAGAATTGGGATATTGAAATAAAATTAGAAAATAAAAAGCAATCTGGATTTCTATAATGAGCTGAAAATGTATGAACCATGACTCTGCAAGAAAAATGACCATCTCCCAGGAGCAGCTTGAGGTTAAGGGTCACAGTTGTGATAGTGCCGGAGGTAAGATTTGAACGAGGTTTGGTCGATATGCTCTTAAATCGCTATCATGATTAATTGAACATTTTAGCTTGATTGTGATTAACGAATCCGGTGATCGCTGGTTCAAGTCCCGGACTGGTAAAGGTACCACTGAGGTACTCATGAGCAAGGTATCATCCCCAGGAAGTGCCAAAAAAGCTGCCCACTGCTTCTTCACGGATGGGTCAAATTCAGCGGTCACTTTCCGTTGTGGTGTGCTGTGATGGTGTGTTCACAATGACAAATCATGCGCTTAAATCTCTTCTTCAAATTCTATTTTAATTTGCTCAGCCTATAATATCCCCTAATCCGTGCATGTACAATTACTTTTTATAGTATAAATGTCTATTTTATGAGATTCTATATATATTTTTATTTTTCAGAATCAGTTTCTTGGAACATTATCTTTAACTTAAATCTGTAATATTTTCCACAGTCTCAGTAGTGAACGGTGGGGTGTTATATTTGTATAATTGTGTTTGTAATAAATAAATAATCTGGAATCTTGGCACTGGAGAGTAAAAAGTCGGCCTCGTCTGGAGTCTGATAGAGATCGGCGACGCGCTGAACGCACACGTGTTTCTCGTTTTGCGCCGTGTTTCAGAAGTGAAGGCCAAGTCGAGGCGTTAATGAATTAGAATCCGGCCGATTTGCCTGAACGCTGGCAGTCGCTTGTAAAAATATGGAGGCTTCTTATGTTCAACCGTGAAATTAAACGCCGTATTGAGTGGTTTTAAGACTGAACGAAAGAGGACTGGGACGTCTGGTTTGGCGTAAAGGGCTTTTGTAAATCAGACGTTACTTAACGCGGTGTCTCTCTACGTCGGGCCTTAATTTTGGCAGCTGCTTCAGATATAGTTTTAGTCTTTAGATGAAAATGGTTACGAGTTTTAGTTACGTATTAGTGATTTTATCCTCCATATATTTAGTCGACAGTAAGTGGCCTTTTAGTCGTTATTTTTAGACTTTACTTTGTGTTACACAATTTCTGATAAAAGGGTAAATTTCTCGTTTTTAATTTGCACAGTCTTACGAATGAATCACAGAACCTTGTGTTATACCTGTATAATTATGTATTAAATCTTATAAAAATAGCCAACTTAAGTTAGCTAACGTGCCTCATAAATCCAGACAACATTACTATGGTTAATTTAAAGATCTGCTCTCAGCTTGTCAATGTCTCTTCTTATTCATGAAAAAAAAAGATTTTGAACAATTTTATACATTTTACTTCATACTTTATATTAACAAAATTAACACTGCCCTGCTGCATCACAGATCATACAGTATGTGTTGAAGTATTTCCACGATCTTAAGCGTCATCTTCACAATAAAATATCATTTAAAGCCTTAAGATGTTACATATTGTGTATTTAAAACAGATTGTAATACATTAACATAATGGTGCTTTTTATCAGTGATAATATCAGTATGGGTATGTAGTAGTGAGTATTAAAGTTTCAGACACACTGTTGTACTTTACGATTATGGTACTTTTTAACCAGTAGTAGTGTCGTATCCAAGTATAAGCGTACTTAATAAGAGTAGAAAGTTTGATTTTTCTGCTGGACTATTTTGCTGTTCTAAACAGACTGCAGTACTTTATGATTATTGTACTGTTTACCAGTAGTGTAATATCTAAATATGTCAAATTATTAATAAGTACTAAAGTTTTTTCTGATGTACTAAACAGAGTGTAGTACTTTTACCAGTAGTAAAACAGTTATTTATTTATTTTTATATCTCCTTTTCAAATTGTATTGTAACTTTATTTTATTTTAATTTTAAAATTTATTTTATATGATTTTAATTCAGTCTAAATTGTAGTCAGGAGCGGATCAGGATACATTTCACTGCGTTTTGTACTTGTATAACTTGCATGTGATAAATAAAGAATCTTGAATCTTGAGTAGTGCTGTCCTTAATAATGAGTAGAGTACTAATGTTTTGGACACTTAATGTTCTGGTGTACGATTTCGCCAGTAAACAGACTCTAGTACTTTACAATTATGGCACTTTTTTCACCAATAGTAGTGTGGTATCCAAGTATAAGTGTACTTAATGAGTGTAGTACTTATTAATTACACATATACTTGGATACTAAAGTTTTGGACACACTAATTGTTGTGGTGAAACATTTTTCTGTACTAAACTAGACTGTAGTACTTAGTAGTGTAGTATTCAAGTATAAAGTATGTGCACTTAATAGTAAAAAAAGTTTACTACATTTTCGTACTCCGTTTTTCTGGTGTACTTAACAGATTGTAGTATTTTAATGTTATGGTACTTTTTTACCAGTAGTAGGCAGGTAGTATCCAAGTATATGTGTACTTATTAATGAGTACTAAAGTTTGGGATACAATTTTTCTGGTGAAATATTTTGTAGTACTAAACAGAATGTAGTACTTAGTAGTGTAGTATCCAGGTATAAGTGTACTTAATAATGAGTACTAAAGTTTCAGACACAACACTTTTTTTGCTTTTTTAAGATAATTTAGCTGGTGTACTAACCTGACTGTAGTAATATTAATATTCTAGCTTAAAATGTATATTTTGTGTCCTATTTATGTATTGTTTATTCCATGTGCCCTATCTGTTCTTTGTTCTCTATTTCTTGTTGCACTGTGTAAACTGGAGCCACGTCTTCTCGTCTCTCTGGATATCTGTACAATATATAGAAGAGATGACAAAGTTTACTTTGACTTTGACTTTGAATATTATAATATGGTACATTTCACCAGTAGTAGTGTAGTATGTGTACTTAATAATAAGCAGTAAAGTTTTGGACAGTAAATTTTCTAGTGTAATATTTTGCTGTACAAAAGAGATTGTAGTACTTTAAAATGGTACTTTTAGTTGAGTACTACAGTTTCAGACACTTAATTTCTCTGGTGTAATAATCAGACTGTATTACTTTAAGATTATGGCACTTCTTTCTACCACTTGTGGTGTAGTATCCAGGTATATGTGTACTTAATTAGTACTAAAGTTTTGAAAACCATTTTTTCTCCTGTACTATTTTGCAGTACTAACATTTTATCTTTTAATTACAGTTTTATATAAAGTCTTGCACCAGCCCTCATTTCATCATTCCAAAATAATTACACATTTCCTCACAACTTTATTATCCAAGATCCAGGTATCTTTATCTCGCTTAAGTTATGGAGAAAACGTACCAAAATTAACACCCTGCACGTCAGATAAAAACGGCACAAAGAGGCACGCTGTCGTTCACTCGTTTCTAAACACCAACGCCTCAGAGAGATGAATGGGCTAAAAGGGCAGGGGCAGAGTTTAGTTTCCGTTCGTCTTCTTGCCCAAAGTGTTGATTGAACTCATGAGATGTCAAATTGTAGTTAGCAGCTGTTTAAACACCCGGATATTTTCACTGCGGTCGATAGGAAAGAGCCCAATTAGGTTGTAAAAGTGTGTCCAAAGAGGAGGAGGAGGAGGAGGAGGAGGAGGAGGAATATCCAGATCAACGTGGTTCACTTCACATACTGCGATTGCCAGAGGTAGACGTGCAGTGGAGCCGTTTGGCAGAAAGTTCCAGAATCTGTGAGAAACAGGAGCTCTACCTTAAGGCCCAAACTCTGGTGTTGTTCAGATTTATGGACGGCAGGGTTTATGACACAGGGACGTGTCGGATTTAGGTCAAAACTCACGAGAAAGGTGGAAGGGAATTCAGAAATACATCATCCGTCGCGGTGAGCGGATCGGTTTCACTGAACAGGATGCGTTTTTCTGAGGAATAATAAACTCCGCTCTTTCAGCTGGGAGAATATATTTATTTCACTTGATTATTATTAGTTTCAAAGTATAGATTGCCTCTAAATTGTTCCCTAAATCACACTTTAGCCGTCGTGGAGCATATTAGAGGACGAGTATTGTTTCCCTTTGTGAGTGCTGCATTAGCCGTTTCCAGTTTCTGCTTCCTTCAGTTAAAACTCCTGTTTAAAGAATCGGTGGCGGTGGGAAAATCAGAAGGCTCTCTGCTTAAAATGGGGTTCAAAGTTACTGATGCTCCGTTTAGGACAAATATACAGTGGGGGGCAAGTTACTTCCAAAAGGTAATAGATTATAGTAGTTACTGTAATTTCAAAGTAATCAGTTGCATTACAATTACACTGTCTCTGAATTGTAATGCGTTACACGACTCCTAGACGGAGCGTTTTAGCGAGTAATGGCGCTTACAAACAGCTTATTCGAGTTATTTGAATAATCGTTTCAGCTCTAAATGTTAGTCAGACTGTTGTAAGAGATACTGTTTTATTAATAGACTGGATATGGAATTTTTCATATTGAAACTGTTTCTAACCTCCTGCACATCCAGTGTAAAAGTCATTTTCCACTTTTGTAGATGATACTGCATCCAAACTGTCTCTCTTTCTACCTCTAGTTCTAGTTTAGTTATATTTAATATTCCATGTGTAGTTTAAAATGTATATTTTGTATTCCATTTATATATTGTTTATTCCATGTGCCTTATTTGTTCTTTGTTCCCTATTTCCTACTGCACTGTAAAACCTGGAGCCACGTCGTCTCGTCTCTGTGTATCTGTACAGTATATAGCAGAGATGACAGTAAGGTTTACTTTGACTTTATTGAATGTGTAAATACTATTCCTCAAGACTACATTTAAAATACAAGAAAGAGTCTTTTTTGTATTTACATTATATTAGTAATGTAGGAATAGTATTTACACATATTCAGCATGTTTGCATGTTGGAATAAATCACCGTAGCTGTAGCTCGTTTTTCTTGCAAAAAATAAATGAATGATGGGTGGCTAAAGATTTTTGCACGGTGCTGTATTTTCCGTAAGTTTTTTTATGCAGGTGTCCGGAAGTTGGAAAGCGCTTTGTTAACCCATACGCAGGGTGATAATGATAAGGTTTATTTAAGCAGTAGCTCAATTTTTGACTGATTTTTGCGTAATTTGTTATTCTTCCTCGTTCAAGGCTGTTTTCGGTGGCCGGCTTCCATCTGGCTTTTGGTGCATTTCTGGTTAATTCTCTTACCACCTGCTCCCCGCCGCCATCCACCCACACGGCCAGTCCAGGCTGAAGGTACGGACCTTTAAATCCTGCGATTGCTCAACATCGGCCCGTCAGAGGAAACCAATATTGCCTGGGCGTCTTGCGTGGGTTTGTTGACGAATGAGCTTTAAAACGCCCCATCACGATCTCCGACATGGCCTTCCTCCGTTTCTGTTTCCTAACAATCTCATTCATCACCTCGTACAGGAACCGACGGAGACGCTGCGTTTAGCCAAAACTAAGAGAAAGAAAATAAAGAATATTTTTTCTACCCACCTGAGGCATCTTAGAGCCAATTTGAGAGACATAAACAGATCACCAAGTTTATTACCGTGACCGAGTGTTCCCTATTAGCGTTCCTCGTCTCATGCTGTGAACTCTGCACCATTATTTTCTACAATATGGACTGTGCAGCTTGAACGCTGAAATTGTCAGGGTACAAAACGTGTGCATATCGACATAGGTTGAAAAGCATCATGATCCGTCTGTATTTGGTGCTATAGCAAAGGAAAATGTGTTTTGACCTCTGGGGGCGCTAAAAATGCTACATATATTTATGCAGTCCGAGGCCATGTCCACACCTACACGGGTGTTTCTGAAAACGGAGGTTTTTCTATGCGTTTTGGCCTTTCGTCCACACGGGTGCAGACAAGAAAAACGAAGACTTTGAAAAGCGGACCGTTTCGCGTCACACCGCGCGCCACTCATATGACATCACAGTATGCGCTGTGTCTAGTTAGGTTTTCATCTGCAATGCAAGATATGCTTTTGACAGCGTTTTTTGCGATTGCGTGTGGACGGAGATATTTTTGAAAACGTGCTCGTGTGGACGTGATTAAAAAAAAAAAAAGGAAACGGAAAATCTCCGTTTTCAGAAATACCCGTGTACGTGTGGACATGGCCTGATTCACTGAGGTGCTAATTACACAATTCTGCTATTTGAACAATAGGGGGCACTAAAAATGCAACTTAATTTATGCAGCCTAAACCGCGTCACACAAAGCTGAAACTTGATCAGTAATTTGGGAGCAGAGTGATCCGCCTATGTAATTTGCATAATATGCTAAACAGACTTTTGCAAACTCCTTCTAGGCTGATTGTCTGTTTAATGGAAATGAGGTGTCAAATGAATCTATAGACTTGTCCTAATGTCATGGAGTTTGTTTTTTTTTTTTTTTAATTTGCTAATTCTGACTTGCGACTTTTCCTTGGACCCCACTTGTTGCCGCTAGAGACACTAGATAAAAAAAAAACGGAGGGGTAAAATTCAGAGAATTTTTTTTTCACAAAGTTGCAAGAAGAAAGATATTCTCTGACATCATAAGGAGTTCATTTCTCATACATTTGCTGCTTTAATCTCAGAGAATATCCAACTTCTGTTAAATCTACAACTTTAATCTGTCTAATCCGGGTTTTTTTTCTCAGAGTTTTACTCCTCCATTTTTTCTTTTTAATCTACTATGGCCCTAATACACCCTTGTAGATTCATCTTTTGTGATAATTTATTAGAAGCAAATATCTACGACGGCATATTGGGGCCATTTTAGATTTAAAACAAAAAATTCAGAGGAAAAAAACCTCAGAAATTCCAAGATTAAAGTCACAGATTTACTAGAAGAAAACTTGAACATTCACAGTCTCAAAGAATATCTGACTTTTTCCCTCACACATTTGTGACTTGTTTCTCATTAATTTGCCACTTTAATCTCAGAGAATGAAGAAGACTTCTTTTAAACCTATGGCTTTAATCTCAGAATTCCTGAGTTTTTCTAGGAATTTTGGTCCATTCCATTTTTTTACTTTTTAATTTACAATGGCCCTAATACATTGTTGTAGATTCATCTTCTTCATTGAAAATTTATTGGAAGCAAATATCTACAACATATTGGTGCCATTTCAGATTTTAAAAAGAAATCTGAGAAAAAAAATCTGTAATTTCGAGATTAAAGTCATGGAAGAAAACTCGGACATTCACAATCTCAGAGAATATCTGGATTTTTTTCTCTCGCAAAATTTACGACTTAATGATCACTGAGAATGTTTTTTTTTCCCTTGCAAATTTGTAAATTTTCCTTGTAAATATCACACCACCAACAAATCTTATCTCTAAAGATCGTCCCGATTTTTAAGACGGCGGTCACTTTTCGACTAAACCACCTGCGTCGGCTACCGTTCCAATCCCTCGTCCTTCCATCCCGGTGCTAATCCGTTTTTTTTGTTTTGTTTTTCGACAGTTTCAAACCGCCTTCCTTTCAGCCGCTGTCAGGAGAATGTATTGTGTGGCCACGGCAGCGGGGTTTTAAGATCTCTCGAGGTAATTTCCTCTTTTTTCAAGCAGCTGGAAAGGGTTCGGAGCCTTTGTTGAAGATTAAGTGTAGCTGTCAGTTACACGTCGGAGTTCTGCGAACCGCCCGAGTCAAACAAATTGTCATTTTTGCTGGTGCCAATGCCAAAGAAAACAGGGTTGTAGAGGAATGAAGTGATGTCGCATTCCTCCTCCTCCCACGCCAACTCCCCCCGAGGCCCGTCTACCGGACACCGCGTCCCTCTTGTTAACGGCGCCGTTATCGTGCCGTATTTCTGTTTTTACTGCAACGGGCCCCGACCGCACCAGGAAGCGCTGCGTTATACATCACCGGGACTTACGCTGTTAAATGCAACATGCAAAATCAAACTCCATATTTTAAGGGTTTGCACATATAATTACACCAAATTACCCCCATATATCTGATCAGGAAATGTCGGCCCGTTTCCTCCCGTTTCATTACCGTCCACTGGGGCAGGGAAAGTGTCCGTCCTGAAGCGGCGTTTACACAAAGTTAATCACAGTGCTGGAGTTTGTCCGAAATGTGAAAGTCTGTGTTTAGAGTTGACATTTATTCCACATTTTAAATATGAATGGTTTTTTTTTAAGGACGCACGATAAGGGAATTATTGGGCAATACTAGGGGTGGGCGATATATCGAATATACTCGACGTATCTCGGCTTGATCCACGTGCGATGTAGTAAGTGACTATATCGTGACCATCGAGTATAAATCCTGACGTTCTTGTTAAACAGACAGCATGTACTTCACTTTCCAGTTTTGCTTTTCTGCCCCGTCATAAGCAGACGGCTCGCTCCCCCGTCCATCCAGAAAACTCTCCTAGCGCACGCGCGTTTCGTAGCGCTTTCATGTTTCGCTTCTCTGACCGCTCCCCCGCCTATGGCGTCACATCAATGCCAAAACTGGAGCGCGCAAAATGGCTTGCCGCAAAAATTTCGCAGGTGTAAAGTTCAAAGTCGCAAGCGCAAATGTGAAACTCCACAGCACAAAATGAAGAATCGAGTGCACGCTTGTGATCGATGTCTTTTTTCCTCTCGATGTGTTAAATGTCCTCGCGCGCAAAGTAGATTACCGACGAGCAGCTTTATTTGCTCCAGTGAAATTTCTACGCGCGCGGTTTGAAAGGGGCGGGTTTTGGCAGCTTCTGCCTGTGAATCCTATTGGCCGATGGCTCCTGGTTTTGTGATTGGCTGCACGCTACAGAGTTTATATAGAAAAACCAAAGATGACGGAGGAAGAGGAACAGTGTCAGGTAGGTTAAACGCAAGTTATAGTTTATCGACCTTATAATTATAATTTAATAGTTAGGTCTTACACGTTTAATAAGCACGCAATCAACGGCTCCCCTTGCCCACTTGTCTGTCCCCAATATAAAGTATAAAGTTTGCTATATTATACTTTAGTTTAAAATAAAAGCATTTACTATGTTAAACTTTGGCTAAATTCATTATATTGGTGTCATTTTATGCAATATATACAGCGGTTTAGAGGAAATTTCAAGGTATTGAGATATATATCGTGTATCGTGATATAGCTTTAAAATATTGCAATATTATTTTTATGCCATATCACCCAGCCCTAGGCGATACCGATATCCAATATTTTCATGCTTATATCTGTCGATACGGATACCGATGCTGATGAATGAGGAAGGCAGAGTCGAGCTGAGCGCGTAAAGACCAGATATTTTGCTCCCCAAAGTTCCACCGCATGTGAGAATTTTGGCACAAAAATAACACCATAACTCAACATAACTTCTAACACAGCGCCACATCAAGCGAGTGTGAAAGCAGGGTGGAGCGAGGGCGGAGCATTTCCAGCGTAGGGCACAAATTTAAGAAAACGTCACATCCCGCGCTATGTAGTGTACTGAGTCAAATCGGGGGCGTATGACACTCCATGTGTAGAGAGCAGTTAAGCTACAACCCCGGCTATTTCCTGAGATGCATACTACCACATAAAAAAGTATGATAAGAGCCCCTTACCTACCATACTATGAAGTGTAGTAGTACGCGGCTCGGGACGCGGCCCATGTGCGAGCTCACATTCACTAAGTGAAACAAACACACAGTTTAGCTAGTTTTAAAAATTTCACGTGTGCAGGCAGCGTTGAGAGTGTTTTCCACTTCGTGCTCAGAATTGTCACAAAATAACACCATACATTTTAAAACAGAAGGCGTGGGCCGTATAAAATCCCACCTCGGACGTTGGACATTCCTGGCACAAGCACTACCCTTCCCACGTACAATAAATGCGCCATCAAATATGTGACCCTCCACGGCAAAACCAGTCGCTTGTTGCAAATTTTCAAAATTATTATGTTTTCATGAAAGGGCATAAATCAAGCTTCAAAACGATACCTATATGGAATGAATGGGACGACATATGACTGAGATATCAACATTCAAAGGAGTCGGGTTTTCCTGTCACGCCAAGTGAGAAACGGAGAAATCTGCCTTGAAGGATCATCAGAGCACTCACAGACGCCAGCAGTCATGCGATGACAGCTTCACGGCATTCACAGCCACACACGAGGAGGTCACCTGGCAAGTAGGGTTAACTGAACTCGAGACGGAGATGATTCCTGAGAAATATCTTAGTCAACCAGCGGATTTAGCGTAAAATATTGAAGTAGAGGCTAAAACAGAAACTTTTAACATTCTGCTGGAATTGAATTCCTCACCTCAAGAAAGTCACGTTTTTAGGATGGAAAGGGTAAGTTTTTCAGCCAAATTTATTGTCGTTCATTGCTTATTTTATTTTTCCTTTACTCCCACTGTTCTCAATATTAGTAGCCTCGGAGCAGGTCAGACTCACATTTTGCATCTGTTTACATTAACATTTATAGCATTATGCGTGGCACAGTGGTTAGCGCTGTCACCTCACAGCAAGAAGGTCCTGGGTTCGAACACCGGGTCGGTCGTGGGGTCTTTCTGTGTGGAGTTTCCTCGCTCTCCCGGTCTTTGCATGGATTTTCGCTCCGGTTTCCTCATGTGGTCCGAAAGCATGCTGTTTAAGTTGAGTGGTTACTCTAAATTTTCCCATTGTGGTCCCAATGTGGGTGCGCTGCAGGGTGTTGGCCCCTGAGTTAGGGATTAAGCAGCTCAGATAATGTATGAATGAATTTATGAAATCCATATCCAGAGTGACTTCCACTTCCCCAAATTCGGGGACAGTTAAGGGTCTTGCTCAGGGACTCACTGATGGTAGTGCTGGAGGTAGGATTTGAACCCATGACCTCTTGGTCTAGAGCAGCGTTTCCCAATCCCAGTCCTCGCGGAAAACCACCGCTCTGCACAGATTCGAGTTTCCCGACCCACAGCACAGCTGATGCTACTGATTAGCTAATTAGCAACGTAGGATCGGCGTGCGGCGGTGCAGGAAATACCGAATCTGTGCAGCGCGGTGTTCCGCGGGGACCGGGTTTGGGTAAACGCTGGTCTAGAGACACGTATCCTAATCACTACACCACCAGCATCCCTGCGGATCTTTGTATATGACATAAATCCCAGACTGTGAGGAACCTCTACATAAGGAGCCTTGAACCACTACAAATATTCACATATGATCCATTAAAATCTTCATTAATATCCAGAAAATTAATTACTTTAAGCAAATCACACATACACACAGTCTCCAGCTTTCTGTACAACACTGAGCAGCACCACACAACCTGGGGGAAGCTGAATGACCTTTTGTCTTTTGTCAAACGTAGCTGCAGTGATCGGATTGAGGAGAGTTCATCTTTGGATGACAGCTAATAAAAGAGTCGTTTTGTGAAATGTGAAATGTTCAGCGTCAGATCATCGTTCCAGAACTTCAGCACTCGTATCTGAACTCTTCTCCGATTCCAGTCTCTCTCTCTCCATCTGCTGTTGCTCTTTAGCGTCGAGATCCTTTAACTTCTGCTCAACGTCTTCAGGGATTTCCACCTCCATCAGGTTCTCCATCCCCGCTTCTGGCTCGTCCCCGATCAAAACCTGACGCAACACACACACACACACACACACACACACAGTCAGGAGTTAAAAGTAAATTTACAATATCCTGAGAAAGGTAGATAGAGCATAGTTACTACATAGTTAGTGGCTTTTTCAGTACAGTACACCTTTCAACAGTGTAAAATTTGCCAGTATATTAGAACGTGTAAAACTGTCAATTGTGTAAAAATATAGGTGGATTGCGTTCCGTATGAGGGTGCGGAATGTTTCGAGTCTGCGTGTAGGCAGAGTGGAGCTTGCACAGACATACCATTTTGCTGGCCAAAGTTCAACTGACTGAAGTTACAGGCCAAAAGCAGGTCATTTTATGCCAAAATGAGTCCAAACTGGTTCAAAAGGATCCAAAACTTCAATACTGCTTCATTTTCAATTGATTACTTTTTTTTGGAATTTTATAATGTTAAAGAAAAAAATGTCTTTGTTATCAAAATGTTTTCATCAAAAATGCTCCAACAATGTGGAACAAACTGCCTTTGCACGTTAGACGGGCCTCTTCTCTCTCTGTTTTTAAATCTCTTCTTAAAACCCATTTTTTTCCCTTGGTCTTTGAGCACCAGTAAGATGTTGGCATTTGAGCTATTTGTTCTATTTTATTTATTTTAGTCACAGTATTTGGTGTTACTTGTTCTTATTTTACAATTGCTTTTCCTATTTCCTTCACGTTTCTTGTCTAGTTCCTTTATTTTTAATTAAGCCTTTAGTAATTGTTTTTAATCTATTTTATTTATTGTGTGTACAGCACTTTTGTCCAGTGTGAGTTTATAAAGTGCTTTATAAATAAAGTTGGTATGGTATGGTACTCGATTAATCAATAATAAAAAAATTGATGGAATACTCGATTACAAAAACAATCGATAGCTGCAGCTGTAGTTCCCGCATGCTGAGAATGGAAGGGGACGTGTATTTTACAGTGAGAGAGGTATATACTGCATGTTTCATCCCTCTTTTTTGGGGGGAGTCTGGGTCTTAATTTGAGAAGTTAGACCCCCCCAACCCCCCATAAACCCCGTATGTACAGAAGTCACAGTATATATACTGGATAGAGAATGTTCCAGAAGAATGAGTCTGAAGTTGAATGAAACATTAAGTCATAATGAAGTCAGTACAGAGTGTGTGCATGTGTGTGTGTGTGTGCGCGTGCGTGTGTGTCGTCTAACAAGCTTCCAGACACCGCAGTGCTTTTACACTGTCAAGTACCAATTAGACAAAGCAGCGACATGGGGAAAATAATATTCCGTAATATTCCAGTAACGCGATCGTCGTTACAGTCCGGCTCTTTTGGCCGAAAGGACGCCCATTAATCCTAGATAAATATTAGGCTTAAACTGAGCCTCGCATATTGGATGTTTTATGGCGGTGATTAAAACGCTCGGCTGGAAGGCCAAGCGACTGAAGCTGCACACTTCAAAAGGGATCTCCCACGCGTTATGGAGCGCGTCGGACTTTATTGGGAGACCTCGTGACATCTTTTCCATCGCGTTTTTTCCCCCCCGTCCGTCACGTTACGCCATCTGCCACCATGCATTTTTTTTTTTTGCTTTCCGCCGAAATTAGTGCATCCTGCTTTTCGTCCCTCGCAGGCCGAACCCATAAATCTCCATTTGGTGAACTGGAATCCGTCTGGCTGCTGTCGTGCGGTCGCACCAAACACAACAGCCAGACGACAACGCTGCACGCCAAGCCATGAGGGGAAAAAGCGTGCTTTGTGCTGTTTAACGCTTTGCTACGTTTATGATTTTCATTTAGAGCTGCAACTAACCATCATTCTTGAATACTTTTCTGATTAATCAATTAGTGGGTTGTTTTAAAATGGATAAAGAAAAGGTGAACACATATATAACATAATTGCTTAAGAGGGTCTAGCTCTGATTTCCATCCTACGTGAGAACAGAACGTTGACACCTTGTCTCAGGTAGAAGCCCATCAGAACAGACTCATAAGGTATGATAGAAATCCTCCAGTTCTGGTGAGCTTCTACCTGAGACCAGGTGTCAATGTTCTGATTTCACATATAGTCAAAGTCCAAATAATTTTTGTCTAGCGAGCGAATGTAGAACGTGATGGACGGTAGTGCCGGTCGTAGCGGGTTAGCTTTTAGCCTGGTGCTAAAGCCATTTACATCCGCAGTGCTCGCGTTTCCGCCAGCTGAGTCTCGCCGTCTCAGGCTGTGTTCCGGGTGCCGGTGGTGTTTAGCAGGCCCAGACTCTGTAGCATCTCCATCAGCAGTTTGGGGAATTGTGCTTTTTGTTTTTTTGAGATTTCGAGCAGGACGCGTCTGTCGTCAATGATACGCATTGTAACTCGATCGCAACTAAAAACAAAACTAGACAAGATGAACGAATAATACAGTTTAACTACTGTATTCACTGGGGCACAGTTAGCCGCTGGCTGGTGTTATACGGTTATAAATGATTTTGATTATCAATTTTTTCCAGATTAATTGTTTAGTTGGTGGAAAAAAAGACAAAGAAAAAATGTAAATGGTTGTTTTTCTTTCTTCCTGTTTTCCATTCACCTCTATTCGACTGTGTCCTGCTTTTTTTTTTTTTTAAAGTTATTACTACCATTTTTGAAGGAGGTGAGTTTGGGTCCTACCTGCACTAGTTTTTCACAAGCCGAAATCACTTGCGGCTCTTTCTCCCACTTGTGGAACTCCCTCATGATGGGATAAACGCTCTTCTCTTTCATGATCTTACGTCCCGCTTTGGTGGCTGTCAGCTGTAAAGTAAAAACCAAAACCAAATGAAAATCAGGTTTTCAGACTTCACTGTACAAACTACTCATTTATTTAAATTATTTAAAAATCCAACTGTAAATCTGTACTGTATGTCATGTTGTGGCAAATATCGCCATATAATATGGCAAGTTATGGCACACCATTATATTTAGTAAAGCCCAAAATATGCATTATTATTAATAATAATGGAGAAGCCCCCCTGTGGCCAAAATAGGGAGCTACAGCCTTAACGGAGAAGCCCCCCTGTGGCCAGAATAGGGAGCTACAGCCTTAACGGAGAAGCCCCCCTGTGGCCAGAATAGGGAGCTACAGCCTTAACGGAGACGCCCCCGTGTGGCCAAAATAAGGAGCTACGGCCTTAACGGCAACGCCCCCTTGTGGCCAGAATAGGGAGCTACGGCCTTAACGGAGACGCCCCCTTGTGGCCAGAATAGGGAGCTACAGCCTTAACGGAGACGCCCCCTTTTGGCCAAAATAGGGAGCTACAGCCTTAACGGAGACGCCCCCGTGTGGCCAAAATAAGGAGTTACGGCCTTAACGGAGACGCCCCCTTGTGGCCAGAATAGGGAGCTACGGCCTTAACGGAGACGCCCCCTTGTGGCCAAAATAGGGAGCTACGGCCTTAACGGAGACGCCCCCGTGTGGCCAAAATAAGGAGTTACGGCCTTAACGGAGACGCCCCGTTGTGGCCAGAATAGGGAGCTACAGCCTTAACGGAGACGCCCCCTTTTGGCCAAAATACCAAGTTACCGCCTTAATGGAGACGCCCCTTTGTGGCCAGAATAGGGAATTACAAACCTGAGACACTTTTTTGTGGCCAAAACAGCGAGTTACAGGCTTAATGGAGATACCCTCATGTGCCAAAAATATGGAATTACAACTTTGAGACGCCCCCCTGTGGCCAAAAAGGGGAGTTACCACCATATAATACTGAAGAGAACAAAGTATCCAGCAATCACAACTACTAGGTTGAGGGTTCCTAATAAAGTGGCCAGTGATATTGAACAATGTGAGATGAATCAAATTTCAGCAGCAACACTGAATGCCTCTTACCAGCAGTAACGCTTCAATCAGCATCTTGCGGATGTCGGGGTCTTCCTCTCTCTTCTTGTCCTCGGGGAGGTACTGCAGATCCACCGGCAGACCTTTCAGCCAAAATCAAATTACAACAAACCTGAAAAACACTCTCTTTCTACTTCTAAAAATGTCATTTGAGAAGAGCGTCTGGGCTCGGGACGTGACTTTATTGGGCTGCTGCTGCTTCTCCAGAAAGCCACACTGCTAATTATAAACTGCGGCTGAAAGGAGAAACGTTATCCGCAAGGCCGTTAAAATATTGCACAAATAAAGGTTTCAAACGGCATTACGAAGCCGCAGTCTTTGAATGTGACCAAAGATGAATGCGGCATAAATTAGTGGCCTTCCATTCGGTTTTCCATTCCACGTCAAGATGACGAGCTGATGTGTTACTGCAGCGAGAACAGAGCTCGGAACGGATCTACTACTACAGCTGAATTAACTCACGCTGCCCTCTCCTGGTCACAACACCTAGCTGCAGGAACTAGTAAAAACTGCAGTTCTGACAGAGAAAGTGTAGTGTGATGAAAAAGTAGATAAACATGTGAATAAAGTTAATAAATGAGGTTGGTGTGAGTGTGAGAATTTACCCTCTGAATTATGTGAATAAAATCAGACCTTCTTTGTGACTTTATCTGACAGCGAAAAAGGGAAGAAAAATAGGGATGAAGGGGAAATATCAGAAAGCAAAACACACGCACGTTTCTCCATGAGCTGGACATTTAACATCATGAATGGGGTCTCTATTAGGAGACGAGAAGCCCAACAGCAGATAAACGTCATAAGATACGGGGTAGACTCGTTCAACTGATATGCAAATCAGTTTGCGTTTAATACGTCACTTGTGTTAACGTCCAATTTATGTCTGCTTATTTATCTCTCTATAACCAGGGACAGACGAGCTTTACTCAAACCCCAGGTTCATGTACCTTCAGTGAATAATTTTCTGTTAGTGTCACAAAGAAAAAAAATTTCCCTCACACAGGACCTTCCACATAATTCAGAGGTTCTTCACTGACCGACATTTAGTCTTTCTTTATATTTAAGAATGCAGAATATATTATGAAACTACCTTCATTCTCCTCGTCGGTCAGCTCCTCGGGTCCAGCCAGCGGCAGCAGCAGGAAGGGCAGAATGTCCACAGCATCGCCGAGCAACCACTCATGATGAGCTTGGAGAGAAGAAGTAATATGAATTAGGGGCTGAGCAATATGTCCACAAATAAATACCATGACTAATCCAACATTTTACCTCAATTGTGATTAATAAACAATTATTTATTGTGTCTCTTGTCAATATCTCAAATGCAACAATCTTTTTCTTCCAATAAAAAAAAATCCTATATACCCAAAAGGAAACTCCCCATTTTGGACACATTTTTTGGTTTGTTTTTTGGCCTCATAGTTCACTAATGAGAGAAGCTGAAAGAAGACGTTTGTCCTGTAAATGTGTCCAACTATTAAAGGTGCAATATTTCCTCTAATGAAACGCATATGTTTGTGGCTTTAATATAACTGAAGTTAACACACACAGATTTAGTGGCACACTGGACAGGGCGGAGTCGTGTCACAACACACACAGTAATAAACAATGAACACACACTGGGGAAAGGGTCAATGTAATTAGTTTTTTAAGCATTAACAAAACTTCAAAAAAAAAAAAAATTGTCACGGGCAAGATTACATTTACGGCATTAAGCAGACGCGCTCTAAAGTAATTTCCATTTCCGAATTTCAGGGACAGTTTCCCCGAGAGCACCCTGGAGTTAAGGGTCTCGCTCAGGGCTCAGGTAGAGGTAGAATTCGAACCCACAAGCTTTTGTTCCAGAGGTGAGCATCAGCAGCACCAGCAGCCACATTAGAGGTTAGAAATGTCATTTTTATAGATTTTTTAAAATTAATTGCACAGCCCTATACTGTATGATTGTATTTACATGTTATTCCAAAAGTTTAATCTCTCCTTCATTATTATTCAATAATTTCCTCAGTAATAAGTTGATTGTTACCGTAGTCGAAGCAGCAGTTCCGGAGCGTTCCCACAACGCCGCCTCGCCTGGTGACCGATGCCTCGTACTGAGTGTAGGGGAGGAGTCTCTGTATCACGCACCTGCAGAGAAAATGCAGAAAAATCACAATGAAGCTGCTCTCAATCTACCTATTTACACACTAAAACACATTCTCGATGTTCATAATCCCTCCTCAGCACCCATTTGGTCCAGGACCCAGACTTGCTTTTCAGGCATTAGGTTAACTTTAATATTTAATGATGCTACAACACTAAATGTAGAGATTTTGCCATGTCAATTTACAAGTGTACAAAAGTTCAAGAATTATTTTGAAACATAAATAAGACACGTAACAGTTAGCCAGTTGCCCCCGTGATTAGAAAGTCGCCAGTTCAAGTCCCGGACCCAGTCTACTGCTCCTTCACAGATGGGTCAAATGCAGAGGTCACATTTGGTTGTAGTGCACTGTGCTGTGCTCACAATGACAAACAATTACTCACTTAAATTTAGGAACAGAGTTAGACCCCAGACAAACCCAACATATTCCATCCAAACACTTTAGCGACTGACCTCTCCTTGTCCAAAATGAAGTGCCTAGTCTCAGGCAGCTGCGTGAGGTTGGACAGTAGTGGACCCAGATAGTGGAGCGAGGCCTTCTTGTTGAAGCCCTCAGTACAGAAGATTTCCACAATTTTGTCCAGGCCAATGTGCAGCTCCTGCAGCACTGCAAAGACCTCCCTGCACGTCTTCTCATGCCTCGACAGGTTGGTGAGTATGGTGCAGATGCGGTCAGAGAAAGGGTACTCGGGGTCCAGGAGGTTGCGGAACAGCGTGGGCAGGATTTCCGCCTCCTTCATCAAGGCCTTGTGCAGGGTCTCGTCGGCCGAAAGGTTGATCAGCGCGTGGTAACAGTCCTTAACAATGGCGATGGAAGGGTCAGCTGTCAGGGTGATCAGGGCCTTGAGGAAGTCAGGTTTGGTTCGGAGATATCGACACCCGTCTCTGGTTCCAGTCAGGCCCAGAATATACTCGGTAGCCTGACCCTTAACATCGGCCCTCGTGTCCAGCCTGAGGAAGGAGAGGAGCTCCACAGCCTCTGTGTCGCTTAGCATCTTGGGAAGGCGACCTGTTCCTCTAGTCGTGCGTAAAAATTTAATTTTAACCTGCAACACATAAACACAGGGCTGGGCAATCAATCAAATGTCACGATATAAACGATGGGCCTCATTCAATTTTTTCTTAAATTTGTTCTTAAAGTACTTGTAAATTTGTCCTTTTAATGATGAATGTATACATTTAAACAGTATATAGAACTGAAGAAAACCAATATTTTGCACAAACAAAATAAGATTGCATAAATACAATAAAATGCAACTCAGCTTTCACAGATTCCTTTTTTAATTGGTTCCTCCAAACACAGTTTGTCACTGCTCATTCACAGATTGATCAATTGCAAAGCTCAAATGTGGATGTGGCGCACTATTTGCTGTTCTGTGCTGTGTTCACAATCACAAATCGCTCACTTAAATAAAAAATGTCAAATGATATTTTAGTTGTTCTTTGAGATTTTACGTGAATGGAAGTGAAGGTGTTATATAAGCTTTTGAAATTGTGTCAAATTACTTGCTGACTCCTGAACTGAACTAAAGGGCAATCGTATTGTAGCAGACTGTGATATCGGCAGATCGTTATCCATTGAATTGATGTACTGTATCGTGATGAAACTTGAGATTTACACGCCTAGTAATTAGATAAACATTTTAAAAACTAACTGATTACTTGTCTATTAACAGTCATAAAGGGATTATTCCATTTTGCATTTTTGGTATCGCCAGACATTGAATCGTTGTCCCCTGAATCAATATAATTTCAAGTAACTTTGATGAGTTTTCTGTATAACAAGGATGTCCACATTTAAGAGTGAACATGAAACATGCCAGACTGGAACCGTATGTATTAAAATCTACTGTTGCAATATAATGTTCTTTGCAGTAGCACATAGCTTACAGATAAATCAGACATCACGTAGGTGCATGGTTTTCTTACAGAGAGCAATGGAAAGCTGAAAATCAGTCTAAATATTAGGTACAGTTTGAGTTTACTTTACATTAAAAGGCAACAATTGAACTTAAGTTGAACCAAATGGATTTTAACAGTGTGTGTGGCGTATTAACATGTCACTCTTTAAACATAACCGTAGTTACAACTTACAGTCTTAACTTAAACTGGTATCTTCGCAATTTTATTTCCATGAATTGACTTACTAACTTATGCTCTAACACTGACTGCTAATAAACATTCACTTAAGTTGTATAAATCACTGGTTTAAGTTGATACTGTTTGTATCATGATGAAACTAGAGATTTACAACCTTAGTAATTAAATAAACGTTGTGTTAAAGAGACTTACTGAAAATTTGTCTGTGAAAAAGTGAGTGGCGATCACATAAAAATTATTCCATTTTACATATTTCGATATCGGACGACATCGAATCGTGGTAATATCGTATTGTGGTGAAACTTGTGATTTACACCCCAACTATTCTTAGCATTAACGTAAAAAACTTAGGTTAATAATATTCTAGTATTACAATGGCCAAATCCAATTACCCCTTCATCACTACAATATTAAGCAAAACCAATCCTGCACATTTATATGACTAACAATGTACAAATCGTCAACATTCTCACCTGCTTCACCGCGCAGCGCACACATGCAGCTCAAACACGCCAAAGCGGACGCACTTCCTGTGTTTTTGATAGATATTTCTTCCAGCCAATCATATCTCACATATCTGATCCGCCCCGCTCTGTTATTGGTTGAGGAGGTCTCAGGGCCCCGCCCACACGGGCGCTTTGTGATGACGTCTACGTGCATGGCGTGTGCGTTTGAATCATGGCGACGGTGCGAGTGAGTGAAGCCGAGAAAGTTTATATTGTACACGGAGTGCGGGTAAGACGATAATAAAACACACATTTTGTGTACATCGCGACGCAACATACACATAACTCATATACAGCATGTTTGTTACGGAGCCCGCGGTGCCACTGAATGTTGCTTTTTATCATACTTACAAGGTTCTGTGCGCCAGCAATATTTATGTTTATTTGTATTATGTGCAGTATACAGTGTTAAACAAGAACTTATACAGATAATGAGTGTATACTTCTATAATTTACTTACTGCATAGGATGTGCTGGAAACATAATGTAGGGCCAAGCAATACATCGTTTCATTGTCATCGCGATGTGCGCATGCGCGGTGGGCACGTCGCAGGTCGCAAATAATATTTGTATTGAAACTTTCATACGTGCAGTGCAGCTCAAAGTGCATTACAATAAAGTCATTAAAAACTGTTCGAAACAAATAAAATACGTTTGAACTCCAAAAATGATCGTTTAACCTATTGTATAACAAAAGAAGAATCAAACAATAAAAACATTAAAATATTTCAGAGTATAGTCTATATGAGGACAGCCTTAGTTTAATGCACTACTCCTTTACTCTTATCCTAAAATCTCAGATTTTTGGGGGGTTTGGAATGTGAACGGCCAACTGCCTGTAGATAAGTTAAATTGTAGTTGTACTTTTGTACAATGAAATGCTTGTGACGTTTCCATGTACTGTACAGTACGGTGGCCAAGAAAGCCCAACGCAATTCAAAGTTGAAAACGCGCTGCAAAACCACAAAGCGTTTCATTCAAGTTCACAACGCACGCTCAAACACACCACAAATTCGTAGACGCGACACAAACTCAGAAATCACTTTCATCAATTTCGTCATGACACGTTGCAAATACAGAAAACACATGCATCTTCTAAAACGCGCTGCAAATACAGAAAACATATGCATCTTCTAAAACGCGCTGCAAATACAGAAAACACATGCATCTTCTAAAACGCGCTACAAATACAGAAAACATATGCATCTTCTAAAACGCGCTGCAAATAGCCACAACACAACCAAATTGAGCCAAAACACAACGGAAGTGTTTGCGGAGGACGCTGTTTTGGGTGGCCACATCCTTATTAGTTTTAAGTCCCGAGGAGGTGGAGACCAGTAAGTGAAATTAACATTTGAGATCCTATCTAACTCCACAGAAAGTCTCATACATGAGGAATTCCTACACACACAAATATGTACGATAAAACCATGAAACCAATCGTTTATTTCTCAAATGTTAATTTCACGTAATACAATAGTATTACACGTATTACAATGATCAGTAATACAATAAGCAGCTGGTGATATTTTTTATGATTGGTTTGTGGACAGGATGATCTGAGAGTGGACGGTCG
The DNA here is from genome assembly GCA_032718565.1 of Distichodus sexfasciatus. Lineage (NCBI taxonomy): Eukaryota > Metazoa > Chordata > Actinopteri > Characiformes > Distichodontidae > Distichodus > Distichodus sexfasciatus. The sequence goes on along the minus strand of JAVGVS010000226.1, from coordinate 31,491 downwards.
CGGCTGTGAGGACTACAGACACATGGACATTGAGACAGATGTGGTGTCCAACACAGACGGCTCTGCCAAAGTCAGACTGGTAAAATCTGATTTCTTGTCGCTAAGATGAGTAACCATTGAGAGGAGAGTTGTAATCTGCTGGGATTGTGACTGGTTTGATGTTGAATGTTTATCAGGGGCATACAGACGTCCTGGTGGGAATAAAGGCTGAGATTGGGAAGCCCCGGCCCATGGTACCGGATGAAGGCTATCTGGAATTTTTTGTCGACTGGTAAGTTGATGCCGTGAATTTTCCTGAATGAGCTTTAGGACTAGGGCTGGAAACAGTGACACATTTGATTAGTCTGGAAACGTTAATACATTTTAAAAGGAAATTAATCATATGGTGGGGTTACACTTATTGTCATCTTTATAAGGGAGAAGCCTTTTCAACAGACTAGTTTTGGGATAAATATGTGGTGCTTTGCACTCAAACATTAAAAACTAGACTTGAATAAGGTGATGGAATGCCAAATAAAGGGCATATTTTGTTGTACAAAGTGACTAGAGGAACTGAGTACCTCAGTAGTACCTGTATCAGTCCGGGACTTGAACCGGCGATCATCCGATCATGGGGCCAACTCCCTAAACGTTACACTACCAACTCCCCCTAACTTTGTAAATGTTCTTTATGGGGCTGTGCAATATGACCAGAATCTCATATCCTGATATGTCATTTCATATCCTGATAACTATATATATCACAATACAGTACATTTTCTGTAAATTCAGTGGAACTTTTGCAAGCAAAATCTTGTTTGTCCACTTTGCCCACACACAGACACAGAACACTCCGCACACTCATTTGGAATGCCAAGATTCATCTATCTCTTTACGGAATTGACAGTAAAACGCCCATTTTTACCAGAGTTGGTCCCTGCCTTGCGCCCCTAGTCCTGGAGTAAGCTCCAGTCCCTGCTATCTCGATAGGGATTAAGCGATTCAGATAAATGCTGTGATTAATCATATGTTTTTTGGCCACTTTCTCTCCTCCCGACAGCTCGGCGAACGCCACGCCGGAGTTTGAGGGTCGTGGTGGTGAGGAGCTGGGTGTGGAGCTGAGTAACACTCTCGTTAAAGTCTTTAACAACAAACACAGTTTGGACCTACGGAGTCTCTGTATCTGCCCTGCTGAACACTGCTGGGTTCTCTACGTAGACGTGCTGGTGAGTCATTTCACTACAGAGCCCGAATTTCAGAATAAAGCTATACAGGAGTAAGTATTCATAAAAGTGGTAAGATTATTTTTTTGGTATCCTATAAAGGCCTGGTTTCTTAGTTTTCCCACAGCTCTTGTTGCTGGTTTTCACTGTTTTAAAAGGGTATGCAAAGATATAAGCAGTGGGTTTGTTCTAACAATGACATTATTTAAGTTACGATGACATCCAACCCTGTTTTATATTAACCCACATGTCCATGTTTGCAGCTCCTGCAGTGTGATGGAAACCTGTTTGATGCCATGTCCATTGCTATCAAAGCCGCCCTCTTTAACACACGGTGAGCTTCACTTTCCCATTACATCACTTATTTTTACTCATTCAGACTCAAGATTAGGAGTTCTCACTGATGCCCCCAAACACTCTGGTCCCAACAGGATCCCTAAAGTGCACATATCTGAGGAGGAGGGGGGGAAGGAGATCGAGCTGTCCGACGACCCGTACGACTGCCTGCGGCTCAACGTGGAGAACGTCCCGTGTGTGGTGACTTTGTGCAAGGTGGGACAGCAGAATCCGTTCAAAAGCAAAATGAAGAAATGAATAAAGAGTAATGAGAATTTCCCAAATGTGCTCAAATATAAATGAATGAAGCATGATGGGTCTTACCCACAAGTTGATGTTTACATTGCGTCATGTGGATTCCTGAGACAAAACGATACACTGGATTTGGTTGACTAGAACGAAATGAGACAATATTTGAACACAATTTTAAAGAAAACTTCAATGTTGAAACCTGTGAATTCGGGAATTCATTACTACCGTGCAATTTTGACCAATTACTGCAACTTTTTCGCAATTTTTGCCCAATCATTGTCTTTTCACTCAAAACGTTGAGCCATACGTCAGCGAACTCACTTCCTTGCATCACCTTCCTTAGGTTTCGAAGATGCAGGAAAAACGTGTGTGATAAAAACACCCTGCATTTACCGAAAAATTAAAAATAATAGTGGTTTTGTTCCCTTCATCTTAATTAACTCTTTAAGAATCCTTAAAAAGGGGGCACATTTTTTCCACAACTTTGTTGCAACAAAACACCCCAAAACACAGCAACTTTCATCAAAAATTTTTTGAAAAGCTGCTGCGAAATCGGGCATTTTAGGCCGCAACAATCTCAAATAAGGCCCGCGAAATCCTGGAAGGACTGAAAGACATAAAAAGTCAAGTGTGTGTGCAGTGTATTTAGTGCATGAAGTGACTGGACTCTCTCTTGTATGATTCCTCCTGCATCTCTTCACACCATCACTGTGCATCAGCTTCTAACTTGTAATTGAAGTGTAAATCATCTCATGACATCATCAGATTGTACGTTATCACATCAACATCTTGATTAAAACACGTTAGAGGCGTAATCCCTGCAGCATCAACAGATTTAGGAACATTAACAGACACAATTAGACTAGGATACTGCTGAACACATCACACCCAACATCTACACATGACACACAACTCGTCTGCTTGTTGCTGCTTCTGCTGTCGGACTGGAAACGTGTCCATATTACGCACCTGATTGGAGACCAAATCAGCCAATCAGCTTCCTCTAAGCCTGTGATTGGCTGTTTTTATAACATTTATAACACAGTAGCAAGTGGCGTGAGCGTGAAGGTGGAGTTGAGCACAAAAATAACGCCATACTATATGCCATACACTATATACACAAGTTAAGTAAAGTGCAGATACTTCATTTACCTCGTTACTGTCCACCTCAAAGGTGGTAAACGAAGTGCGTGTGTGTGTTTCTCAGATCGGTCACAGGCACGTGGTGGACGCCACTCTCCAGGAGAAGGCCTGCTCGGTGGCCACGCTGCTGATCTCCGTCACACACAAAGGCATGGTGACGTGCGTGAGGAAGCTGGGGGGAGGCAGCCTGGAGCCCGACTCCATCTTCGAGATGATGGAGGTAACACGCTCTCATCAACGTAATGTTACCCATCATGGGGCAGTTGGTAGTGTAACGGTCAGAGGTTAGGGAGGGATCACTTCAAGCCCCTGACCGGTAAAGGTACTCGACCTTACCCTACTCGTATAAATGAGTGTGGGGTTTTATTAATAAATACAAAGTGACCAGGTGAAGTGAAGCAGTGCCTGACACTCATGGGAAATCAGCGTTCAAGAAGGAGGATGACTGTCTGGTTTCTGATTACATTTATTTTATTTTACATTTAACATTTAATTTAATTAATTTATTTTTTTGAGAGGTTTAGATGACCAGCAAAATATTTTAATTCCAGAAGGGTGTGCGGACTTTAGCAGGTTTCTTAAGACGTTATAATGAATGTTCTAATTGTGTGTGTGGGTCAATGACATGACATGCATATTTTTGTCAGGTGATGCGAACAGGTAAAATGTTCATTTAAACCAAAAAATAGTTTATAGTGAACAAATTGTTGATAACTACGATCTGAATAGCTGTTGTACTGAATGCATTCGTTGGATATATGTGACCCTCCACGGCAAAATCAGCCGCTTGTCGCAACCGAGGTTTCTGAGAAAAACGACCGTTTATGTTCCGTGGGGTAAAATTTTGTGTGTTTTGAAACAGTGGAAGGTCTATACTGTACTGTTGTGAATAAATTTGGCTGAAAAACTTACCCTTTCCATCCTAAAAACGTGACTTTCTTGAGGTGAGGAATTCAATTCCAGCAGAATGTTCAAAGTTTGTGTTTTGACCGCTCTACTTCAATATTTACGGTAAATCCACTGGTTGACTAGCGTGAAGATATTTCTCCGGAATCCATCTTCGTCTCCCGAGTTCAGTTAACCTAACGCAGGTAGTCTATCCGTGTGGCTGTGAATGCAGCGTAGGCTAGCGTAAATGCAAACGTAGCCGCGACCGCACCAAGCGTCTGTGAGTGCTACGGCGATAGTCAACTTCAAAGGCAGATTTCTCCGTTTCTCACTTGGCGTGACAGGAGAAACCCGACTCCTTTGAATGTTGATATCTCAGTCATATGTCGTTCCATTCATTCCATATAGGTATCGTTTTGAAGCTTGATTTATGCGCTTTCATGAAAACATAACTCAATTTTGAAAATTTGCGACAAGCGACTGGTTTTGCCGTCACATTTTTATAATTATTTTTCTGCCTTTTAATGTAAATTGGGAGCTTAAAATACTAAATGCCTGACCACAACAATGCAATAATCTTAAGTTATTGGATACACAAAACACAAATAATAAATGTGTGTTTCAGACAGGAAAGAGGGTGGGGAAAGCTCTTCACGAGCCTCTTATGGCGCTCCTGCAGAAGGATGAGAGTCTTGGCAAGAAGAGACAGAAAGTTGGCTTCTTGGCGTAACAGCAGCTCTTTTTCTATTTTGACCATCAAATAAATCCTCTGTCCTTTCCTTTTCAATGTGGTCATCTGTTTTGATTTTGGATGTCACTGCTCATATCCTCTGGGAGGAGAAAATTAAAGCATTCCTTTCAAATCCTCCAGCTTGTGTTACATCTTTTTTTTTTTTTTCCGCCGTTGTCCTCCGGTGACTTTAAAAGCAGAAGGACGGAGCGACTGTGTCACTGCCATTTTAAAAGAGCTTTTGAGAATAAAACGGTTTATTAGCCGTTCCTGTTCAGTGTTAATCTGAATAATGTGAGTGTGAGCAGCTGTGCGTTTGTGTGCTTTGTTTTTCTTGAGTGCTGAAGAGGAAACTTCTTACCAAACCTGCTGTGAGCAGCGCTGGTATAAAAGGTCTTTAAGTGTTTTTCCCAAACAGACGCAGCGTTCTTTCCACTGGCACCTTAATTTTTAGCCGTAGGAAGTTTCTGTCTGGGATGGAACTTTCTAGAACGTTTAGACTTGTAAATGTTGGTTCTGTGTCAGGCTGTGCTACAGACTGCAGTTCTTCTTATAAAATCTATGAAACTTTTTATAGATGATTTTGTCGCAAAAAGTGGAGCTTTTATCCCAAATTGATTTCACTCGCCAATTTGGAAGCGGATGAATGTTTTTATACCAAAGTAAAATTGGTGCTGGAGACACAAAGTCTGCTCCAAAACTTGGCTGATATGGAACCAGTAACCTGCTGTATCATCTGAACTTTAGATCAAATAACGTTAATTGATAGTTGTTTATAAATTTGTTAAATGATAAAATATAATTGCTGCTTATAAAATAACTCATTTAGAAAGAGAACTAAGTATGTGGATTAAATAGTGTTACCTTATAGGGCTGGACGATATGACCTCAAGTCAACATCACGATTAATTGAACATTGTACTTAAATTGCAATTATTTTTAGTTTTTTCTCCTCATGAGGTTTGTATTGTGCATATATTGTATTGTGATTTTAAAATACGGCTCTGGAAAAAAAAAGAGACATCACTTTATTTCTTTATCAATTGGTTTTACAATTTGTCAGTGTTCTTTTATAACTTTGTCCTGCTTATTTCATATTTTATACATTTTTGGAGTAAATTATCTTATCCACCATCTTATTTAAATGATCTTAGTCTAACCTGGAAGTTGTAAACTACACATATGTTACCATGATGTGATTAAAAGAATATGTTCCACCACGGTGTCCTCATGTGCTGAGCTGTGTTCCCTCTAATCAGCAAGTTGAATCAGGTGTATAGATGCTGGAATATAACGCATGGAGTAGCTGCTATAAACGCAACTGCAGTTATATATTAAAATATGAGCTGCTTTCTTATTTTACACCTGCAACTGCAGTAACTCATAAAAGAATAGAAACCTGCACATTTTACCCTCAACCACATGCTGCAGAGTCAGTGAACAGAAACGAGTCATGTGGTCCCTTATTTTTCCAGAACTGTAGCTGAAGAAACGCATAAACTGGACAGGGCGGAGTCATGTGACAATATACACGGTTGCACGTTTTTAAGGGGACACTACATAAACGCACACATATGTTCTTGATGAGATTCCAGAACCTTCTACGGGTCAACCACGACTCTAGCGTTTGAGTGTGTTTTTGACTAGAGGAGGAGAACGCTGACCGACACTCAGGCCTCTCCTCGTGATGATAGTAGGTTAGAATGTCTTTTACGTGCTGTTGTAAACGTTCATGTGTAATAAGCTAAAAGTGGGCCAGTTTAGTCTCTGGAAATAGTGCACTCACAAGTACAAGTATGCTCACTACATGAAATACACTAGGAATACTGTGATCTGTACTTGGATAGGCTGGAATGTACTGATATCAAAGTACTCGTAGTATACTTGCAAGTGTACTGTTTTGGTACTTCTTGGCACTTAATAGGCCTTACCATAATTAACCCTAACCCTACCATAATATAGTTATAATCCAAAACCTAAACATAATCTAATCCAAATCTAACCATAACCTAATTCTAAACCTAACCATAATCTAACCCTTACCCTGAACCTAACCATAACCAAACTGCCAACCTTACCATAACGTAATTCTAAACCTAACCAGAATTTCATCTTAGTCATAAACCTAACCATAATTTTGCCTTACTTGTAAACCTAACCCTAATCTAATCCCCAACCCAAAACATAACATAATCCTAAACCTGACCATAATTTCATCTCAATTCTAATAATTAAGCCTAAACCTAACCATAACTTAATCCTATAACTAACTGTAATTTAATTCTAATTCTAATAATAATTTAATCCTAATCCTAAACCTAACCATAACTTAATCCTATAACTAACTGTAATTTAATCCTAATTCTAATAATAATTTAATCCTAATCCTAAACCTAACCATAACTTAATCCTATATCTAACTGTAATTTAATCTTAATTCTAATGATAATTTAATTCTAATCCTAACCATAACTTAATCCTATATCTAACTGTAATTTAATCCTAATTCTAATAATAATTTAACCCTAATCCTAGACCTTGGCATAACTTAATCCGAAATCTAACCATAATTCAATCTTAATCATGATCATAATTAAATCCTTATCCTAAACCTAACCATAACTTAAACCTAAACCTAATTTGCTTGTAATTGAGCATACTTATTTTGGTAAATGTCAGGAAACTGTATCACCAGGTTAAATGTGGAGTTTATTTAAGGTAGTCTGATTTGAATCTACTTTTATTTAGTTCAGCTTAACCTAGTACTACCTTAAGTTGAGCACAAGACTTGTTATTCCTAAATTCCAGCTTTGTGATCCAGACTCCAGAACCTTCTACTGGTCAACCACAACTCTAGGTGTCTGAGTATGAGTTAGAGTTCTTGACTGGAGGAGGAGGAGGAGGATGCTGGCCACCTCTCGGGTCGCTCCTCCTGCCACGTTGCATCTGAAGAGGCTCCAAAAATCCAGCTCCAGTTCTGGACTCGGGCCACGGCTCCTCGGCAGCGCACCTTCGCTCCTGCAAGGGGACGGGACGAGTCCAAAACTAACAGCTGGACGACCTGCTGGTCTTGCTGAGTTAACGTGGTGGGACGTGGTGCTGAAACCACTGCTTCGTGTGACGACTACGAATGCTTTATGTGTGTGTCAATAGACTACATATACATCTCAGTACCTAAAATGTCAAGGTTTTTGGAGGCTACACCTGCAGAAGGGTTTAGGATTATAATTATGTTATGGTTACGTTAATGATTAAAATTATGATCCTGCACATTAGAATATGTTCACTAATAAGTGTAAATCTGATTTTTACTAAGAATTTTAAGTTATTGTTTATGGTTAGATTGTATTTTCTTGTTAGGATTAGATTATGGTTAGCTTTATGATAGGGATTAAATTATGATTAGTTTTAAGATTATATTACAGTAAGGTTTATGATTAGGATGAAAATTTGGTTAGGGTAAGAATAGGTTATGATCAGGTATGGTTTAATTTAAGATTAGGACTCAATTATGGTTAGTTTTTAACCATTATTGTTAGGACTGTGTTATGGTTAGGTTTATGATTAGGATTAAATTATGGCTAAGGTTGGGATTAAGTTATGGTTAGGTTTATGTTAGGATTAAATTATGGTTATGATTAAGATTAGGTTTAAATTAGGATTAAATTATGGTTACATTTATGATTAGCATGGAGTTATGATTAGGTTTAGAATTAGGTTATGTTAGGTTTAGGATTAAAATTAAATTATTAGTAGGTTTAAAAATGTAATTAAATTATGGTTAGGATTATGTTATGATTAGGTTTAGGATTAGGGTTAAAATATGAATAGATTAAGGATTGAGATTAAATTATGTTGAGGTGTTGGGATTAGGTTAGGTTTAGATTTGTGGTTAGGGTTAAATTATGGTGAGGTAACTGATTAGGATTAAATTAGATTTACGTTTATCATTAAGATTTATTTTTGTTAAGGTTAATATGAGATTATTATCTAACTCTAGATTATAATTTGTTACTGTGACTTTAGATTATAGTTAGGTTTGAGGTTGGGTTAGTATTAATTATATTATAGAATATAATGAATATTATGAAATCCATGTGACCAGTTATAACAATTTACACTAACTGTGTGCATGTGTGTGTGTGTGTGTGTGTTAGTATGAATGTGACCACGCCCCTGGTCTTCTTCTGAGTCCAGTGGTCAGGAGAGGGCTTTTATTACAGCCGTTTTCCTCCAGCAGACACACAGAAGAGCATAAATTGTCTCTCCCTCGCTTTATCAGTTTTATTCTCCCACATTCCTTCACCGCGCCTCCTCTTTCCAGGAGCTTCAGCATGGGGACCAGAGTTGCGTTTCTCCTGATGGGAATTCTGCTCATCCCGGGTTCACAGCAGCAGGGGGCACCGAAGAAGAAACCCCCCACCCCCAGAAAAGGTAGTCCGTTCTCTATAGGTAAACACATTCTCTATAGGTTCTGGATTCACGCAGAGATGACTGATCATTGCACAAATTCAATTTCACAAGATTAAATAGTTAATATTCTGAAAGGAGCATCCTGAGTGACATTGGACTTCATTCACCAACTGATGACATACTTATGCACTTTTTTTTACTGAGATTCTAGCGTTAAATAATGTGTTTTTATTTAAGATTTCATAGAAGAGTCTATGAAGCTGAAGAGAACTCTTACACACATTTTATTGCAGGCCCATTTGTGCAAAACTTTGTTAAATTCTACATAGTTACAAAATTTTATACTATTTAAATGTAAGTTTATAATTAGTTTAACACCCAAACTGTGAACTGTCTCTTTTGAATCTCTGCACTTTACACATCACTGTTTTTATGATGCTCAAACTGCTACACGGACAGGCTCATTCGTGCCACATTGTGTATTGTATTGTAGATTTTGTTTATTTTGCCTAACATTGTCTGTATGGTGGGCGTCACGGTGGCGCAGTGGTTGGTGCTGCCGCCTCACAGCGAGAAGGTCCAGGGTTCGATCGGGTTAACCCGGGTCGGCCGCGGGGTCTTCGAATGTTCTCCTCGTGTGCGCGTGGGTTTCGGTTTTCGGTGCTTCGGTTTCCTCCCACAGTCGAAACGCATGCAATATAGGTTGATCGCTGACTCTTAAATGGGCCGTAAGGCGTGAATGGGAGTGTAATTGTGTGAGTGTGTGTGCCCTGCGGTGTGTTGGCCAGGGTTGTTCCCCACCTTGTGCCCGTACTTCCCGGGATAGGCTCCAGTCCCCCAGCGATTAAGCGGTTCGGATAATGCATGAATGAATGTACAGTATACTCATGTCAGACTGCTGCTGATTTTATGCACATTCAGTGCACAAAAGTACATTCCATGATTGTAATTGACTGCTGTTACAATATTTGCACATATTATTGAACATTATTTGCAATATCATTAATTCTAGCTTAGATTTTTTAGAAAGTGTTTATTATTTAATAGATTGTGTAAAGTTTCCATATTGAACTACTGCATATGTAATGCACAAAGACAATTTCACAAATCTAATTGTAATTTCCCCCACTTGATTACTGCTGCAATATTTGCACATATCATTGATCACTGTAGAAACTGGAGCCACGTCCTTTCGTCATCTCGCCTCTGTATACTTTGACTAATTGTTTTACAACAATATAATAAGCAAAATAATTTCATGCTATAACACCTTATTTTTTGCTCACATCATTATCTCTCTCTCTCTCTCTCTCTCTCTCTCTCTCTCAGATGTTCAAAGCAACGCTGCCATAGAAGAGCTACAGAAGCAGATTAACGACATCATTTCGGAGATGAACCTGCTGAAGGAGAAGCAGGCGCTGCAGACGGGTGAGAATTTAGAACTCACATATTCTAGATTTCTGTGTGGTAAAAAGTCAGTTGCACCCGGGCTTCGAATTGTGCAGTAGCTTTCGGGGGATTAATACAATACAATACAATTAATACAATTCCTGGCAAAAATGATGGAATCACTTCTCGTGGAAGATGTTCAGTCAGTTGTTTTACTATTTTGTCTAACAGCTGAACATTCTGGCTTCGTTAAACATGTCTCAAGAAAATTAAATGGCATTGTTGTAATTAATTACTAATGTCTGGTTAAAATTATGATGAGGGTTAACTTGTGGTTAGGTTTAGAATTACATACGTTATTTTTGGGTTTGGGATTAAGTTGTAGTTAGGATTAGGATAAGAATTAAATTATGGTTAGAATTAATCATGATTTTTGAATTATTAGCAATTGAATTATGTTTATGGGTTTATTATTAGAATTAAACTTGGATTATGTTTGGTTTATGTCATAGTTGGGTTTAGGATTAAAATTAAATTGTGGATAGATTAAGGGCTAGGATTAAATTATGGTTAAGATTATGAGTAGGATTAAATTATAGTTAGGTTTAGGATTAAGCTATGTTTAGGTTTAGGATTAGAATTAAATTGTGGATAGATTAAGAATTAGGATTAAATTACGGTTAAGATTATGATAAGGGTTAAATTATGGTTATGTTTACAATAATGTTATAATGGGTATGTTTGGGATTATATAGTATTGAAGTTCTTAATAACAGTGTAATTATTTGGTAATATTTTCATGTTTTAATTCCACACAATGCATTCACCAGAATGATTTAGATGTTGATGAAACATTTGTACATTTCAGAATTGGCCTAAAACTATTTTTTAACTGTACTTTTTCCTTAAGTTTGCTTACGAGGAAAAAAGATCCAGGGAAAATGTTTCTTGGCCGACTCACAGAAGAAGAACTTCCACGTGGCCAGCGAGGACTGCATCGCGAAGGGCGGGACCCTCGGCACTCCGCTGTCCGAACACGAGAACCAGCAGCTGGGCGACTACCTGAGGGATAGCATCGGTCCCGACGCTAAAGTCTGGCTCGGCATCAACGACATTCAGGCCGAGGGCGTGTGGCTGGACCTGACCGGCTCCGTCATACGCTACAAGAACTGGGATTCGTCGGGGCGCTCGGCCGAACCAGACGGTGGAACCTCAGAGAACTGCGCCGTGCTGTCCGGCGTCGGGGGCAAGTGGTCGGACGAGAGCTGCCGAGCCGAGACAGCGTCCATCTGCGAGTTCAAAATCGCCTGAGAGCAGCTCGGCCTGCGCTTTTTATACGACTTCTACTCTCCTTTCTGTTGCTACATCTCATAAATCTCTCTCCTCGCAAAGCATTGTGTGAACTTGTCAAAATCTTTATTTTTAGTCTGGCCAAGGTTTCGGACAGAGCGGTCAAGTGATCAGTTTGTTCCCCTCTTCTGTTAAATTGTATGCAGAATTACTAGGGATGTAACGATACATCTACATCAATACATTGATTCAATGATAAATGAGAATTGAGCCAAAATGAAAACATTAATCAGACATCATATATGTGACCCTCCACAGCAAAACCAGTCGCTTGTCGCGAAAGGGCATAAATCAAGCTTCAAAACGATACCTATATGGAATGAATGGGACGACATATGACTGAGATATCAACATTCAAAGGAGTCGGGTTTCTCCTGTCACGCCAAGTGAGAAACAGAGAAATCTGCCCTTGAAGTTGACTATCGCCGTAGCACTCACAGACGCTTGGTGCGGTCGCGGCTACGTTTGCATTTACGCTAGCCTACGCTGCATTCACAGCCACACGGATAGCCTACCTGCGTTAGGTTAACTGAACTCGGGAGGCGAAGATGGATTCCGGAGAAATATGTGACCCCGCCTGTGAAAACCCGGCTAAAATCGCCAAATCGAATTATGAAATAAAGAGCGTCAAAGTAGTCATAGCAAGAAAAATGTCAACAATATGCCATATGAGTTTATTGCAGTAAATGATAGATTATGTACTGAGGTTTTCGGATGTAATGTTTGAAATGTAATTTCTAACAGGATAAATAGCGAAATTCGTGATTTTATTCACCTTACGTTTCCATTTTCCACCAGAAAATACCGGAGGTTGGCTTCGTAAACATTGCTTTTCTAACGTCTTTGGGATTACTTTATGTGCAAAAACAACTTGTGATTTGGGTGTTATTCGGTTTAGGAACTACCTATCTATCATTATAAAGTACATACAGACATTAAGATCAACGCGCATCCGTGGCAGTCACGTCAGATGAAGAGGAGGTAGAAAAATTGCGACTTTAGCCGGTTGCCGCTTTCTGTGTGTTGCTTCTGTGTGGTACCAATCCCCCACTGAATACTGAAGTAGCGCGGTCAAAACAGAAACTTTTAACATTCTGCTGGAATTGAATTCCTCACCTCAAGAAAGTCACGTTTTTAGGATGGAAAGGGTTAAGTTTTTCAGCGAAATTTATTCACAACAATACAGTATAGACCTTCCACTGTTTCAGAACACTAAAAACAAAAAAACCCCTAAATTTTACCCCACGCAACATAAACGCTCGTTTTTCTCAGAAACCTCCGTTGCGACAAGCGACTGGTTTTGCCGTGGAGGGTCACAAATACTGTCAGTAACGCAAGTAACATACGCAAGTAATGTTCCGATGACCCCACCGTAACTTAAAACTATCGTAAGTTGAGGCTTTGAAACACCCAAAACACTGAAAAAATATGCACTCGAATACCGAACACCTGTGAGGCATCTCACGAGAAGGAAAATGCGTACATCCCAGCAGCATCCCAACATATCGTACCATATACGGTGCTATGTTTGCCTGCTGCGAGAAAGCTAAAATATTTTTACAATTATGGCGTATCGCTATCATCAACGTAAGATCGAAAAATCGTAATTTGGCAACTATCTGTATTACTTTTTGCTGTAACATAAGTCATTACATATTTTAGTAACACATTATACAACAAAATTGGAACCCAAATTTTAGTAGTTTTGTTTTTATAATAAAAAAATCACCAACAAAGCAAGACCTTTAGCACATAAGTAAAATGCTACACCACATCGCCCTCCACTGGCTGTAGAATGAACTGCAGTAAACTACATTGTAGCATTTTACAATGTCCTACTTCCACACTTATTTTGGTGACTGTAACTCAACAGTAATGCAGGAGTCGTGTAACACATTACAATTTAGAGACAGTAATATTGGTAACCAATTACTTTAAAAATTACACTAATTAGTAATTTTGTTGTTGGAAGTTGCTAGCCCAACACTGTGTACTGATTTGATATGAATTAAAGTGGTGTTAAATCAGCATATGGTATTGTTCAAATTGATCGCTGGCTCCTGAATTGAATCAAAAACGCATCGTAGCAGACTTTGTGATATCAGCAGAAGTCGGATCGTGGTCTATTGACTCAATATCGATTCATGATTTACACCCCTAGTAACTAGATAAAAATATCTGTTAAGAAAACATGAAATCCTGGTGTGAAATTTAAGGAGGCTTACTGAATACTTGTTTGTAACAAAAATGACTGACAGACATAAGAATTATTCCATTTTTGCTGGATTAAAAAATGCTGCATTTTTCTGCTTTGTATATTTCAAGTTTCAATAAAGGCTCTTCCAGAATGCTTGTTGTTTGCTTCATTTTACAACAAATGTATAATCAAAAAAATCTACACAAATTATTCATGTTTGAAACAGTGACACACCTGTTTAAACTAAAAATTTATTAACCACATAAAAAAGGTGAGAGAAACATACATTTTTAAAAGTTAAATAAATCCGCATTTTTGAACTTTTGGGTCCAGATTCAATTGTTGAACACAAGTTAAAACTGTTCAGCCAAATCTGCACCATAAGGCAAAGAAAACATGGAAAAATATCTTTACAGAAATATGGCATATTCCACACGGTACAGTCTGTAGACACGTTATCGACCTGTACACGTTCCCCTCACATTGTGTTATGTACACACAAAAAAAACATGAAAACGTCTGTAAGAGTCAAAGTTACTGGAAAATCTGCGTAATTATTCAAAAAATGTCCAAAACAGGCAAAGAAAACACTTGTGTTATACCTACGTTAATGTGTGTGTGTGTGTGTGTGTGTGTGTGTGGCCCAGTGATTGTTCAGTGCAGGCGGCTGAATCAGTATCAATAATTCGTTCGTTTTCAAAATAAAACCAAATTCTTAAAAACATTTTTTCCAATATTCATTTCCTAAACCAAAATGAAATAATTAATGAGGAATACTTTTCTGATTTCTCATTTTGTGAGACAAGCGGCACTGACAACCAGCTGATTAAATTTTTTTTAATTAACACCAAAATACAAAAAGCTAAAGTTAGAAAACATTCCAAAGTCCCTTTTTCCAGTATTCATTTCTGCAACAAAAAACTAAAACAAAACAAATAATGAGTTGTTTCCAAAATCCCCCCCAAAAAATGTTTCTTTTTCCAACACCAAAAGAAAAATGTGTAAATTACAGTTAAATTACCGCCAACTAACTAAACAATGCTGACCATGTTTATGAACAGTAATAAAGAGTGGTAAATATTTTCATCAACCACATGCCACTGCAAAAACCTAAAATGGGAAATTAGTGTTTTAAATTTTTTTACTTGAGATGTAAAATTGTGAAATGACTCAATAAA
This sequence comes from Distichodus sexfasciatus, assembly GCA_032718565.1. NCBI lineage: Eukaryota > Metazoa > Chordata > Actinopteri > Characiformes > Distichodontidae > Distichodus > Distichodus sexfasciatus. The sequence goes on along the minus strand of JAVGVS010000226.1, from coordinate 16,413 downwards.
AATGATCAGAAAGTTCAGAAATAAATATTTGGGGAAAAAACATTTGGAAAAAGAAATGTGCTTTTTGAATTTAGGAAATTATTAGATTTTATATTTTAAAAAATTCAGAAATGAATACTGGGAAAAATTACTTTTTGTGGAAACGAGTTGTTTATTTTTTAACTTGGATTTAACTTTGGATTTTATTTTAATTAGAAAATTTTAAACAGCTGGTCGACGATCTAATGTTGGTTCAGGAAATTAATTTTGGAAAAAAACTTATTTGTTTTGTTTTGGGAGTTGTTTTTGCAAATGAATATTAGAAGAAACGCTTTTTGGATTTAGGTTTTTAGTTTTAACTGTAAAAACGAATGAACTGGTGTCACAGATTCAGCTGCTTCTAAGGCAGTCCTTCATCTGGGCTCACATTATAACAGAAATCAGAACTGGGCTTTACGATCCCGTCTTATGTCCAGCTCTATCTACATGGCCATCTCGTATTCAGACTCATACTGGACCTCAGACTCGGACTCGGGATCGGTTTCAGGGTCGAGATCGGGGGTGGGAGGGGCAGGAAGCGGGTCTTCCCTGGACAAGCGAATGGGGTTGGGGTCGCCCGGGTTCTTAAAGGTGTAGAAATCGTTGTCCACCATCCTACGGTCCTCAAAGTCCACGCTGTTGTGGGGTCCGAGCGGGGTTCGCGGTCTGGAGGGGACGAAGGTACTGCTGGGAGGCAGGAAGGGTCGGAAGGTTTCGATTTCAGGCCCTCTGCCCCCTTCGGGCCGGTCGTTGGCGCTGGCGGTGTCGACAGGACCGGGGAAAGGTCGGTACGTGTCCACCTGGTGGCCGTTGTAATGACCGGGCCGTCTGCTGTTTTGGTCGTCTTTTAACAGCAGGCCACTGTAAACCATGGCGTCGTCGATGGAGTCGTACAGGTGAGAATCGCTGGCCAGCTGGGTTTGGGGGAAGGTCACGTCTCCGGGCAGCGAGGCCACACCCCTGGGCATGTAGATGGACGACCTGTTATTCATCTTCTGCTTCTTTTTCCTGATGGTGAATTGGGAATAAACACATTAAAAAGCGATTATAAATCATTGTGAACACAGCACAGCTCACAGTGCACCACAAATGTGACGTCTGCATTTGACCCATCCATGAAGGAGCAGTATTTGGGGACGGTCCTTGCTCATGAGTACCTCAGTGGTACCTTTTCCGGTCCGGAACTTGTAATCATAGGGGGCCAACCCCGTAACTATTACCAGTATTGGGCAAGTAACTTCCAAAATGTAATATAGATGACCAGTTACTGTTATTTCCAGTGTTTAAAAAAGTAATTAGTTATACTTACAAAAAGTAACTGAGTTAGTAACTGAGTTACAGCATTATAAAGGTAACTAGTAACTTATACATTAATTTTTTAAAAAAAGTTCAAATATGTCAAAAATGTGGATCCCCCTCCCCCCTTTGATGGAAATTTAGCTGTATGTTCAATTATTTGTAATAGAACTGACTATTAAATATGTGTAATTAATGAAATAGACACTTAAAATAAATAAACGTCTACATATAAATAAAATAATACATTTTTAACAGAAAACATTTGACACAAATCTACGCTATCCTTATATCGCTGTGGGTCAAAGTGAGACAAGACACCTATCAAATGTAATGTATCATTGTAGATTTGGTCATTACTGTGTATATAATAGTAGAATCATAAAACACAGTAGATGTTTTAGAACTTTTCATATTTATTGCACATCAACAGGCCACAACTGGCGATCAAGTAGGTCTAAATTAAATTATGCTTGTACTCTACCTTAGCCAACATCATCCCTTATGCGTTTGTTTCGTCCCTCACCAAAGAAAAGAAAAAAGCTTTGCCGCTCCTGTAGCTGAGAGCTTGGTCGGATGAAAACAGCTTAATAACAGTAACACGCCGCATGTTATTGTCAGTAACGGTAACGCCGTTGTAACGATGGACACAGTAATTGGGTAGATTACCCGTTACTGAAAAATGACTTTTTTCAGTAACGCCGTTATTTTAATGCCGTTATTCCCATCACTGGTTATTTCATAGTAAAACTGGTAAAATTTCACAAGTAATCAACTTTCACCAAAATAAGTGTGGAAGTAGGACATTATAAAACGCTAAAATGTAGTTTACTGTAGTTCATTCTACATCCTGTAGAGGGCGATGTGCTGTAGCATAATGACTAGACATTAAGTTGCGTGTTCAGGAACCAATTAACGTGATGATTAATAAGGGTGTGGCATTTACTGTACAATATAAAAACATGGAACAAATCTTCAGGAAGAAAACATCAGTGAATGTTAGAATTTTTGTAAAAACTGCATAAGAAAATTTGAATGACAAACTGCTGCTGATTTAAAGTTAAATCCACATGAAAGCTAATCAAGCCAAACCAGTGTAAAAGTGACCATAACGTAACTCACCTTACTACCACACACACCACAGTCAGGGCGATCAGCATCACCGCCAGCAGCGCTCCAACTACTCCCAAAATCACACTCAGTATCTGTCCTGGAGTCACACAAACGACAAATACCACAAATTAATAAGCGGTTGTGCTAGAGGTGTGAGAGAGACACACCCAAAATAACCTCACCTTTAAAACATATCTACAACGATATGGGCTACTTTCTTGCTCGTGGATTAAGCCTAGTCTTGGACTAAATTGAAGTACCATTTAAATCCAAAGCTAGTCTAGGACTAGGCTTAATCCCCGACTGGGAAATTGGCACTTAGGGCTGGTTTCTCGCTGATGGATGGAGCCTAGTCTTGGACTAATTTGTAGTACCAATGGAGATTCTCCATTCAAACTCAGAACTAGTCTAGGGCTAGGCTTAATCCTCAACCGGGAAATTGGCCCTTAGGGTCAGGGACTAGGCTTAATCCATGAGCGAGAAACCAGCCCTTAGAGTTTAAATCTTCTTCATGATATGTACCTTTACCGGTCCAGGAAATGAACTGGCAACCTTCTGATCACCACGCTACCAACTGCACCATTAGAAGTGCATCTTGATTAAAACGCAGGGTATTTTTTGTGTTGCATTTTTAACATCTGCAGCACGTTGTTAAATGTTTAGTTGCACTGGGATCTTAAGGCAACTGGACGTCTTTTCAATATCTTGGAGACGTTTCACCGCACATCTCAACTAGAGGTTGAACAATATTGTTTTTTTCAGGGCCGACATCGATACCGAATATATTTGGAACTGATATGCAAACAAAACTATATTTAAATAACTTTTTTGTTCATAAATATTTGAACATTTTACATCATATATTGTTTATATTACATATTATTTTAATTAAAATTTTTATAAACATTAAATAAACATTTTAGTAACATAAAACTGTGAAACCTAAACTTGAAACTTAAACATTTTAGTATTCCAAATTAGGCAGCAGCAGGTTGTGGTGAAGAAGCTGCTCAGCTGTTTTCCACTAACCCTAGAGCTCGTGTAATGTATAGCTAATCAGAGACTGTTGTGGGCAGAACATTATATAATAACCCTAATAACTGTCATTCTGTGAAACATTATTTACACATTATTTGCACATAATACTGATTATTTTCTCTTTCCCCACTTGACTGTTGTCACAACTTTTTGCACGTCTATTGGACATTATCGTACACCTCACCTTGTGTTATTTATACATATTTAATTGCCGCAGATCATATGCACATGCAATGCAAAAAGAAAAGAAAAAGAAATTTCAGGGGCAAAATTGTAGTTGAATTATTTCACAGTCTCTTTTTCTTAACTATAATGTTAAGTTTTTTTATATTTTATAAAAAACATCAAAAATATCTTTTATTTTATTTCAAAAATATATTTTTATTTTTTGGAGGCCAGATTAATTTTGAAGACCGTTTCTTTCACATAAGACCAAAAAAGAAAAATCGATATTTTTGATGTCTTTCAACATAATTGGCCCGTATCTAAATAAATAGAACGCCGACTTCTGACTCATTACGGCAGATCGGGTCACATATATATTTTGCTATTCTATGTAACTTATTGTATTTATATATTTTTATATTCCTTTTACTTATGTGCCTTATCTGTTCAAACTGTAGAACTTGGAGTCACGTCGTTTCGTCTCCCTATGTACGTGTACAGTAGTTGAGATAACAAGGTTGACTTTGACTTTGGCTTTAAATAAAGCAGTGAGTGGAGAGCAAACGGCACAGAGAGAAGAGACGGCAGTGGAGCCACAGTAGTGCACCTTGTAATGACTTAATATCAGTGATGGTCAAAATTAAACTGATACCGTTAATCGCAAAATGCCTAATATCGGGCTCTGATAATCGGTCGACCCGTAATCCGAACGACTTCAAGACACTGAAAATAAGTCTAGTTGTCTCAGTTCTGGACGACTGAGAACCTACACAAAAGTTTGCACTGGACTTTTGCATTCGACCGTCGTACTGTGCAGTGACTTACTGGACTTCTTCTGCAGCGAGATCTTGCTGAGAATCGCAAAAGAGCCCTGTTCGGGGTCACAGTTTGACATGTTGAGGTAAAAACTCTTCTTGAGGTAAATGGGGTTCGGCAGCGACTCGTCCTCTCTGAAACTCTTCTCCATGCCCGAGTCCAGCTCCTGCACGGCCACTCTGGTGTGACCCTGCTTACAATTTGGCAAGCTGACGTTATTGAAGTACAGCTCGGCGTTGTAATCCTCCGGAACGTTGACGATCCACGACATGGCGGAGTCCGACTTCACCGCGCCAGGCCAGTTGGGGGTGGCAACGACAGTAGGGTCGGAGATGAGAGGAGTGATGGTGTAGATCAGTTTATCTGTTGTGGGAGAAGAAGAGAAATTAAGAAAATATTTTTAGAATTTTATTTGAACCAGTCATCTTTAGGACAGAAACAAAATGACGTGGCTACATTCAGATACGTCCTTCGTGCAGATTGTGTTTTTATTTAATATTTTAAGTTGACAAGGGCTGAATAAATCTTGAAATAGTTATTCCAATAAAGTAAAATTAGAATGTACCTATTTGGGAAATGTTCTGCATCAGATGAATATAAACTTTTATTAAAAATTTACATCAAGGACAAATGTTGCTAATAAACTAAGGTCCCGTACACACATAGCCGGATATTTATAAAACTGCGGCCAAAGTGGAGATTTCTGACAAATCCGGCTTCAGTGACTGAATGTGGACGGGAAAAAGTTTTAGGTTCATAGCATCATAAGCGTGCGACAGGAAGTGCGTTGACGTCAGGCGTGCGGACAAATTCATTATAAGAACGGCTAGTAAATGAAGCTCATTAACTCTTTAGATAAATTTGATGTATTTGCCGACAAAAGCCTTTAAAACTCATCATATGTTTATAACTGTTTTTTTTTTTTTCTTAGAGCTATGCGATATGACCAAAATCTCATATCCCAATAACGATATATATCACAATGTAGTACAATTTCTGTGAATTCAGTGGAACTTTCGCAAGCAGAAATTTGGCATCTGTGCGCACTGTACTCTGGAGTGAATCACTCCATACACACTCCATACATATGGAACACCAAAGGTGCCACAATTTGTCTATATTTTTATGCATCTGACAGTAAAACACTAGTTTTTACACCGTTTTGTTTGTTAAAAATCACAGTTTTTTGCGGCACCCTAACAGAGCGTTTTTTTAACGCTGTGGACAATGTCGCTTTTTGTGGAGCTCTAGTGACGTGGTCAAACACTGCTTTTTCACATTGTAATATGGTATAAAAAGCAGCGCGCTCTAGTAAATCGCCTTTAAGGTGAGTTGTGGCACCTTAGGTGTTTCATAGATCTGAGCGTTTCGAGCACTCAGAGTGTTTCGCGCACACGTATACGCAGACTTGAGCGCACACAGGCACCAGATTTAGCTTGTGAAAGTTCCACTGTGTGCTCAAAATTAAGGCACAAATATAACACCATAATATTCTCTGTGGTGACTACTGCAAACTCTCATCCAAACCATCAATACATATTGCTGTAAACGGTGTATTTTGTGAAACGGACAAAATAAATGACAGAGTATAACATTAAAAAAAGATAAACGTTGAAATTTTGTCATCCGATATTTTTTGTCATATCGCACAGCCCTAGTGTTTCTCAGTACACGACAGAAACACGCAAGTTGCAAAAGCCGTGACTATACACGTCATACCCGAGATTTCCGGAGTGAAGGACACACTGAGCAACGCCAGCGAGTTTCTCCCTTTTCTCTGATTGACCCCGTCGGTGTCCACGGCAACGGTGACGTTATCAGCGAACTGGAGCTTGTTGATGATTCCTTGATTTGCAGTCTGGCAAAAGAGACCAATGCTGGAACCGTCGGCTTCTGACAGCAGCAGGGAAAGCGGGTTAGTGCACTCTTGCCCCGGAAGCGACTGCAGCAAGCCCCCCTGGGGGTAACTCAGCTCCAACGCCCGCTGCTCTGAAACTCGCAGGTCCCAGACCGACCGGCGACGGGAAACAGGAAGGCAGGAGCTGAGCGTGGGGATGTTGAGGAGGGTCCCCGAGGCCGGGCATGAAACCAGATTCAGGCACTCTGAAAGAGATGGAAATTGGGGGTGACTGTGTGAAAAGTTTGTGGGAAGACTAAAGTCCAGGCAGACCAGTTCGAGATTTGAACCGGTAACATTCTGATCACTGGCGAACACCCTAACCGTTACGCTAGCAACTGCTCCGGACCTCTGGATTTGACTCATTCGTGATGGAGAAGTGGGTAGTTGACATGGGCAGTGCTTGGGGACTGTACCTTGCTCATAAGTACCTCAGCGGTACCTTTACCGGTCCGGAATTCAACCTGGCGACCTTCCGATCACGCGGTGAACCCATTAAGGACCAGTCTTCACTCTCTACAGCATCAAAGTGTGACAATGGTCTAGTGATTAGGACACTCGCCTCTGGAACCAGAGGTTGTGGGCTCAAATGCTATCTCCAGCACTGTCCCTGTAACTAAGAAACAGATGTCACTCTGGATAAGGGCGCATGCTAAATGTAAACGTAAACGAGACTTGGCCGCCCATCACCCTGTCACCAGTTTTCCTTCCTTGGACCACTTTTGGCAGGGTGGGAACATCACAAAAAAGCTGCTGCAGTTTTGGAGATGCCAGTCAGACCCAGTTGTCTAGCCATCATCACAGTATGGACCTTCTCGATGGGACATTGGGCACGAGATGGTCACCAACCCATTCATACCTTTTGGGGTCAATTCAGAGTATCCAACCACCCTAAACTGCATGCTTTTAGACTGTGGGAGATAACAGGAGCACCTGGAGAAAACCCACGCCAACATGGAGAGAGCACACAAATTCCACACAGAAAAATCCTTCCTGGGAATCAAACTTTCTGTTGCCCAGGTGCAGGAGCTGTAATATAAGAAAGTTCCAATAAAAGAAACCATGTCACTGTGTCGCTTTGATATGTCTGCTTCAGCCCAACTTCGGAAAAATTTCCAAGACAAATACATGACACTGAAAATGAACCAAGAGTGGGAAACATTCTTGGTTTGGGAAACAATGGAGACGTACAAGCAACAAGCTAAGCTTCCATCTTGGCAACGGTGGACTCCATTTGTACGGCAAAGGATAATATTCTAGTTAAAATCCCTTTTTGAAAGCACTTTAATAGTTACCAATAGTCTGGATGGTGGTGAGAAGGAGCTCGTCTTTGGAACAGTCCAGGAAAGAGAGGACGACTTTAGAACCCGGTAGGACCGTGATCTTCTCCTGAACCACCGAGTCCATCTCCATCTCACAGAAAGAGTCAGGATTCTTTTTCTCAAGTTTGAGACTCAGTCCTGGATTGTTCTGAAGATCCACTGTACAGAGATCTGAATGGGAAAGAATGACAAAAGGTTGAACTTTCATGAACAGATTACAACACAGTGAGGTATTGCTTGTATCTGATTAGGGCTAAAATTAACAATTATTTTGTTCATTGATTAATCTGCCAATTATTTTTTTGTGTAATAGATTATTAATCAAATAAAAAGAGAAAAAAAAACTATTTCATTTCCTGATTTTTTTTATCAACCAAACTGCCTGTTTCCATTTTTGTATATTTATTTTATTTATTTATTAAACTCTAACATTATAAAATGGAAAAAAAATATTTCTGATTAATTGAAAATGAAGAAATATTGAAGTTTTGTCCATTTTTATCCAATTCGGACTCATTTTGGTCTATAACTCATTTTTGATTCATTTCTGGGAGAGAACTACATTTTTGTGCAAGACGGCGTTCCACATGAGAGTCGCGCCACAATAACGTGGTGGACACGCGTCGGAATAATCACTGAAAACATCAAGTAAATGTCTGTATTGTGAGTAGAACGCTGGTTGTTGTTATTTATCAGCTATAAGTGAGTTTTGTCTGTAATAAATGTGAAGATTTGACTGAACTGGACGCTTTAGTGAATGACCTCCTGAGAGAGTCGTGTTCTAACAAACAGCACGTGTTTACATCACAAAAAATCTCATTCATGTGTTTCTACAGTTACTTCAGGTTTTGTGACGGAAAGACACGGCACTGGTTCTTGTCTCCTTCTTATTCTCTTATGCTGCTTTACTGCCACTGCGGCTTTGGTTAGCTTACTGACCCCACGTTAGGGAGTAGCCACTGTACGTGTATAATAACGTAGACCCAACTAATCCATTATTACATTAGTTACCAACAGGAAGCGGCTCCTGCAAAGTTGGGGGCATGAAATTGTCCAAAATATCTTGGAGTTCCTTTAACTGGAACTAAGCGGCCAAGCCCAACCCGTGAACAACAACCCCCATTGGACCCAGTGATCTGGAGGAGTGTCCCAATACTTTTGGCAATATACTGTATGAAGCCTCTTCTCTCTTACTGATTATTATCAATAGTTTGACTCAAGTGACAGCATTATCTACTTTGTCCACCCCTGTCCAAAACCAAACAATATCGACATCATAGCTGGTATTCCTGGATTATACATGAAATAAATAAACGCTTACCCGGAACGCCGCCTCTGACCACAGAAACCTGGAATTTGAGCGAGAGAGCGGGGCTGTTGCTGTTCTTCACACAGTTGCTCAGAGACATGCCGAAGGCTCCCTGAAAGTTGACCGGCTGCTCGTCTGTCAGACTTTTCTCAACGGGACCCTTGTTGTCCTGCTGGTATGTGACCTTGACGGCTTTGCTCTGGCATTGTGGCTGTGTGAAGTCCACGAAACGCATCGTGAAGTTGTGCAATGGTGGCACGTCAAAGTTCCACCTCATCACGAAGTCGGCAGGGACAATGCTGGGACTGAAGAACTCTGTGCTGGATTGTCCACGGGGCAGTGTGGCATTCACTGCCATCAACTGTGGGCCTGGGAACAGAGCATCACCAAATAAATACTTAATCTGTTATTCCCATTGTGTGTTTCATTACACTATCTATCACAGATTAATACATCAGCATAACTCATTACATACCTGTAGCCTGTGAGTATATGAACTCTGTTGAGCTGAGAGCCATGTCTCTGGGAACCTCCAACATCACGCGACCTTTGTAAGGAGCCTGTATGCGAGTGATGGTGCCGTTTTGGCAGAAGGTCCCCAGGTTAACAGTTCCTGTGCGGTGGTACATTATAACGGTGTAGGTGTGCTTGTCGGGACAGCCCCCCGACGACTGGATCTGCCTCAGTCCTGGTGCAGGGAAGTCTAGCTGGAAATTGTTGGAGGACAACACTTTCAGGTCCCATGTAAAGATCTTGTCAAAGCCTGGAAAGTAGGAGATCTCTGCACGTATGGCACCGTAGTCGCAGGTCTGTGTGCAGTCTGAGACGAAGAGAAAAGAAGTTCTGAGTGCTTGGGTCAAAGGCAACAGGACTTCTGTCAAATTCCTGAAGATGTTTCACATCTCATTGGAAAGGCTTTTTCTGCTTATTTAACCTCTAGCTGGGGTGTTTTCCTTGGAGGTGGTCCTGAGAGTCAATGACCCACCTATTGAGTCATGGAACCTTAAGATCATCTGAGTCAAGGTGTGGAACCATGTGTGGGCTGTTAGGATAGCCTTAACCAAGGTGCCAAATTAAGTGTTATTCATTAGGGTCACCTGAGCCAAGGTGTAGACCCAGGTGTGCATTGTTATGGTCACCTGATCCCATGTCTACCCGGGTGAGTGTCATTAGGATTACCTGAGCCAAGGTGTGGGCCCAAGCATGGGCTCTTAGGGTCATCAGAACCAAGGTGTGGACCCAGGTTTGCATCTTTAGGATTATTTGGGCCAAAGTGTGGGTCCTTGGGAACATCTGTAACAAACTGTGGACCAATGGTAGCCTTAGCCAAGGTGTGGCTTCTTTGGTTATCTTCAACCAAGATGTGGCCCAAGGTTTTCAACCTTAGGATTACTTGGGCCAAAGTGTGGACCCAGGTGTGGGTCCTTAGGGTCATCTGTAACTAATTGTGGACCAAGGATAACCTTAGCTAAAGTGTCGACCAAGGTGTGGTTTCTGTGGTTTCTTAACCAAAGTGTGTACCAAGGTGTCATACTTAAGGGTCACTTAAGCCAAATGTGGACTCAGGTGTGCCCTGTTATAGTCACTTGAGCCCAGGGTTGAACCCAGATGGCATTGTTACTGTTCCCCGAGCCAAGTTGTAGACCCAGGTGCTTTTAGAATTGGAGAAGCCTTTCAGATAACAGGTGATATATCTTCAAGAACCTAAAATTAGCCCAGTTGCACTCAATTCAAGCAATCAATACACCCAGATGAATAAGAACCTCCACACACAACTTCACAGTTATTTTGCACCTGATATCTGGGAACAACGAGGGACAATGAAGTCATTTTCACTCACCCAGGTCTCTGTTGACTTCAACATTGAAGGAGTCCTGAGGATTGTCACAGGTGAACTCCACATTAGTCGTCTCAGGCGTACTGAGGACCCGTTGTGACCCGCACGCCTTTGAGTTGCCCTCACCCACACACACTTTGCAGGACGAGGATCCAGTCTTACTGCTAATGATCACAGCGGTGTTCGAGTCAGGAATCACTGTTATGGTGCGACCCTCTGGGGGGGAAACAGATATGCCTCACATTTCAATTCAATTTCGAAGACATGCTTTATCCAAAATAAAACAATGCTTTAAATCAATCAATAGAATATTGTTGATTGGAGGAAACACAGTTCTTACCGTAGCCGTTGTTGTCACCTCCACAACACGCCGCCAGCACAGCAGTATTTTATTTAAACATAACGGCAATTAATAACAGCAGGGGGGTAACTATCTCTGAGTGAAAATGAAGGTGAACGCCACCCAACAGGAGTTAAAGTTTGGACTTTCTTTTATTGGGAAGCTACACGTTGATGACACTCCATGCCAGCCACGTCAAGGCCTATAGGTTGCCTCCACACTGTGGGTTCTTTGATGAAGGTGTCGTCATTTAGAGTCACCTGAACCAAAGTGTGGACCCAGGTGTGCACCGTTATAGTCACCTGAGCCCAGGGTTGAACCCGAATGGAGTTCTTACTGTTATCATGGGTTGTTACCATTAAATTGTCAATACTAAAGTGAATTAAAGTGAGTAATTGCCATTGTGAACACACCCCAGGACAGCACACGGTGCACCACAAGTGAACATGGAACATTCTTCGTAATTGCAAAGAAATTATAATTATTGCTGGATTCGGACATAAATTGACACTTCATTGTTCATTTTTAAAGTCAATATTTATTGTTTGTGAAAGTTTGTAATAAATGTCATTTCACAGGAGATTGCAGCTACATATTATGATAATTATTTTGTAGCAAATGTAAATCTGAATACAACAATTAACAAATTTTTTGATATAATTCAACATTTGCCAAAGTTACAGTGCAACTTTATTTTTCGGGGTGATTGTCATGGTGAACATCTATGGAGGAGCAGTGGGCAGCTTTCTGGGCAAAGCCTGTGGATGGTACCTCAGTGGTAACTTTGCTGAGCCGGGACTTGAACAAGCGACCTTCTGATCAACTCCCAAACCATTACACTACCAACTGCTGACATGTGATATTTATATATATGTGTATTCCACCAGGCAGTTGGTACCATAATGGTTTGGACGCGGACCCTGTGATCGGAAGTTCGTCGGTTCAAGTCCCGGACCATTAAAGGTACCACTGAGGTACTCATGAGCAAGGTACAACACAGCTCTCCGGGCGCTGCACGTCAACAGCCCACTGCTCCTTCAGGGATGGGTCAAATGCAGTGCTGTGTTCACAATTACAAATAATCACTCACTTTAATTCAATGTCAGCTGTAGTAGCATGTTTAGGTCAATAAGAAGCATCACATACTTTTCTTTGGGGCCCTTGGTGTGGCGGTGAAAATGACAGTCTTGGGCTCCTGATGTGCTCGAAGCAGCAGGACCACTCTGGCCTGGTGTGGAAGCTCTAAATGCGAAATCTGTCCGTTCCTGCAGTACATTTGAGTTTGGTTCTTGCCATCAGCTCCAGTCGAGGTCACCACATATTTGAACCCGTCTGCACAGTTTTCCTCCTCAGTAACCATATTCAGGCCTTCTTCAGGAAATTTCAACTCCACAATGTTGTCTGCAGGAGCTGCGAGTTCCCATAAAAACTCCCGGGGAAAAAAGGAGAGGAGATGATCCGAAATGCTGACCTGCCCCGGACTACACACACTGTTATTACATTCTGGAGGTGAAAAATACACAAAAAATACTTAATTAGGTTCAACTGTTAATGCACTGTGTCATTTTCCTCTTATTGGACCTCACTGACCAAACGTTATTCAGGGGAAATTGTTCTTAAAACCCACATACGCAGTTTTCACAAAGATTCTGACCATCAGCATCATTTTCTTATGTAAGATTTGTTCCTCCGTTAAAACAGAATCTACAAATGTGGAAGATCACTTTTAGACAAGCACTTTTTATTACACTGTACAATATTTTTACATGCTATGTAAACGTCAAATTTATGAAAAAGCTTGAGGAAAATATTTGTGAATGAGGTCTATTCTTGCGTTCAGGTTTTATGACATTTAGATATTAGAGAAGAACACAAAAACAAGGTTAATGTCCAGTACAATAGGTTGAAAATCATCCGAACCACTTAATCCCAAATGGGGTCGTGGAGGGACCGGAGCCTATCCCGGGAACTACAGGTGCAAGGCGGTGACCAACCCTGGGCAGTCACCAACACACCACAGGACACACACACACTAAAACCATCAGGAACACAGAGATTGTGAGTGAGAGCTGGTGTTGTTAAGGAAATTAAACAGTATAATGGTGTGATTTTGGCATCATTTTGGTGTTGAAGTGTGTTGCATTGCTTGATCTGCTCGTTATCATATCAATATGCAGGAATTAGTGTGAATTTTGTACAATTAACCAGCTTTACTGCAGTAACACTTCCTATGCAGAACCAATTTAGTGTGCACTCATTTACAGATGGGCTCCATAGTTCAGCCCAATGCCACAGATACCCGATCCAGCTGTTTGAGTCGTTACCAGACCGATATCTCATCCACAAATCGGATCGATGCAACCCTAGTTATCACATATCACAATCGTTAAATTAATCTAAAATCCATTATTTTAATACATTTTGTGGCAAATTCAATTCTAAATGCGACACTGAAATATTTAGAAGGTAATGCTACTCCGTTTTTTGACTCAAATTGTGTGTGTGTGTGTATGTATGTATATACTGCATATTTGTGCTAAAATTCTGATCACGCAGCAAAATCTCGTCTTTACGCGCTCAATTCTGCCTGCACACACGAAAAATTATTAACTAACTAAATTGCGTGTTTGCCTCATTTACCGAATGTTAACCTCTCTGTGTGTCCTGAGTCGCGTACTACTGCACTTAATAGTATGGTAGGTAAGGTGCTCTTATCATACTTTTCTATGTGGTAGTATGCATGTCATGAAATAGCCGGGGTTGTAGCTGAACAGCTCTCTACGCACTAGGTAGTGCACATGGAGAGTCACACACGCCCTGTTTGACTTGGTACACTACATAGGGCAGGAAGTGTCTTTTTCTTAAAATGTTGTGCACTGCGCTGGATATGCTCCGCCCTCACTCCACTCTGCTTTCACGCTTGACTTGACGCTGTGTTAGAAATGTCAGAGTTATGGGGTTATTTTGTGCCAAAATTCTCAGCATGCAGTGGAACATTGGCGAGAAATATCTGGGTTTTTGTGCGACTCTGCCTTCCTCATTTATTGGCATCTACAGATTTAAACATGAAAAATATAGGATATCGGCATCGGCCAATGATTCCCGTATCGTGCATCCTTACAAGTAACAAAAAAAATTACAAGCTACATTTGGAACATTTCTGCTACTTCTTTTCGTCTAGCAGAAAGTGTGAGCAGAAAAAGCTCAGCTTTAGCAGTGGACATGACATCCGAGGTGCTTATATTCAAATGTCATTCAAATAAGAGGTTAGAGAATTCCCGTTACAGGACAAAAGATGGAAATCAGCACAACGAGAACACCACCACACACCCGCTATAATGTCATCAACACTGCGATCATTTCTCACCGATTTTCCTCCGAATCTGCACCGAGAAATCCTTAGCGAGTTCCACACAGTCGAAGTACAAGGTGAATTCTTGGCTCGGAAGGATTTTCATGTTGGAAGCGCAGTCCTTTTTAGTGTCATTAATCACCTTACACACACTGCACTGGTCCAGGGGCTGGGAGGAGGTCAACATCATCGTGGAAAACTTATCAGTCTGGACCCAAAGCTTAAGCATTTCTAGAGAAATCAACATAAACATGAAAATTAAGTCACGCTATGCAACAGGTTCTGCTCTTAAAATAAAAACAGATAAAGTGAGTAAAGGATGGCGTTAAAGGAAGATGTTAGAGGACGATAAATGTCGGGCTAATAAAGGGTGGTTAAATTATCCCAGGCCGTCATAATTTTGACTTTTATTTTTAACCTTGACAAAAGTTTCCTCACAAGTCTTTGCTTGAGACGCTCTAATGGCACAAAGGTCATGGAAAACTGCTAAAATGACATTTCTGGTCTAGATGCAGCAATATAACACCATAAAAGAAGTGGTATTAAGGTTCACATATTTTCATTCAGAATCTGGACGAGTTTTACAGCCATTTTTGGAGCAATTTGGAGGAAAATATGTTGAAAACAATGAATGGTGTCACACAGTAAAAATGAACATAACTTCATCCGCTGTAAAGGTGATAAGAAGCTAGAGATTTTGTATGAATTTAAGTTTTAATGACTCCACTGTAAAGGTAATTTGTCACTATTTATTTTGTTCTAGAAGAGGTTGCAGTTTTGTCTGCTGTATTTAAATAATTAATTCTCACTTTATTATTTTTGTTCAAAAAGAAGCTACAGTTTTGTAAGAATTCCAATTTTTGTATTAATTTAAGTGTTAACAACTCCAGTGTAAAGGTTCACCACTATATTTAGTTTGTTCTATTAGAAGTTACAGTTTTGTATTTTTTAGTTTTTGTATGCATTACTGAAAATTATTTATTTAGTTTTGCTTAATAAGAAGTTGTGTTTTACAAATTCAGCCAATCCTCGTGAATTCATCGCAACCTTGCAATTTTGACCAGTTACCACAACTTTTAAACAATTTTTGACCAATCATTGTCATTTCCCACAAAACTTTGAGCCATATGCCAGTGAACTCACTTCCTTGTTATGTTTGTAAGAAACGTGCGATAAAAATGCCTCACGTTCACCTTCAAAAATAACTAAATGGTTAATGATTAACACAAAAATATAATTGATTCGATTAAAATTTTAAATGAATTGATTGTTAAAGAATCATTATAAAGGAGGGAAAAATCACTTTTTTATGCCACTTTGACTTGCTTCTGCAACTTCACTGCAACAAAACGGCTAAAAAACACTGAAACTTTCATCGCAATTTCTTAGAAAACCTGCCGCAAAGTCTGGCATTTTAGACTGCAACAATCTCAAAAAAGGCCCGTGAAATCCTGGAGGGAGTGACTAATGCATACTGTACATTAATTAAATGTATCTGCCATATGAAACACAAATCGTGACCAATGAAAGAGTTTATTTGAAGTGCCACCGCAGCAGCCACTGCAGATATTCAGGTTGGGCAACTTTTTGTCACATATCCAAATCTCAAAAAACAACAGCGAGTGCGGTGAGCACAAGGCCGGAAGTGGAAATGCTGATTTAGACGTTTCCCTCTTCACCTCCACATGCAGAGGCCTGAACCTGGCATCGCCCTGCAGCTTACACACACACACACTACGTTACACTCTGAGCTGCAGCAAGATTACTAATTTACACAGGTTTATACTAATCAAGCAGGGGCAGAGCTGAGGGTTTGTTTGAGCAAAGCCAGCGTCAGGGCGTGGACATGGCGAGGGAGCAGTCAACTGTCTTTATAACCATAAGCAGTGTTAATATACTGGGTTTTCTTC
>JAVGVS010000225.1:573576-730713 GCA_032718565.1 Distichodus sexfasciatus | reverse complement strand
GAAAATGTGCAGAGCGGTGGGGCGCGAGGACCGGGATTGGGAAACGCTGGTCTATACTGTACTGTTGTGAATAAATTTTGCTGAAAAACTTACCCTTTCCATCCTAAAAACGTGACTTTCCTGAGGTGAGGAATTCAATTCCAGCAGAATGTTACGTTTCTGTTTTGTTCTGTTTGTTTTGACCACTGTACTTCAATATTTACGGTAAATCCACTCGTTGACTAGTGAAGATTTTTCTCCGGAATCCACCTTCGTCTCCCGAGTTCAGTTAACCTAACGCAGGTAGGCTATCCGTGTGGCTGTGAATGCAGCGTAGGCTACCGTAAATACAAACGTAGCCGCGACCGCACCAAGCGTCTGTGAGTGCTACGTCGATAGTCAACTTCAAAGGCAGATTTCTCCGTTTCTCACTTGGCGTGACAGGAGAAACCCGACTCCTTTGAACGTTGATATCTCAGTCATATGTCGTCTGATTCATTCCTTATAGGTATCGTTTTGTAGCTTGATTTATGCCCTTTCATGAAAACATAATAACTCAATTTTGAAAATTTGCAACAAGTGACTGGTTTTGCCCTGGAGGGTCACAAATATGACCTCTGCATTTGACCCATCCATGAAGGCGCAGTGGGCAGCTAATACGGGGAGCAGTGCTTGGGGATGTTACCTTACTCATGAGTACCTTTATCAGTATGGGATTCGATCCAGTGACCGTCTGATCATGGGATGAACGCCCTAATCGTTACGCTACCGACTGCCCCAGATTACAGCTACTCTTATTACAGGAGCAGTTGGTAGTGTAACGGTCAGGGAGTTGCCCCGGTGATTGGATGGTCTCTAGTTTGGTAAAGGTACCACTGAGCTACTCGTGAGCAAGCTACCGTCCCCAAGCACTGCTCCCCGGGCGCTGCCGTGTCCACTTGTTTCTAGAGTATCTTCCATGTTCCAAATTTCAGGGACAGTCCCAGTCCCTGAACTAACTTGGGGTTGGTCTTGCTCAGGAACCCAATGATGATTTGAACCCTTGACCTCTAGGTCCAGAGGTGAGTATCCTAACCACTAGACCAGCACCCATGCCCACTGCTCCTATACGGATGGGTCAAATGCAGAGGTCACATGTGTTTGTGGTGCACTGTGTGCTGTGGTGTGTTCACAATGACAAATAATCACAGTAATTTAAGCTGGAAAGCGGCAAGCCGGAATTAAGTCTTGAGGAGGAGCTGACAAAAATTCTCTCTCCCCTGCCTCTCCTGTCGTTTAATTTATCTGTCTTACTGTTTCCTAGACTAAGACACCTTGTCCTCTCTCAGGCGTTGCTGTAATTTTTGACCCCAAATTGGATCAGCCAACTCCTCGTCCGAACGCTCCCGTGAATATGAATTAGCGGAGGTTATACAGGACGAGGTTGACCGAGAGGAACCGGAACGGGCGTGGTGTTGTTATTTAGGGCCAAACTCTTGCCAAAGTTGATGCCCCACTATGAGCAGTGGACTTTTCCATTACAGTTTCCTTCAAGTAAGAAAGAGAAGCGGCTGGAAAATGATAGCTGTGAGACAGACAGGAGCAAGAATCCGCCTCCGATATACATGCTGTGTCATAAACGCGGTTCCGCATCTCACTTTAAAACAAGCCTCCTTTTCCGACTGCAATCGGACAGAGAAGCCCGGCTAAGGTTTTTTTTGTGGCGGTTACTGCGTCGCCGTTGACGATACCCGGCTCAGACTATTATCCCCGCTGGATGGATTGGGCTGCAATTTTTCAGCGAAAATGATGGTTCCTTTGATGACAACATTCACGCTGGTGAACATGGGGCCAAGCCAGCACGTTGCAATCAGGCCTTTCTGGTAGTTGCTCGGGGACTCGGTGGAGGACATATAGATCGCTCGCTGTGGGCATCTGATTCATCTTCTTCCTTCATCTCCGGTCCCGAGTTTTCGATTTTGATGCTGTAGCACGAGGGAAGTATTAGCATACGCTACATACATTCATAGATTCCTGCAAATACTTGAAGGCATGAACCACAATCTTCAAAGGGGTCACGTCTAACACTGAATGCCATTTGAATACATCTCAAGTACCACTAGGGTAACATGTTGGGTAAAGCGAGTCATGTCGATGTCCGGTGTTTGGCTATAGTCGGTCTGAATTTACGGTTTGTATTGAATGTCGGTCGATACGTTGACACATTTTCTACCAATGATCAGTTCAAAGGGATTGTGGCACGGTTTAGTTTTATTTGTGTAGCGCTTTTAACAACATACATCATAAGAAAGCAGCCGTACATCGCACCGGTCCAAGTTGGAGTGGAAAGAAAAACTCTCTTTGTAGTAAATGAGAAGAAACCTTGAGAGCAGGCAAGACTCAGACCACGTCTCCGACATATTGCTTTCCGTTCCTTAATGGCATAAGGTATTGTAATGCTAGAGCTGCAGCTATCGATTCTTTCTGTAATCGAGTATTTTATTGTTTTTTTTTTTATTGATTAATCGAGTAGTCTGATAAATTATTTTTAAAAACCAAAAAAACAACGATAACTTTGTTTTTAGGCTTATTCTAGTGTGTGTGTAGAAGTTAGTCATGCACACTTTATGTTGTTGTGTTCGGAACGTGCTGCACTACTCAAATCTGTCATAGTTTGATGGGTAAATGCTGACACAGTTATGAACATTTCTGATGAAAACTGACCTGCACCTGTAGAAATGTTGTTTTTTAGCCTTATGTAAAATTAAAGTGCTGAAACTGCAGACATAACTACTAGAAATAGTAAGAACATTGTCTGTTTTATTGCCGAGTTGCAGAGTTTTTATTATGCATTCTATGGCTTAACATTCTGTTGCAGAAACACTTTTACATCCACTTGGTATCCATCACAATATAGAATAATTTTTTTTTGATAAATGAATGTTCTATATTTCTTCTTTCCTGTTGATTATACTATAACATTATAAAATTGAAAATGAAGAAATTCTGAAGTTTTGGGTCATTTTGAACCAATTTGGCCTATAAAATGACTTGCTTTTGGCCTTTCTGGAAGAGAACTACATTTCCCACAATCCCCCAACCCCCCGGAGCCACATCACAATGAAGCGTTGTGGAATAAATGATGAAATTCGATGGGAAAATCTCAATAAACCGCTGTATTGCATGAATGAGTAGAACGCTGGTTGTTGTGGTTATTTGTCTGCTAAAATATGCGTTGTGTCTGTAATAAAGGGGACGTTTTGACTGAACTGGAACACTCGCACACACGCTCACAAACAGCGCGCACATTCACATCGCGGAAAATGTCATTTATGCCTTTTTACGCCTTTGCTTCTGTTTTTGTGCACGGAATGTCTAATGTTTCACATACAGAGGGATCTGAAAACCTTGTGCGTCACTAATACTGTAAGCGTCCGCGTGAAACACAAGCGCCGCAATTAAACGAAGCTTCGATTCTAGAAAAATTGCCTTGACCATTTTTTGTAATCGAATTATTCGAGTTATTCGTGTAATCGTTTCATTCCTAATGTAATACCTTGTTAAATGACTGATCGAAAGCAACATTTTCATATTAACGATTGATAACTTTTACAGTGAACAATAAAATGTCAATTTACGACCAAATTCGACCACAAATTAACTGGTTCTTACAAAGCGTACACTTTTTGTGGCCGCTTTTTGTTCCTTGCAAAATTAATTCTGAAAGCAGTTCATACATTGCAGCTGAGGTCACAGACGCACGTCCACACAGTAGCGTTGGGTACCAAGGTCGGTACTTTTAAAGGTACAGACAGGATGATGTAATACCAAGTATCGGTTCACATCACATCACATGGTGCTAAATTTCGGTACATTCATATGCTCCTTAGCAGCTGCGCGCACGAGCTGAGCGGGAAATACAGAACTGGGTGAAAGTTTAAAGTAATCAGCAGTTATCTCAGCGTTTCAATGCAGTTTATATTTACAGCAGCAACAGGATAGAAATAGATAGATATTTACTGCAGTTAGATTTGCAATTTAAGCTAGGGTGTTAGTTTTGTTTACCATGACAGCGGTTGCCATATTTTATATGACGATTTTCGTTGTATCGTTGTATATCGTTAAGTCCTCGGGCATCAAAATGAGAAGCATCCATAACATCGATGCATAGCCTAACTGAAGTGAACGCCTTACAGGTAACATCAGCTAGAGCATCCTGCTGTCATATTCGGTACTCACCATGCCGGGCACAAGGTCAGATGACTCCGACGTCATCGACTGATAAGCATGAATAGTCCAAGAATTTTGCAAATCGGTTATGAGCAGTCGTATAGAGTTGCCTTTTTTGATTCACTGTGTATAATGACCTTAAACTGTACATTTTGTCTGTTCCACATTCAGGCAATGAAGATACTTTCGCTATGTGATATCATTATATAAGCTATAACGAGGCCTGCAGTTTTTCTTCCCAAAGACGCACCAGCATAACATAGCTTACTGAGTTTACTGAAAGAAATCCAACATGCATTTTGGCCATTACATGGCCATCAAAAGCACCCGTCCTTAAGCAAAGCGGCAGAAATCATGCAGCTGAGACTTTTTAAGTTATGGTTCTGACAACGTCCAACTACAATATTTCATTTTTGCCGTGTTTATTAAGGCACACAATACAATAATAATATCCATCATTTGTAAAGTAAAATAAACATTGGTGTTGGCCGAGACATAGGATACTTTTAAGATTCAAATACACTTTAATTGTACCTTCAGAAAGGCTTTTAATCTCACGTTGCTCCAGGGAGACCGTCGCTGTAATTAGAGAATGGAAGTCAGGATAAGAGTGTCTACAATGCAAAACAAATAACTTTATATAAAATCTAAATTAGTGTTTTAAAAGCAAAGTTAAAAATCTTGAATAGAAGGCGACCAGACTTTTTGAAAGTGGTCTTTGACACGCCCTGTCGTCCACTGGTTTGTTAGGGTCACCGTGGGCAAGGTATGGATCACCTCAAGACTGTATTGTAGATGGCTGATAATTGGTGTCGTAAGCTGACACAAAGTCAGAAGGGTTTAAACCCAACATTTTCTTCTTTTCTTTTTAACCAGGTTCTCTGGCGGCTTTTTCTTCACCTACAAAGTTTGGGTACGGTTGGTTTTGTGTGTGATGTAGCAGAGGAGTTTAAAGTCTTCTCATCGGTACAGTTTGATTGACGGCTGTCAAAACTTGACGACGGCCTTCAGTGCTGTCCTCTCATCCGTTGCATGAAAGTTAGGCTTTTGGAAAAGCTTGGGTATGTTCTGCTTGTTATTTTTGACACGTTGCTATTAAAGTAAAGTAGAAATTATGCAATACCACCATAAACGGATGAAGTGCCAGGTGGATATGCTCCTACGTGAGTGTGTTTCAGGAACAGTTCGTTTCTGTTTGTACATATTCATCCACTGTGACAATATTTGGAAAAAAAAAAATCCCTTAGCGTATCTGCTTGCTTACTTGTATACTCATGTACTTACTCACTTATATACATATTAGTTACTTACATACTTATGTACTTAGACACTTACAGTACATACACACTTAAGTACATACTTATGTACTTATTTATTTACATAAGTATTTACTTCAGTACTTAACAACCTATGTACTTCCATACCTACTTACCTAATTGATTGCAGTGTTTATTTACTTATGTACTTACTCACATACTTACATACTTATATACATCCTTAAATACTTTCATACTTATATACTTGTTTACTTACATACTTGAATAATTGATTACTTACACAAATATTTACTTAATTACTTAACAACTATGTACCAACATACTCTAAACATACTTAATTACTTGTGTACTCATTTTCTTATATACACATTAGTTTCTCATTTACACACTTATGTACTTAGATACTGACTCACAAACATACTTAATTACATACTCATATACTTATGCACTTATTTATTTACTTACATAAGTGTTTACTTCGTGACTTAATAACCTATGTACTTACATACCTACATATGCACTGAATTACATAAGTGCATTACTTATTTACTTATGTACTTTGATAGTTACATACTTTTCACTTATATACTTACAAACTTATATACATCCTTAAATATTTTCATACGTATGTACATTTACTTATATACTTGAATAATTGCTTACATAAGTATTTAATTTCTTAACAACCTCTATACTAACTTACTTAAACATACTTAATTGCAAGTGTACTTGTGTACTTGTTTACTTGTACATATTAGTTGCTTACATACTTATATATTTAGATACTTACTCACATACTAAAGTAGCTATTTACTCACATACTTATTTGCTTACATCCTCAATTAATCCATCAGTATTTTCCTTCATTACTTTACAACCTATGTACTTACATATTTACATACTTATGTACATGCTTACATGCCTGCTTCTGTGCTTAGATAATGTACGCAAATTATATTCTTATTTGCCCTCAAAAATAAGTGACTGTCAGTAAGTACTTACATCCTTACATGCATACACACTTGCTTCCATACTTACTTACTTCATTATTTACTTGCATACTTACTTACCTGCTTGCTAATAATAAATAGCCAATGAAAATATCTAGTTACACTATGCAATACAGTCGTACATCAGGGCCTTGGAAACCCTCATTCCAGCTGAACAGCAACACTCACATCACCAGCGCAAATTACAGAAGCACCACAGGGCGAAGCCGGAACCCGTGTACTACACCCCAAATCATATACACTATAATAATATAATATGCAATATAATTACGTACAATACATTATTTCTCAATATAATGAAATTATATGTCTCAGACGGGCACACAAGCAACGTTTGAGCCGTCGAAATTACAAATTAATGTAATAAATCAGTCTCAAGTTATTAGTCTTCTAAAATTACTTGAACCATAAATTTGTAACTTTAATTAATGAGAAAAGTCATTAATTGAGGAAGGGTTGTGTGATGGGAGAAAATGGTGCATATTTGAGCTGGGTTGGAAGTTGTGACTAAGAGCAAAGGGCAAGTGGCACCAAGTTGCAATTGAAATATAAATGTTATGAATGATATTTGAGCTTGAAACATGTAGGAGTATGTGCTATGGAGGAGATGAAGTTATATGAGTGAGACTGCATTTAGATGAAGACTTTATTGTAAATATGCACCTATATTGTGAGTCAAAAAAGGAAGATCTATACCTTTGGCAGATTTGCAAATTATATTTCCCAGCAGGCCTTATATGTGTAGCTACAGTACCATGTCATGTGACAGTTATCACAATGATTATTTCATATTAATGATGCTTCAATACATCTTTAACAGTGATATCTGTTTTTTACCATTACAGATTACTAAGAATGTTTAAAATGTCCGTTTTTGGCACAGATACAGATGCAGAGTTATCAACTCCACTGGTCGATTGTGTTGCCAATGAAGCTTCAAACGATTTTTAACAATTTGGGGGGATTTTACGAGTTATTTTAATTACCTACTCATTTAATTACATTCTTAATGTACTTACTGGAGTACTTGCCTGATAACTTACTTGCATACTTACTTATTTGCATACATACGCACTTATTCGCTTACATACATTGAATACATTTCACACCTACATTTTTAACTACTTACATACTTAATGTATGTACATTCTTAATTTAAAAACATAATTACTCACATACTGAATTACATTTGTATTTATACACTTACATGCTTACATAGTTTCTTACATAGTTACTTAAACAGTACACCAGTGAAGTGCTGTGTGTGGCTTTGGGCTTTGGGCTGTGGGAGCCATGTTGAGATTTTCCACTGATGTCTGTAGCTAGGTGAGCTGTGCAGGAGAAATGCTTATCTCGCTGCCCCCTGCCTGACTTCTCAAGGAGCTTTGCTATCGATTTTCTATCACCGCATCCATGTATACAGTAAGTTTAGTGCTGTTTGTCTTTTTCTTGCTGCCCCATAAGGAAGGCAGAGAGTAGTGTCCAGTGCCCCAGTGGAGGGCTTCAGTGCTATCTCTGACATTTCCTCAGACTCAAATACCATTTCACTTTCCCTACATGCCACGATAACCCTCGCGGCGGAAGAGACAGACGCCGAGGCGCTCTTGTTTTTCAGCCCAAAATACAGTGAAGGAAAAAAATAAGTCAAGGTCTGTGGATAAAGGCTTTCACGAATGATTACATGACATTTATAAAACCCGGAGTGAAAGGCCCGCTTGCGTCAGTCCACCTGTGAACGGCGTCTGCAGTTCAGTCCTGAGATGCTAAAGACAAAGTGGCTGCTGACATTGTGGACATTCCCCAGCACACCTTAAATGTGTAGATATGATACTAGAGATGCATGATACGGAAATTATTGGCAGATGCCGAAATCCAATATTTTTCATAATTACATCTGCTGATACCGAGGTCGATAAATGAGGAAGGCAGAGGTGAGCGTGAAAAGACAAGATATTTAGCTCGCCAAAGTTCCACTGGGCGCTCAGAATTTTGGCACAAAAGTGGTCATAACTCTGACATTTCAAACACAGCGCCAAGTCAAGTGAGCGTGAAAGCAGAGTGGAGCGAGGGTGGAGCATTTCCAGAGTAGGGCACAACATTTTAAGAAAGTCACTTGCCGACCTATGTAGTGTACCAAGTCAAATAGGGCGAGTTTGATGCTCCATGTGCGTAGAGAGTTGTTAAATGGTAATCATAAACCTAACTGTAATTTAATCCTGATCCTGATCTTTATTCTAAACCTAACCATAATCTAAATTTAACCCACAAATCTAATAAATCTAATCGTAATCCTGCCCATAATATAGTCCAAAATGTGATCATAACCTAAACCTAATTCTAAACCTGACCAAAGTCTAATCCTAATTCCAAACCTGACCAAAATCTTATCCTAATATTAAACCTGATCATGACCCCACCCTAAAGTAACCTTAATATATTCCATATCCTAAATCAAGTGATTTTTAGCATTTTAAGTAGAAAAAGTGATTTTTTGGTGGAAACGGTATGATGGAATATTTTAGTGGTTTTAGTATAAACCTGTGCTTTTTAGGGGAAACAGTATGATGGTAAACTCTAGAGCATTATAGTGGAATCTGTGGGTTTATTGGAATGACAATTACCCTGATTTTACATAAAACCATAGTTTTGATTGAACGAATATGGTGAAATTTTGTAATGATTTTAGTGGAAAACATGATTTTAGTGGAAAAAACCTTTCATAATTACTTTGGTTAGAACACTCACTTTCTCTTGATGCCTCACGTCTCTTTATTTCAAGCTAGTAAGACTGCAATTCACCCCAAAACGGAATTTCTCTTTCGTTTATACTGCCATCAAGTCAACTCGGCAGACGCCAGGGTCCTGTCCCGAGCCAATATTCCCACAATCAACTTTTTCACGAGCGTCCGAGACACAGAGGTGCGGAATTTCAGCGTACAATATCTCACAAGGACAAGCTAATCTGTCATGATGTGGAGCCACGCCATTGGAAAGCTTCGCTAATCCCTCATTCTCTTTTTATCGGAGGACTAGGAGGGAATTTCACTTCTGTGAGAGAGGCAGTTATTTCATGGCCCACTGACTCCACAGTTTTAGAGAACGGTTGTCGTC
The DNA here is from genome assembly GCA_032718565.1 of Distichodus sexfasciatus. Taxonomy (NCBI): domain Eukaryota; kingdom Metazoa; phylum Chordata; class Actinopteri; order Characiformes; family Distichodontidae; genus Distichodus; species Distichodus sexfasciatus. Next base: position 721,127 of record JAVGVS010000225.1, on the reverse strand, counting down.
TGCTTTTCTCGAATCTGTATGCAGCGAGTGGCGTTTTTTGTTCAGTATTTGCTGCACGCCTAGATTTGTGAGTGTGGAAGCAGAGTCACCTTTCCTCCGCCAATTAGCACATGCTAAAGTTAGCCGTTCTGTGCTAACTAGTAGCCTAGAGCTAATTTACAAAAATAAATTGGACAATGCAGCGGAAATGGTGCAGACAAAGCAAGTGCTACAGACAGTTCCTGTGTTGCACTTTCATCAGGGTTTATGCTAAACTGTGTCTTCTAAAAAGGAAGAGCAGTACCAAATATTGGCTTGTCTGTGAACCGAGATCAGAAAATTTTTATGCAACGTTTATAATGCAAATATGTTATACAACATTTTAACATGTAAGTGCAATGCGACTGCATGCAAATATAGAGATAAGAAGACCTTTTACATGATCTTATACATAATAATAACACACACACACACACACACAATAATGGAATATATAGTAATATATTTATGGACGTATATATATTTAATTTTTATATGTTTTACATATTTACATTTCTATATATTTTAATTATAAAATATTAATATTATATTTATTACATTTTTCAAATGTTATATTTTTTAATTTATATATATATATATAATTAAATTACTTCATAATTACGAATTGTTGCCAGGACCTTACCATAGCCTTATCCTACATCTGACCATAAGCCAATCCTAACATCCTAATCCTGACCATGACCTGACCATAACCATATCCTAAACTTGACCATAAACTAGTCCTAAATCTGACTATGAACCAATCTTGATTCTTAACCTGGTCATATCCAAATCCTATTATTAAACCTGACCCTACCATAATTTGAAATCCTGACTACAACCTAATCCTAACTGTGACTGTGGTCTAGTCCTAATCTTTAACCTGACCTAACCTAATCCTAATTCTAAACCTGATACAAATCTAATCCTAATACTAAACGTGATCATGATCTAATCCTAAACCTTACCCTGATCTAATCTTAATCTTCATTACCATGTGGCTTGAATAAAAATCGATGTTGTTGATGTGTTACAAGTCTCCATCACATGTTCAGAGATTAATGATGTTTTGCTGGAACATGTAGGCAGTTACTGCTGTTGCCTGTTCCCTTTTTCTGTTGTTCCCAAAATGACCCCGTGGTCCCCGTTTGGGTGGTAGATGCCTGTCCAGAGCGGCAGTGCCCACTTCCTGTTGCGTTTGGCCTGTTTCCTTTGTGCTCTTTGTGTTTGCCGGCGTCTCTACAGAACCAATCAGTCAGACACAAAGCCGAGGGTGTTAGCGAGCCGTCTTCAACACTCCACAAATCAGTAATGTCTTTATTAAGTTCTCAGCCTCCCAGGCAGCTTCCGAGTAGAGAGAGAGAGAGAGAGAGAGAACGAGTAAATAAAGCAAAATATGTTCTTCCCAGAATGCGATAAATGGATTGCTTTATCTTTACATGAATCAGGCGTCAGACTTACAGGGAGCACCTCCAACGCTACGCCCCGGCCCCGCCATAAGTAAAGCCACCCATTTTTATAGATGTTTGGCTTAGTGATAAGGAAACACTTCATCTATTAAACACAAAGTGAACACACACACACACACCGAGATACACAGACTCCGGGGTACAGCTGCCAGTCTCACACACAAAAACAATCTAATCTTAAACCTAACCCTAATCTTCACTTTAAACTAATGATAATCCTAATGCATAATCTAATCCTAATATGAAACCATAATCATAATCTGATCTTAATCCTAATCATGATATTATCCTAATCCTGACCGAAAATACACCATAATACCACTACACCATAAACTAATCCTAATCCCAACCCTGACTAAAAACTAATTCTAAACCAAAATTTTACCATAATCAAACCATAATCCTAATCTGAGTCCTAATCATGATCATGATATCCTAATCCTGACCACAACATAATTCCTATACTAATTCAGACCATAAAATAATCCTAACCCCAAACTTGACTAAAAACTAATCCTAATCCAAAATTGAACCATAATCAAAACATAATCCTAATCTTAATCTAACTCTGACCTTAAAATAAATCTTAATACTAACCTCTTCATAATCTAATCCTAAACCTAACTATAACTCTAAACCCTAAAAACTAATCCTAATCCTAAATGAAACCATAATCTAACCACAATCCCAATCTGATCCTAATCTAATCCTGACCATGAAATAATTATAATACCAAATCTGACCATAATCTAACCCTAAACAGGACCATAATCTGGTCCTAGTGTTAAATTTGACCGTAATCTAATCTTAATCCTAAATCTAACCGTAATTTCCTATTCCTCGATCCTAATCATTATTCCTAAACTCCAACCACATAGTCTTAACCTCGGAAAATAGACCTTTAGTCTAATCCTAATCCTGTCCATAATATACGACTAATTCTTACCCTAATATTGATATATTCCATCTCCTAAACCAAGTGGGTTCAGCAGTTTTAGTAGAAAAGGTGTTTTTGGTGGAAATGATGTAATGCAAAATTTCTGTAGTTTTAGTGGAAACCATGGTTTTAGTGGAAACGATATGACGGATAATTTCGGATGACGGATGCTTTTAGACTGTGGGAGGAGACCGGCACACCCGGAGAAAACTCACACGAACACGGGGCAAGTATGCAACTCCACACTGAAAAGCATTCCCACGGCCGCATCTGCTGGTTCCAGGACTTTATTGCTGGGGAGGTGACAGCGCTAACCCCCGCGCCACCGTGCCACAGTATCCCTTGAATTCAGAAACCGGCCCGTTTTTAGTGGGGATGTCAGTGTCGAATGTAACGAGGTTCGGCGAAAAGTCGCAGGTAAGCCCCGGCAGCGTGGAGGGCTTGTTTTGTTTGTTCACCGCTGACACTCGAATTACTGAAAAACAGGCATCTCTGAGGGCCACTCCAGGCTGTGCTCTGTCTGAAATAATTGGGTTGCGATACTAAACCAGGTTTTGAAGTCGGAGTGCAACAGTGCCGCGATTGTTCCGCATTTATTCACATTTGTTTTCTCTCCAACTCGCCGTATGGACGTGGCGTTGGCCATTTATCATCCCCAGATGTCGTGTTGCTGGGCGAGACCCGGACGAGGACGCGGCACGTTCGATATATATTTTATTTTCTCACGCCGTTAAACGTTGCGCGCCACATTCGAGAGGCGACTACAAAATAGGCCGCAACGCGTGTTTAGCGAGACAAAAGTGCCGCATGCGGGTGGGTGGGTGTTATTACTATTTTTTTATTTTTTTGCTGCCTCTTTGCCATGGTAACCCAGGATGGTACCTGTTCGGAGCTGCAGCTCGGAGCACAGGCAGGGTAATGTGAGGTTTGCCTGTCACGAGGCCACTCGAGGAATGCAGCACGTATGAGCTGTCTCTGGAAAGAAAGAGAGTAAAAAGAGAGGAGAGGAGAGGGAGAGAGGAACACCTCTGCCCTGGAGCAGGAATGCTGAATGAACCGCATAAAACAGAACACAAAGAGGAAAAGAAAGACAGGAGTAAGGTAGAAACCTACAATACACACACACACACACACACACACACACACACAGACTTTGCTAATAGATCCCAGTGACATTCATTATATCCCAAATTCCTTCTATATATAACCCAAATTCAATCTTTAAACTAATTATAGTTTACCTTATACCTTTAAAACTTATTCCAAATCTTAATATAATCCCAAACCTATTAATACATCAATCCCAAATGCTAATCTATAAATGTAATCTAATTCTAAAAGTAATCTAATCACAACCATGCACTTCATTAATACCTACAACTAATCCACAACTAGCCACAATCTAATCCTAACCTCAACCCAAGCATAATCTAATCCTAAACCTGTCTGTAATGTAATCTAAGTCCAAAACCTGACCTAAATCTCTCTCTCTCACACACACACACACACACACTCACACGCACTCTCAGGGCTCCTATGCCTGGACTGCGTAAGACCTCATCAAACACAGCGACTGAGCTCCACATACACACTGCAGCATCACTAATTTCGGCGACATCACACCATCTGCACAGTCAACAGAGCTGCTGCATTAGCCTTTTCCCTCGCTGGCGTGTTTTTCACACCTCAGACGATCCCGGGTTAATAAAGATTTGCGTCGCGGAGTCATTTCGCGATCCCCGCCTTAGTTTATCATCTGGCTTCTGTCACCTTCTGCTAAAAGATGCAAAGGTGGGATCTTGATTCTCAAACGTTTCTATCGAAAGAACGGCACAAAAAGAACAGCTTTTTAATATTAGCTCGCGGCTCCTCGGATGACAGCTTCCCAGCCGCAGACGAGTGTGTTCTCGAGATATACTGTATATGTGTATATATGTATAAGTGTCACGAGTGTGTGCAACAGTTTATGGGGAAAATTAGACGTGTCAAGTTAATGGAGATCAGGTTTGTTTTGGTTCACAGTGTGGATTAATGTTGTGTATCGCTCAGGGCTGATGGGAAGTTAATGTGTTGCTCTTCATCGTGTGATTTGTGTAAAGTTTTAATATTCAGCGTCTCATGTTTTACACACAGCCTGCCCAGGGTTGGTCCCCGCCTTACGCCCGTAGTTCACGGGTTACCTCTGGTCCCCATGAATTCTGGATAGGATTAAGCGGTCTAGATAATGAATGAATGAATGAAAGCTCTTCAATTTTGATCGTCTCTATTTGTTTCAAGCTCAGTGTTTCTTCTTTTTATTATAAACTTCATTTTTGAAAAAGTTCCAAAATCTTTACAAAGAAAATCTCCAACTGACAAGTGGCAATTGGAAGTTGGTAACGTAACAGTAGGGTGTTCACCCGTGATCAGAAGGTCGCAGGTTCAAATCCAGGTCGGTAAAGGTATCACTGAGGTAATTATGCGAGCAAGGTACCGTCCCCAAGCACTGCTCCTGGCACTTGTTATTGCCCAATGCAGAGGTCACTTTCGTTGGGGCATACCACTGTGTGCTGTGCTGTGCTGTGTTCACAATGACAAATAATCACTCACTTTCACTAGCTAGGCACAGTCAGATCATCAGCTTTCAAGTATAATAAGTTTGTACTGTTAACGTCTATATTTATGCATAGACCATGTAAGGTTGTTTCTGCAATTGGATCCAAGCAATACAAATGAGTAAATTTTGACGTTATGGTGCACTGTGTACGGTGCTGTGGTGTGTTCACGATGACGATGACAAATAATCACTCACTTACTCAGTGGAATAAAATTTGCAACTAAACCAAGCTGATAAAAATGGAAAAATCTATTAAACCAAAATAGAAAATGAAATATTAATTAAACAAAGCTAATCACTTAACAAATTAATTCAATTAACTTTAAATTTCATGAATTTGTTGAGCTTAATTTATATACATATACATACATATATGTATATATATATATAAACTCAATAAAGTAAATTTTAGACCATTTTTTTCAGTTGATCATATATGGTTGAGCCTCTTGCATAAAACTGAGCATCTTACAACATCTTACAGCTCTACTTAACACTAAGGCTCTCTTTATAAAGCTTTATAAATGATCTACAATCAGGTCGTAGAAGTTTTTATGTAATTAATATTCAGTGATAAGTTATAACAGTGGTGATATGTTGATGCAGAATCACTATTTGTCGAGATCTTATTAGATCTTATTAGTTGCTCATCTTATCTGGTCTCCTGTGTTCACAATGACGTATAATCACTCACTTTCCCTTTCGTTCCATCTCATGTGCAGGCACGTCGTCACGAGGGTCACCGCCACCGACGCCGACGACCCCTGTTTACGCAACAGCGCCAAACTGGTTTACAGCATTTTGGAAGGCCAGCCGTACTTCTCCATCGACCAGAACTCGGGTAAATCGTGCTACTTTTTCCTCCTCCACCTTGACACCGTATCTCTTCTTCAAGCCCAGATGGTCATGAATGACTAAAATTATGCAAAATACATCATAATTGCCTTATTCTAGTTTCGCTCGTCAACGCGTTGACTTTTCCTCCTCTTCAGATAACGAGGCTTGTTAATGATAATGTTGCATATGTCGGCGCTGTTTTATTCTCCTGCGTTGGGTCGCCTCTGCTGACGGAAGGTGAAAGAATTATTTTGGGTAATCGCATAAACAGGGAAGGGAAATAAAAAAACCAAAAACAAACAAAGCTTGCACCTGAAGGACGCGGCGATGTGGTGCTGCTGCGGAAGTAAAGAATGTCAGCGTTTAAACGACGGGGGCCTATCTTTGAGTTCCATCTTGCAGCCCACTTCTCTTCAACCTTGACTTTGTTTTTTTTGCCTCCTAATTGCATTTTTCAGGCGACTTGTTAACGGCGTCTGTAAGCAACATGATTAAATAATGGTGAAATTACATTAATAAGCAATGAGATGGAAATGAAGCACCGCTAATTTGCAAACGCAACAGACACTAAACAAGGCTCGCATCTGTCCAAATTGTATGTGCATGCTAAATAAATATATTTGTTTGCTTGCTGCCGTCAGATGCGCCGGCCACCCCCATCTCATGGTTTTCCGTCACACTGCGCATTCCGATCGCAACGATGCCACTCCAGAGTCGGCGGATGCGAGCGAACGAATGAAGGAATGAATGAACGAAGGATTGGGGGTTAGGGGTGTATATTTGGGAGGTGAGATTTGAAAAACAGCACGCTGTTCTGCGAGATTGCCGAGCGCCTCGCAGATGGCTTGCTTGAGTGAGCCAGATGTTTTAATCAACGTTAATGAAAATAAAAGGTAAAGGGAAAACAAGCATTAAGTTGCACTTGACTTCCTCCACACGATGTAAAGAAGAGGGGAGGAGGAGGAGGAGGAGAAGGAGGAGGAGGAGAAGGAGGAGGAGGAGGAGGAGGAGGAGGAGGAGGAGGCAGAGGAGAACGAAAAGAGGTAGGGGGAGAGAGAGAGAGAAAGAGTGCTGACGGAGGGAGAGAGCGATTGGAGGAAAAGAGAGAGAGAGAGAGAGAGAGAGAGAGAGTGAGAGAGAGAGAAAAGAGGGAGCAACAGAGAGAGATTGTTGTAGAGAGAGAGACAGGAGAGAGAGAGAGAGTGTTGGAGGAGAAAGAGAGAGAATGAGAGGCTGGAGAGAGAGAGAGGAGAGAGAGAGAGTGTTGGAGAGAAAGAGAGAGAGAGAGAGTGTTGGAGAGAGAGAGAGTGTCGGACGGAGGGAGAGAGGGTGCGTTGGAGGAAAAGAGCGAGCGAGAGAGAAAGCTTTGGGAGGAGAAAGAGGGGAAGAAACAGAGAGAGAAGGAGAGAGGTGGGGGCAGCTGGAGGGGTAGGGTGTTCACCCCGTGATCAAAGGTCGCAGGTTCAATCCAGGGCCGTAAAGTTACCACTGAGGCATTGCAGGAAGCAATGTCCCCAAGCACTGCCCTGGACGCTTGTCATTGCCTACCGTTAAGCCATGGATGGGTTAAATGCAGAGGTCAAGACGGTTGTGGTGCACTGTGTGCTGTGCTGTGTTCACAATGACAAATAATCACTCACTCAGGAAGGGAGGGGAGAGAGAGAGAGAGAGGAGGGGAAGAGAGGAAGAAACAGAGCGGCGGGAAAGAGGGAGAAGGAAGGAGAGCTTGTGGGGGGAAAGAAAAGATAGAGATCGGGAGGCAAAGGAGAGGACAGAGATGGATGGAGAGAGAGAGTGTATTTGTGTGGGAGAAAGAGAGTAAAAAAGTAACAGAATGAATGGAGGAGGAGTTGCCCCGTTTTCACTTGTCTTGTATTTTTATTTTTATTTATTAATTATTTTTGTGATATTGTCCAGCTCTACTAAATGTGTGGTAAATTATGGCTAAAACTTGGAGTAACTGCATCTCCAGGATGCTCGATACTCGCTAGAGATGGTATGTTTCTGCTGGAGCTCCAGAGGGGAAACGAGAGGAAGAAGAAAAGCTTTGACCGGCGAGTAATCGCTGAGATAATTAGTCATCTGAGCCGGCCTTATTGAGAGAGCCATCGACAGCAGATAGCCATCGATTCCAGTCTCCACTTTGGAGATTTTCACTTGGGGATTTGGGCTTTGTTAAAGACGGGAAACCAGGGAGAAGAAGGATTAAATATTTTGATCTGGGTGGAAGTCTTCGTGTGTTCTCACACCTATTTTCCCAGTTATACTTTCAGATTCTTCTACAATTAGAGCTTTTCTCACCTTGGTGTTTTTCTCCTCCTTCCCTCTCACCCTCCTGCTGATTTTAGCCGTCATCAAAGTGGCCCTGGCCGGCATGGACCGGGAGATGAGGGAGGAATATCTGCAGGTCATTCAAGCGAAAGACATGGGCGGTCACATGGGCGGGTTGTCGGGGACGACCACCGTCACGGTGACGCTGACCGACATCACTGATAACCCTCCCAAATTTTCCAAAGGTAAATTTATTTTTGAAATAATTCAAATTTTAGGCCCCTGTACCTTCAGTTGACTGTTTACTCCCGCTTTGTCGAACATTGTTTTTTCTCCGACGTAGGCTCATACGAGTTTACCATCCCCGAGGACCTCGGCATTGGAAAAGCGGGCGGCAGAGTCAAAGCCAACGACAGGGACATCGGAGAAAATGCCAAATCGACGTACAGTATCATTGGAGGGGACGAGAAAGACGTCTTTGAGATTGTCACCGACTCCCAGACTCAGGAGGGAATCTTGACTCTAAAAAAGGTGAGATACATATTATAACCCAAATAAGTTTGCTATGACACCTAATGCTGGCTATTTCTCATTTCCATTTATAATGGGTTACTCGGATTCTTATAACTTAATGCCTCATTCCATCATGACTACAAACCCCGTTGATTTATAGCTGTTCTAAGCAGCTTTCTAATACCATGTAGCTTTGTGCAAACATCTTGAGACGAGCTTCATTCTTTTATATTTTGCTAGAGAAAATAAGACAATGAGAAGGGAATATATATATATATATATATATATATATATATATGTATATACCACTTTATTAGGTACACCTGTTCAGTTGCTTGTTTGCTAATCAGCCAATCACATGGCTGCAATTCAGTGCATTTAGGCATGTAGAGGTGGTCAAGACGACTTGCTGAAGTTCAAACCGAGCATCAGAATGAGGAAGAAAGGGGATTTAAGTGACTTTGAACGTGGTATGATTGTTGGTGCCAGATGGGCTGGTCTGGCATTTCAGAAACTGCTGATCTACTGGGATTTTTCTGCACAACAATCTCCAGGGTTTACAGAAGATGGTCCGAAAAAGAGAAAATATGCATTGAGCGGCAGTTGTGTGGACGTCAATGCCTTGTTGATGTGAGAGGTCAGAGGAGAATGGGCAGACTGGTTTGAAATGATAGAAAGGCAACAGTAACTCAAATAACCACTTCACAAGGAATGCAGAATACCATCTCTGAACGCACAACACATCAAACCGTGAAGAAGATGAGCTATAGCAGCAGAAGACCACACCGGGTGCCACTCCTTTCAGCTAAGAACAGGAAACTGCGATTACAGTTCGCACAGGCTCACCAGAATTGGCCAACAGAAGATTGGAAAAACGTTGCTCGTCTGGATTCCAGTCTCGATTTAGCTACATCTGGATGGCAGGGTCAGAATTTAGCGTGAACAACATGAAAGCATGGATCTACCCTGCCTTGTATCAACAGTTCAGGCTGCTGCTGGTGGTGTACGGTGGGGGATATTTTGGCAATAATTTTGGGCCCCTTAGGCACAAATTGAGCATCATTTAAATGTTACAGCCTACCTGAGTATTATTGTTAAGCGACTATAACCATTCCTTGAGACTGAAAGTGTGTACCCATCTTCTGATGGCTACTTCCAGCAGGATAATGCACCATGTCACAAAGCTCATATCATCTCAAACTGGTTTCTTGAACATGACGATGAGTTCATTGTACTCCAAGGCACTCCACAGTCACCAGATCTCAATCCAATAGAGCACCTTTGGAATGTGGTGGAACGGGAGATTCACATCATAGATGTGCAGCCGACAAATCTGCAGCAACTGCGTGATGCTATCATGTCAATATGGACCAAAATAAATTGAGGAATCTTTCCAACACCTTGTTGAAAGTATGCCACGAAGAATTAAGGCAGTTCTGAAGGCAAAGTGAATCCTAACCTTTACTAGCAAGGTGTACCTAATAAAGTGGCTAGTGAGTGTATATATATTTACATACGTATATACATATACAAATATATATTTGTTGGTTTAATTTGGCGCTTAAGTCATCTTTGCTGTGTGAGGTGTAGTTGCCGGGAGGGAGTTCTCCACTACTGCCCCTTAGTACTGCATTATCAAGGTCCAAACTGTTATATATACTGTATATATTAGTGCTGAGCCATAAAACGATTTTTCCGCAGATAATTAGCCATTACATGGATATTTAGTATTGTAATGGTTGTGAAAGTTTAGTCTTTTTGCATTAGTACTATATATATATATATATATTCATATATATATATATGTATAGTATGTGCAAAATATATACACATACATATATGTATATGTATACATATATATGTTTAATAAAAATCAGTATCAGTTTCAAGCCTGAAAAACATATCGGTCCATCCCTACAACAGTTCATATATGTTCATTATTGTAGTCAAAATGATCTTAAGTTCATGATGCTGGTTTCTTGCTCATGGATTAAGCCTAGTCTTGGACTAAGTTGTAGATTTACCGTTCCAGCTCAAAGCTAGTCTAGGACTAGGCTTAATCCTCGACTGGGAAATAAAGTTTTCTTGAACCAAATCTCAGAAGACAGTGAACTGGATGTGACGAGGAGTGGTAGGAGCTTTAGCGGTGTGTTGCAGGTGTGTTTGCTGAGTTTGAGCTGCACGTCTGCGGCGTAACGCTATGGATTTGCATATGGAATAGCCATTGTATGCAAATAAGGGGAAGCCTTCAGTGAGGATTAGAGCACAATGAAGTGCCCTTAACTTCCAAGGACAAATAAAGTGTTCAAGAGCAACGCTCTGCTTCAACACACACTTAACATCACTAACTCAACAACAGCAGTAAAAGGTAGCCTCGTACATACTCACACTAAACATAAATACAGTAAATATGGAGGTGTTTATCATCATTATTTATTATTATTATTATTATTATTATTATTATTATTATTATTATTATTATGGCAAAGAGAACAGTAAAAACATGATGATGAGGAAGTTATATATTGAAATATTATATATAATTGCATATATATATATATATATATATATATATATATATATATATATATATATATATATATATATATATTTAATTAATTATATATTTAAATTGTAACGCATTAAATATTTTGAAAGCATTACAATACTGAAAATTATTTATTTATTTGTTTAATATATCCATTTTTTCCAGTATTAGAAACTTGAAGTGATATTTTAAAGTAGAGAAGCCTATCGGTAATAACCCGAAAAAATGAATCTAACACATTACAAGATAAAATAAAAACAGGGAGAGAGAGAGAAGGGAGAGATGTGTTCTTTACATTTCCATCAGCAGCTGAGTTTGTAACACAGCCTCGTCCCCCCGCTCTTGGCCTGGAATACGTTGCCCGCATTGCTTAATGATATGATGGATGGCGTTCTGTGGGGAACAACAGGCAATCAACAGCCTCGTGCGCGTCACCTGAACACCCCGGACGGTGATGACCGCGACGGTGGCGAGACCGGGGAGGTGGAGAACATAACCTTTATTTTTCCCTGCCTGTTTAGCTGTCGCCGCCAAACCCGGTGTAGGAAAATAAAAGGCTAACAGTCCTGAATAATAAAACAAAAGTGGCAGGTTTGATCACACTAAATGCGGAGCCTGAATGATCAACAACACACCTTTTTATGGGAAGGTTAAATATATCGATAAGGGATTCGACTATTGAACATTCTCTCGTCTTACATACATCATAAGGACTTTTCTGTTGGCTGTGCTTTTCTTATAACTCAGTCATAGATGGCTGTTGCCTGTAAAAATACTATTCTTGAACACTATGCAAAGAAAAATCACAAGAATGTCTGGCTTTTTGGAAACAAAATTTCAAGAGATGATTTGTATGTGTATATTAAGGATGAACGAGGATATCGGAATCCTATCAGAATTGGGCGATAATTGCTTGTTGTAAGTCACCTGCATCTGACGACGCTTAGATTTGTCTGATATTTCTAGTCAGTATTTGATTTTGGAATCTCTTGCACGCCAGAGAGGTAAGGCTTGTTCCAGGTATGTCCAAAGTCCATGGTCAGATGTTATGCGGTCCACACCTGTGTGGTATTATTTATGCACGCAGGAATATTCCCCAGCAAAATAGTTTGTCTTTGGCTGAACTCCGCCTGGAGTCTGCTGCAATGATTTTTCGTGTTTTAATAAAGCTGCTCGTACACCCAGGTATCACGACAGTTCGGTACGCTATGACGGATTTCAGTCAATTGAATGCAAAGGCATATTTGAGATAAAAGCAGATCCATGAGCATTAAAAGGAGAGCGGGAGGTGGGTACACATCGCAAACTTATTAGAATGTTGATTATTCAGGCTCGCCGGTCAGCTGTGTAAACACGCGGTGTGTGTGTGCAGTGTGCGCTCGCGGCTCTCACTGAAGCGCTCCAGTTCAGTCAAATCTCCCCTTTTTTACAGACTAAATTCATATTTTAACTGAAAAATAACAACCAGCAATCTACTCACACTACAGCCCTTTATTAATATTTTATAGTGTTTTTCTGGAAGCGCGTCCATGGCATTTTTTGTGACGGCCGGGCTGAGTAGCATGCGGTGATTGTGGAAATGTAGTTCTCACCCTGAAAGGCTGCAAGCAGCTCTGTTTATAGCCAAATGAATCCAGATTGGCTACCCAAAACTTTAGTATTTCTTCATTTTCAATTGATCAGATTTTTTGCCAATTTTATAATGTTAGAGAGTAATCAATAGGAAAAGAAAAACTGTAACATATGTATTTTAAGAAAAACTCTATATTCGGATGGAATTGAAAAAATCTGATTTCTTTCAGTGATCGGTATCGATATCGGCCCTAAATATGCAATAACGGTCGACCTCTAATATATACGTATGTATCGTTGAATTTGAATATTTAACATTTTCTATGAATACAAATTCTTTTATGTTTTATATAATCAGTCTCTTTCTTATTTATTTATTGAACAAAGACATTTGAGTTGTTGGGCGTTGGTTATAATTATTTTAAAAGGAGGAAATGGTTACTCTAGTGAAGTGTTGTCTGACCTTGATTGATTCTGTCCTTCAGTAAAAATTACATTAAACAACAATAACAGCAACAACAAAACATATCGATCCTGGAGGAGTTAAGCGCAGCATGCAGCTGCTTTGTTGTCGCGGTGGGAGGGTTTCATCAGCCATCTTCCCAACGCCCCACCCACCTCCTCAATCTCTACCTCAACCCCCACTTCCTCTTGTACCCATCTGCTGGTATGGCATGGTGGTTAGTGAAAGGGCTATAGGCTACTCTGCACCCCCAAAAAAAAAGAATGATGCACTGCCCAGCTTTGATGTCTCAAAATATTTTTCTGTTCACCCACTTCTATTTAGAGGGGCTCGGAAGTGAGGGGTGGGTGTTGGGGAATGCGTGGTTGTTTCGGCAATAATCGCCCTTGCTGTGAGCAGTGTCGAGTGTGAGTGCTGGATGCATGCCAGCCTCCACACACTCAGCTGACACTTCACACACAGATTCCGCCTCGGTCCACGCGAAAGCCGAAACGCAGCTTCCGTGCGATGATGGAGGTCAAGTGAGAGCTGTATTTAGCCTCCTCCGAACCACAAGTGCCAGCTCCGGGCAGAAAGGGGCGTCTGACGCCTCTTACCGCACGGCGTCGGGTTATTATCAGCGTTGGGGAAGCTAGTTTTAAACGGTACAAGTGATTAAAAGTAGATAAGCTACGTAGGTGTAGCAGTTAGCTACTGCACAAGCTGCACAAAAGTAACTCATATACTTCATTCTTACAGAGGAAAGCAAATTAATCAACGCGAAATGTTAAAACTAAAAAATGAAAATATATTTTTAACCTCGTGGTGTCAAATCAGTCATTGTGGTATCAGGTGACGTTTTGGAGTTTGGGACTGTTTCAATTTTTAAGTCATGCATTTTTATAAATTGACCACAGATTCTTGCTAAGATTTTGCTAAGATGGAGTCCAACTCCAACTCGCAGCTGCCAAGAGTGCTATGTATGAAAGAGCATAGCCTTGTCGATGTTGGAAGTTCTGCCAATTCAACACCAATCAGAAATAGGCCAAGAAGTTGAAAAATAGGCATCTTTATAAAGAAATAAAGTATATATTTTATATATATTTTTTGTAATTTTATTTTTGGAATAATGTGAAAGCATTTTACCAGGTTACATCAGTAATTGTAAAGAGTTCAATCCAAAATAAATTCATTACTGGAAAAGCTACTTTTAAAGTATATTTATTGTTAAGTAAGTAACATTGTGAGTTTTAATGCATTTGGTTTTGTAACTATTTAGCATTTTGCCAATGAATCACTCTCATTTTAAAACAAACGTTAGTACTACGTTAGTGTTTTAAAAGTAGCTTTTTTGTAACACTATAGTTTCTTGTGTTAATACATCACATCACTATGCAAAAATGAAACATCTCACAATATCATTTTTATGTCCGATGTCAGAGACAGCACTTGGATATCTACTGATACGACACAAATCCAATACAGTCTGAATCTTTTTTAAAACAGAAAACTGAAAATAATGCTTTAAAAATGTTTGAATACATGACTGAGATTATTCTTAGGCTTAAGGAAATACTTGACTTAAATACTGTTTTCCAACCAAAACAATGTAATAAATATGACTGCAAGCAGTGATCACGGGGGCCATACAGTTTGCAGCTTTATCAGTTTTTGATGAATCGGGCGTAAAGACGCTGAAAAATGACACGTTTCATCCTTTCATCTAGGGTGCTATGGTTTAAAACTTATTAGGCAAAATGCAAAAAAACTTATTATGGTGCCACCAACTGGCAGAGTGGTGCAATTTTTTTTTGCCTCAGTAGTGGATGGGGTACCGGACCTACCTGCCACCCCCAGTTGTAGCCCACCCAGAGCCGGATTTTTATGACACTCGGTGTGTGTTGTTGCAGTCCTACGCCAAGCCGACCACATTTATTACAGAAAAAGGAAGACCTAAATTAAAAATGTGCTTGATAATTATTAAAGAAGAGTGTCTTGGGATTCAAATGATACCAGCTGCATGCAGATTGGACAAAAATCCAGGACTAGTTCAAAAGATGGGTCATTTTATGCAAATTAGCAAAAATCAAATATGGCAGAAATAGATGCCAGGTTTAAAAAATAAATTGTCTTTAAACTCAAGGAGTAAGATGATATAAGATTTTGAGAATGAGAACTAGGTTCAAAAATTATTAGGCAAAATGCAAATTCTGGAAACCATAAATAGCGCTTATTTGCACTTTGCCTGAGTAGTGGTGGTACCGACCTACCTACAAATTTCTCAGTGTCTTAGCTTTTCACAACGCTTTTAAGGCAGAAAAAAAAAATCAGACAATTTCAATAGGATTCCAAGCAGTGTTCCACTGCATGGCCCCCTAATTACACAGCCAAATGTATATGCTCAATAACTTATTATTAAAATAGCATCTCAAAAAGTATGAACACAGTTGTGTAATTTAGTGACGGTCCCTAATCCTGCAGCGCTAAAACCATCAGGAACACAGAGATGGTGAGGAGAGTTGGTGGTGATTTTTCTTTGGGGTTGCGTTGCTTTTGCTTGTTCTCATTTCTTTTCATATCAATATGTACACAAATATACACAAACATACAAATTAGAATTGAACATTATCGGTCAAGAGATAGATCGGAAGTCCAGTGCCACCGATAATCTCGAATCCAGCTATTTGAGCTGTTATCGGCCTCCGATATCAGACCCACGCATCGCATCGCTGCATCCCTTTAATCCAACGCTTTTTCGTTGTGGCAGAAGGATTCTGTTCCTTGAACAAATTTGACTCAAAAGAGTATTTTTCTTTCTCCTTTGAGTCTTCTCTAGTGAAACAGAGCGAGGCTTCATAGAGAGTCAATTCCAGCAGGTATCCAGCGTTTGCTCTCTGCTCTGACACCACCGGGAGGAGTGAAATAAAAAAATAGCATCCTAAGGCGAACTGGCTGTGACGGACAGGGTCGGGTGCCACTTTGCCTCAGCGCCTCCCGCCTCTGGCACGCCGACTTCAAAGCCCCGCTCGGTAGAGAGACTCCAGCTGCTCTCGTCTCCCAGCTGGCCCTGCGCTCGGCCTGGTTCCAGCTTCCACCCCGACTGCCCTCCTCCGGGAGCCGGAACTATTTTAAAACATAAGCACATATCGTGAAAAATTCGGCCATTGTTAGTCCACGCTTAATTCCTGAGCCCGGTTACGCCGTTGCTGTAAATCCTATGGCGGAGCAGGAGAATAGATAAGAATAGAACAGAATAGATTTCAAAGGCCTTTTATTGTCATTGTAAAGAACAGCAACCAAATTAAGAGCAGCGTCCAATCACAGATAAAAATAACAATCACTATGATTCCTACCATAAGCACACAGTGGCGCAGTGAAAGTTAGCCCTTCCGCCTCACAGCAAGAAGCTCTGGTTCGAGTCTCCCAGGTTGCCGTGAGGCCCTCTGTGTGAGCTTGCATGCTCTCCCGTGTTCGTGGGGTTCAGCAGTGTGCGAAGATAACTGAAAAGAGAGTTGGCCCCATGACCAGAAGGCTGTCGTTCAATCCTGGGCTGAAAGAACTACTGGCGTGTACTTCATGAACTATAGTACCGTCCCCAAGCACTGCTCACATACCAAAAGCTGCCCACTGCTCGCTCATGGATGGGTCAAATGCAGCAAGCAAAGGTCTTCACAAATAATCACAAGAAAACGTAGGTGTTCTTTCGCCATGCAGGATCCCAGAGAACACACTCGAAACTTTATCTACTGTGATTTTTTTTCTTCGATCAAAAAGTTGATCCAGAAAAGTTGATCACGTGATCGTGGGCACTTGTCTGCACAATCAGGTCACCCCCATGATCAAAGGGTTGCCAGTCCAAGTCCTTGACCTGCATGTACCACTGAGGTACTCATGAGCAAGGTACTGTCCCCAAGCACTGCTCCCTGGGCACTGTCCATATCAGCTGCCCACTGGCTGCTTCAATGGATGGGCCTAAAATGTCGTAGGCTACTTTAGGCAGTAATCGCAGTTGTGTTCACAATGACAGTCACTGACTTTCACTTTCAGTAGTCCCAGAAACTGTTTCTCCAAGAGCTTGGGGACTTGGGGTTGAGGGTCTTGCTCATGGGCCCAGGGAGATAGTAGAGCTGGAGGTAGGACTTGAACCCACAACCTCCCCTGAGGCTTTACCTCCTCAGGATTAAGTTACAACACAATGTGGAATTTAAATGAAATTCTATAATATTATTTATTCCTTACAAACTAAAATATTTGTATTGGAAAAGAGGAAAATTAGAATGTACAGGATAGATAGTATTACTGTTAGCAGGTACTAGAAAGCTCATTCATAAAAATAGTTCTTGGAGCATGCAAATGAAATTGATTTTAATGTTAATGAGACGTTATTTAAATCCCATCGTCAGCAGTGTATTTGTATCAGAAATGTTGGAGGTAAAAGTAGAAAGCTTTTTGGAAAAATAATTACTCTAGAAAAATACGGATACCTGAAAATTTACCTTAAGTGCAGTTTCAAAGTACTTCTCATCTCTGGGAAGGAAATAATATATCAGACGAAAACTTAATAATAATAATAATAGTAATAATAATAATACTAAATAACGCTTGTGTTAGCTTCTTGTAACTCATTGAAGTTCACGGAGTTGTCGGAGGAATTCCTTCATAGCGTCGCCTTTTCTTCACTCGGAGAAATATCAAATATTCATGGTATGATACAAATCATTCCTAAATTGCTTTTACCTGATGCTTCAATAATATTCCTTCACTCTGCCCCGGAGAACGCATTAACCACGTTAACGTCACGGCATTGTAGGCCGAGATAATTTTGTTTTTGGAAAACACAAACATACAAATTATATTTTTCATGATTGCTTAACAATTTGCAATGCAATCGTGCTGATTCCATTAGATTAACCTTATTTGCAGGCTCATCTAAATCCCAAACAGATGCCGTCTCACCGCACAAATTAATAACACTTCCAACGCTGCAGGTGAGAACGTGCTTATTGGCACTAAATAACATTTTCTCTTTCTCATGTTATTGTCTTTGCTGTGTTTTCTTTTTTCCCTCTCGTTTTGTGTTTTGTTCATCCATCACCAGCAGATGCCATTTGTCCTGGCCGTTGTGGTCATTAGTGAAAGACACTGGACTCCTTCTTAAGAAAGTTAAGACATGAATAGTGTAATAGACAACTCTAGAACAGAAGATATTGCAGTAAGTTTTATTATTGGTGACATGATTGCAGTATCCAGTTTTTTTCTTCAGTCAGACACGGATGGTCAGTACTTTAAATACATGGATTTACGTTCCTTCACGATCAGAGATGGGATGTTACGAGTAGAGATGTAGCCGATCCGATATGTGGATCGGTGTCGGTTCGATAACGGGCTCAAACAGCTGGATCGGCATCGGGTGCGGTCTTCGTTCTATGAGTCGATCTGTAAATGCGCAGTACACTCATTTCGTTATGCATGGGAAGTAACACTGTGGTAAAGTGGAGCTGAAACGATTGTTCCAATAACTCAAATAATTCTATTACACAAATGGTCGAGGCAATTTTTCTAGAATCGAAGTTTATTTAATTCATTTACTTGCTGGAGCAGCTCCGCTTGGATTTTACACGGACGCTTAACAGTGACACAACATTTTCAGTGGCGCGATGAAGACGAGACCTGATCCCTCTGCAGGTGAAAGTATTTGTGAGATGTTCCATGCACTGAAACAGAAGTAAATCCATCAAAACATTTTCCAACATTTTTCGTGACGTAAACACACGCTCTGTGTTAATGAGCGCGTGCATGAGTGCCGTTATTTGCAAAACGCTCCAGTTCGGTCAAAATGTCACCTTCATTATAGACTCACACCATATTTTAGCTGATAAATAACCACAACAACCAGCGTTCTACTCACTGCAGTTCATTCAGATTTTCCCATAGATTTTACATCGTTTAATCAGGAACGCGCGCCCAGCGCTTCATTGTGAATCGGCTCCGGGGACGCGCGAGAGGATTGTGGGAAATGTAGTTCTTCGCAAAAGCAGCTCATTTTATAGGCCAAATTGGTTCAAAATGACAAACTTCAAGTATTTCATTTTCAATTGATCAATTTGTTTTTCAATTTATAATGTTATGATGTAAATCAATAAGAAAAAATAAATATTTATATGCTCAAACGAACAATTTTTGAGAACAAATAATTTAGCCAGCATGTATGTGTGTAATTACAGCATTGTTTTTAGTTGAAAAACAGATTTAAATCACGCATTTCCTTGAGCATAACAATAATCCTAAATAGTGGCTTAGACATTTTAATGCATTATTTTATGCGGTTAAAAACAAGACTGTGACTGTATTGGGATTTGTATCGGTATCGCAGATATCCAAATGAACAATATCGCTATCGGTATCGGATATAAAAAAGTGATATCGGCCCATCTCTAGTTACGAGGTACTAATACTTTTGCAATGTACTTTGCTGAATTTTGGGTATCTGTTTTTATGCTTTTTAACTTTACTACGTGATATTTAAAGTATGAATGTCTGTACTTACGTTTTTAAATCAGGCTCGTTACTCTTGTTGCGTTAAATTTGAATGATGTTTATTAGGCCATTTTGCCGCATTTTACCTGTTCAGTATTAATAATGCGCACCATCCAGACAACCCGACTGATTGTTGAGGCTTAAAAACGTAGTAAACACGCATAGAAAAGGCAATCCCATTAGTTTATTCATCTTTACACATGACGCACAACACGACAGACACGATAAAGCAGGAGAGAGAGAAAAAGACACT
The DNA here is from genome assembly GCA_032718565.1 of Distichodus sexfasciatus. Lineage (NCBI taxonomy): Eukaryota > Metazoa > Chordata > Actinopteri > Characiformes > Distichodontidae > Distichodus > Distichodus sexfasciatus. The sequence goes on along the minus strand of JAVGVS010000225.1, from coordinate 701,134 downwards.
AAAAGCAGGCGGCAGCTCGGTGGGAAATGATATGGTGATTGCGGTGCAGAAAGAAGCTCAGCTCCACCAAATTCACTTCAGTTCAGTTGAGTTTATTTCACAGTGCTTTTACACACTATAATATTTGTTGTATGATGTGTTTAGGATAGAGGTGATCATCATGTATAATGACGTGTAATGGCCAGTGGAGCTATATTCATGTGGCTTTATTTTTCTCTGCTTGCGCTCCACATAACGCCACAGACATGGAGTCCAGTCACGCTGTCTTCTAAATGCTGGTTTTTTTTTTTTCAATAAGGAACTGGTACTTTTTATACTTGGCGCATGTTTTAGAGCCTGTAATTTTCACTTTTAACTTGAGTGAAGAAGTTCTAGTCAATACTTCATCTTTTTACTAGAATCTTTTAAACACATGTATACACACTACACTTCTACTTGAGTGAAGAATGTGGGAACTTTTGTCACCTCTGATTTGATATAGAATTTTATCAGTTTAACGCTCAACGTTTCAACGATTCAAACCTGCTGCAATACAGTTTCAGTTCGATTCAATTCAGGAGCCATGGATCGATATGAGACATTAAATAGCTGATTTAACACCATCGCATCCATTGATATCAAACCACGTAAACCAACTAAAATATCGTTTGACATTTTTATTCCTCATCTCAAGCAGACACTTAAATCACCCACAGCTTCTAAGAACGGCTGGTGAATCCGCCCTTTCATCTTCATCTCTCTTTTTCTCGCAGCCTCTGGATTTCGAGAGTAAGAAGTTTTACAACCTGACCGTCGTGGCCACCAACGTCCGCTCGTCCACCGCCGGCCCTCCCTTCATGGACCAGGCCACGGTGAAGGTCGTGGTAGAGGACGCCGACGAGCCGCCCGTCTTCTCCAACCACACCCACGTCTTCGAGGTGCACGAGAACGCCCCCATCAGCACTGTCATCGGCGCCGTCACCGCCCGGGACCAGGATGTTTTGCGCAGTCTCATCAGGTAAAGAGAACAGAAGGTTCAAATGCTAAGTCAGTGACGGATCTTGCAGCGATAAGAAGGTCCTCGACCAGAAAAGCTACCACTAAGTTACCTTGCACTGGCTCAAGCAATGCTCCTCACGCTCTGCCCGTGTCACCTGCCCACTTTTCCTTCCTTCATTCTTCCTTCCAGATGGGTCAAATGCAGAGGTCGCATTTGGCTGTGGTGCACTGGCTGTGCTGGTTCACAATGACGAATATTCACTCACTTTTCACCTCTATTTGTCTTAGGAAAGTGATATAAAAATGGCGTTCATATGACTCAAATCAGAAAACCAAATCAAATCACAGACATTCCCACAAATTCAGCAGCACCAAAACCCGACAAGAGTTGATTTCAGACCCGGCCAAAATGCAAAATGATATGCAAGAGATCGAGCTCATTTGCACGCTAACTAAATTGAGCGCTATGCCGGAAAGGACCGAGAAAGAAAGAAGGACGTGAGAGAGAGTTAGATAATGGCACAATCCGATTTCCGTAGCTTTCCCTCGGACGCCATTGGTTTTGTGTGACGCTCTCCTGAAAATATTGCAAGGGCACCTTGACTGTAGGGTTATACAGGCAATTTCTCTCTGTCCAGCCTAGCATTTCATTAATTCTCTGGTGACTTGCCGTGTTTCGGGGACAACACTCAACAGGTTGGGTAATTACACGGGGAAGCGAGAGCGGAGAAGAAACAGCAGACGCTTCTCCACCACGCTCAACGCCATGACGCAATTACCTTATTTACCTAGATACCAGAATCCAGACGTGGCCCTATTTCCGGCTGGCCCTTAATGACTCCTTTATGTTGTGTGATTCTGAAAACCATTGAATCGTTTTACCTGAACAATCTCGAGGATCTGGAACACAAGTCAGAGCTGTGTGGTGAACAGACGTGTTAAATTGGGCCACGAACTTTTTCGTCTTTTTATATGATCGCTCTGTCTGGTTAACGAAACAACATTCCGTCACCAAAATTCATTTAGAATTGGCTCTGATAATGATGTACCTTTTCGTGTCAATTGTTGGGCGAACTTCTCTGACAGAATGTGGTTTTTTGTAGATCGCGGTATAGTTATGCTTGATGCCGGAATTGACATAGAACGTAACATAAGTTTTGCGTCAGCACAGCTGCTGTCACCGATCCATAAGTTCAACTGCTCTGTCTGCGTAACGAAATCACATTCTGTTAAAAAAGTTAGATCAGAATTGACACTGAAAGTTATATAGCATTTTGTTTAAATTGTTGTGTAGCTTTGTTTAACAAATTTTTATGGTAAACCAGATGCTAGCAGTTGGTAGCGTAACGGTGAGGGTTCTTGTCCAGTGATCGGAAGGTCAGGCTGAATCCCGGACCTGGTAAAGGTAGCACTGAGGGATTTATGAGCAAGGTACCGTCCCCAAGCACTTCACGTTAAATCCCCACTGTTCCTCCTTGATAGGTCAAAGGCAGAGGTCACATTTGATTGTGGTGTGCTGTGTTCAAAATGACAAGTAATCACTCAGTTAATTCACTTAATTAGGCCCAGCATCTGCTGTCGACGAAAAGTATTGTAAAGGTCAAGAAGCAGAACGTAGCATCGCACAAGCTGTGGTAGAACCCTGTTGAACATTTTAAAAGCTCTTGTTAGATGCTACTTCAAATTTTCTAGCTTAGGGGCTTCGTTTTTTTTGTCTTTTCTAAATTTGTACAATTTTAACTAGATAGATTAATTTGCGTTCCTAAACAGGGTTCGTATTAGGGCTGAGAGATATGGCCTAAAAACAATATCATGATACACAAATATATCTCTTGGTCAGGCCCTCCTGATTTTTGGCGGGATGTTACGATTGAAACTCAAACGCAATTCAGTCAATCCTGTGAATTCGCCATTACCGTGTAAGTTTGACCTCAACTACCTAACTTATCTGTACTTTGACCAATCATTGTCGTTTCGCAAATGTTGATCCATGGCCGCCAACTAACTCACTTCCTTGTTACGCTGCTTAGAAGATGGTGAAACGTGTGATTAAAAACGGCCTCATGCTTACCTTCAAAAATAACTAAATGATTAATGGTTGATAGAAATAATGGTGGTTTTGTTCCCATTTTTCACAGCTTTGTCTTGCTCTTCCTTTGTTGCAACGAAACCCCTAAAAACACAGCAACCTTCATCAATTTTATTTATTATTTTTTTATAAAATCTGCCACAAAATCAGGCATTTTAGCCTGCAACAATTTCAAAAAGGCCCACGAAATCCTGGAGGGACTGCTCAATGCTCAATACCTTGAATTTTCCTCCAAATTCTGTGAATACTGAATTTATTGGTCGCTGTTGCAATTTATCAGCTCAAATGAATTTTGTCTGTAATAAAAGAGATTTGACTGAACTGGAGCGTTTTTGTGGCGATGGCGTTCCACGTCAGAGTCATAAGTGCACATATTCACATCGCGATCTTTACTTCCATATGCAAGAGAATAACAGAACCACTGCTGCTTGCTTTCTGGAACCGTGGTCCAGTTCCATTCAAGCAATGTCTCTAAAACCAGTATATTCATCTCGCTTACACGCCGCTACTCTCCGCTACCGCTACAAAACGCGCATGCGCTAGGAGAGCGTTCTAGATGGACGGGGGAGTGAGCTGTCCACTTTGAGAGTGACATACACACCGTTTAACATTAACGTGAGGATTTGAGCTCAATATTCACCATATTTACTACATCGCACTTGGAACAAACTGAGATACATTGTGTATATTTGATATATCGCCCACCTCTAGTGCGAATCCCAAATCTCGTCACGCTTTATACACATATCTACACATGACAGTCCTCCCCAAAGCCTTCATCTCCTCTTCTTCTCCTTCTTCTTCTTCCTCTGGTGGTCGTGTAATAATCAGATGTGCTTTTTGTCATTCCTACGAGTGTGAGTTTTGGAAAACGATTTAACCAGCCGTCATAAACTTCCCCCAGCATCGATCGTGGAGAGCAGCGATTGAGAATCCGATCTCCTCCTCCTCGTCCTCCTCCACTGCCGCCGCCGCCACCGTCGTCGTCGTAATGATATATATCAGCAGTTTTGCTGTGTTTGTTTATGTTCCGTGTCTGGAAAGAAGAAATAACCTAATCGTTTATCCCGGCTGTGGTAAAGCGGTACGTGTTGTTAAGTTGTTTGTGTTGGAGCGTCTCTGCGCTGGAGAGTCCGTGTGCTGTGTCCTTTTTTTACTCGTAAGATGAATTGCAGCTAGCGCCGGGCGGGACGGCGGATCGTCTACTGTGCTACAACGTAAAACAAATGTCAAGTGTCTCAAATGGTATAATGGATAAGACGCGAGCCTCGTAGGTAGAGTTGTAGTCCTCGAGAGCGGGTTTTAAAAGTCTCGGTTTAGTCTCGTCCGGATTTTATTTGGAGCATCCAGCCGAGACCATGCCTCTGGTGATATTACTTATTAAAACTCTTTGAGAAGTATTTGCGGCATTTTTATGTGTTTTCTTTAATTATAGTTTTCTTAATAACTCAGAATTTCATTTTTTGTATGTGAAATTACTTCGAGTAATTTTCTAGCACAAAACTGAAGTAGTTGGCGTAGTGCTGCATAAATGACATTATTTGTGATAGTAAATGACACGTTAGCCATGAATTTAATATGGGAACGCCATCATGCACAAAAATGTAGTTCTCTCGAGAAAGGCCAAAATGAGTCCAAATCACCAGAATTACCAAACGAAGCATTTCTTCTTCATTTTTCAATTGACTGTATTTTTTTTTTTTTCCACTATAATGTTAGAGAGCAATCAATAGGAAATAAATATGGAAAAATGTACCATTTAGAGAGTAGTAATTCTAAACTAGTTCGGGTCCTGACTGGGTAAAGCGCCCTTACTAAGACACTATGAGCTAGTAATGTCCCTACACTGCCCCTTCCCTAATCAGCCGCTAAGTAGCAGGCCAGCGGTTGAGTGCTGGTGGCTCGTCGTGATGTTGCAGCGTGATGTTTAAGTGGATGATGATCCACAAGATCCAGAAGGTTTTATTTTCCCATGTTTGGCAGAAGTAAACTTGCCGTAAGTGAAAGTCAGAAGACGTAACGTGGTAAAGTCACATTTCCCCCCGACTGCCGGGACAGATAACGTGGTTTAGAGGTAAAAGTCACTTTGCAAATGGAGAAGCAGAGAGAAGAGCAGAGCTGGCAGACGAAGAGAATCCTCCAGAGCTGGAGCTTACAACTGAGATTAGCTCATATACGTAGCCTCAATTACACCTCTCAAATCTCACTCTCTCTCTCATTTTACTCTCTCTGTTTCACTCTCTAATTTTACTCTCTCTCTTTTTCTCTTTTTTTACTCTCTCAGATTTCACTCTCTCAAATCTCACTTTCTCTCTCATTGCACTGTTTCACTCTCTCTCTTATTTCACTCTCTCAAATCTCACTCTCTATTTTTACTTTCGTTTCAATTTCTCTAATTTTACTCTTTTCTCTTTTTTACTTCAGATTTCACTCTCTCAAATCTCACTCTCTCTCTCTCATTTTACTCTCTCTGTTTCACTCTCTAATTTTACTCTCTCTCTTTTCTCTCTCTCTTTTTACTCTCTCAGACTTCACTCTCTCAAATCTCACTTTCTCATTGCACTCTCTCTCTCTCATTTCACTCTGTTTCACTCTCTCTCTATTTCACTCTCTCTTTTTCTGTCTTACCCCATGTATGGTGTATATTATATGTATCAACATTTTCTTTTTTCCTTTTTTCTCTGTTTGTACATCTTTTCCTTATCATCTATCTTTTCTTTCATTTCCTTTAGTCTATCTTTGGCAGTATCTATTTATCTGTCATAATTCGCTCGCTCCCTTTTCATATATCTGTCCATGTCTTCTCTTTTTTGTTTCTATCTATCAGTTTGTCTGTCAGTCTCTGTCTATCTCTCTGTGTTTCTTTTCGTTTTTCTGTTCTTCGCTCTTTTCACTTTCTTTTTTTCTTTTTTTATTGCTATTTTCTTTTCTTTTTCTTGTTTCTGTCCTTCAGACTTTTACTTTCTTTCGTCTCTCTTTCATTGTCCTTCTTTCTTAATGTCTCTATCTCTTTTCTTTCTCTGTTTTTCTTTCTTTGTCTCTCGTCTTTTTCGTTTCTTTTGTTCTGTCTAATTCTTTTTATTTCTTTCTGTTCTTTTCTTTTTTCTCTTTCTTTCTTTCATTGTCCTTCTTTCTTTCCCTTTTTATCTGTTCATATCTTTTGTCGTCCTTTGTTTCTGTTCCTTTTTTTCTTTGTCTCTCTATTTTGTTGTCTTGCTTTCTATTTTTTGTTTTCATTGTATGGTGCTGCTTGCTGCTGAGAACTGTTTATAAAGTATTAGAGTTAGTAACGTTGCTACTTGTAGCTAGAGCTGCTCCCCAACATCCTCTGTCCTCTAGCGCGTTAAATTCCACTCTGTACCCCCATTTTTTGCTGTGAGGTTTGGGGTTGGCACGGCGACCGGGCGAAGCTGATTGGACTGGCAGTCGCAGTATGAGGAATAAACGAGCATCTGTGACCTCCCCGCGAATTACTGACCTTAATAACAAAGAGGCAATGGCGCCATGCTCACTTCGCTCTCTTCCATTTCTGCACGGAAATGGAAACGGAGCAAACGCAGATCAGACGCCGCCGCCTCTCTGCCCTTTATTTCTCCTTGTGTTCCTGCAACGTGAGAATCCAGTTCTAATGCTGAGAGAACGGTGGGTTAGTGGAACTTTAAACTGGGACTGCACGGCGTGTTGATTGGTAGCAGCATTCATACTTTCATATTTTATTCATAATCACACACTCATAACGCAGTAGTGTGTGAGAGTTTGCAGTCTTCCCTCATCTCTAGTTCCTTGAGGTTTAGAACGTGATCTTGAGGAATATTTACCTGCATGTTTCTATACGTTACAATAAATCACTGTTGTCTCATGTTTCTAGTGAAATGTGCAGAAATGGAGGCGGCTCATGACTCTAGCGCGGTACAGCATACGAGACGAGAGAGAGACGACGGGGATTACATCAGGACTGTGGATTATACTGGGGTATAGGCAGTAACTGTGAAAAGATCAGTCAATAATTAATATTAATCTATCATTTTAAAGGCAGATGTAGACGTAGGTGTAGAATGTTCTAGCAGTGTCTATAGCGAGTCTGCGGTGCTCAGAACTTTGGCACTAATGTTAATTCTTCATCGTGTTGCGTTCACTATTCATTTTACAACAGAGTGATTATCATATTTCAACCAAACCCTTAACACAGAGCTACGAAGACCTCGCTCTCTTTCTCTATTTCATTTTCTATCGATCTATCTATCTATCTATCTATCTATCTATCTATCTATCTATCCGTCCATCCGTCTATCTATCTATCTATCTATCTATCTATCTATCTATCTATCCATCTATCCGTCCATCCGTCTATCTATCTATCTATCTATCTATCTATCTCATCCATCTATCTATCTATCTATCCGTCCATCCGTCCCATCTATCCATCTATCTATCTATCTATCCATCTGTCCATCTGTCCATCTGTCTATCCGCCCCATCTATCCATCTATCTATCTAGTCCATCTATCTATCTATCTATCTATCTATCTATCTATCTATCCATCTATCCATCCGTCCATCCGTCCATCCGTCCATCCATCTATCTATCTATCTATCTATTCATCCATCTATCTATCTATCTATCTATCTATCTATCTTCCATTCATCTATCTATCTATCCGCCGTCCATCCGTCTATCTATATCTATCTACATCTATTCATCTATCTATCTATATCTATATTCATCTATCCGTCCATCCGATGGATTCATATTCATTCCATCTATCTATCCATCTATCTATCTATCTATCCATTCCATCCATCCGGCCCATCCGGCCCATCCGCCCATCCATCTATCTATCTATCTATCTATCTATCTATCTATCTATCTATCTATCTATCTATCTATCTATCCGTCTATCTATCTATCTATCTATCCATCTATCCATCTGTCCATCCGTCTATCTGTCCATCCCTCCATCCATCCATCCATCTATCTATCTATCTATCTATCTATCTATCTATCTATCTATCTATCTATCTATCTATCTATCTATCTATCCATCTATCTGTGTCTATCTGTCGATATCCATCCATCCATCCATCCATCCATTTCCATCCATATCTATCTATCTGTCTGTCTGTCCATCTCTGGCCCGTCTCATTCATTCGGCTCATCTATATCTATTCATCTATCTATTCATTCATCTATCTATCTATCTATCTATCTATCTTTCTGTCTCTCTGTTCATCCGTCTCTCTCTATCTATCTATCTATTCATCTATCTATCTATCTATCTATTTCTCTCTCTCTCTCTCTCTCTCTCTCTCTCTCTCTCTCTCTCTCTCTATCTATCTATCTATCTATCTATCTATGTGTTTATCCATCTCTCCATCCTCTCTCTCTATCTGTCTATCTTCAGCTGTATGTACAGTATATACATAAGAAACGAATAGTGAGAGATAGAGAGAACAGAAAGCGAGGGAGGATTTTATTCGGTATTTAAAGGTATAAACAGAGGCGTCTTTCCTGTTTGAGGTTAAGACTAATTACGTATTTCATTTCCTCCATGCCGGCCCGATTACTGCACTTCTTCTTTTTCAGACAGGAAGCCGCTCGGAAATGAGAAGGCTTTAATGAGTTGGAGGAATCGTCGTTTAATCGGACGCCGAAATCTGACCAGCCAACGCGCAATTAAACGCCGGCGTGACACGTAATTACAGCACACGCTCGCTCTCGCGTTCACCAGTGCCGACCGCCATAGCTATTAAACAAAAAACTCACAAGCGGCGTTTAGCGGCCTGACGTGTGTTTAGCTCGCGTTGCCCCAGACAAACACCTCCTGCCTTCTCCGTGCGCCCCTCCTCTCTCTTTCTTTCCTCCTCTTTTTTGATTTTCCACTGTAACTTTGTCAGTTTGATTGGCACGTAGCAGAACATTTCAGGGTCTGTCTCTCGGTGGTACGTGAAACTGTCAGAGCTTGACTGAAATACGCTCAGCCTCCTGAAGAACGCTCCCAGGTGGGGAGCTGCCCGGCTGTGTGTGTGTGTGTGTGTGTGTGTGGCATCTCCTCCCGGACCTACGCTCCGGGTCTCTGCGTCTACACGAGAGCTCCTGGCAGGAACGCCGATGTCACGCTCGGCTGCATTTCGCCGATTCGGAATCTAGGCCAATGAGTTGTTTATTTCATTACCTGTGTGTGGAGTTCACACCTTCCCTGATTGAGTTTCTCTGCAGCTCGCAGCCGTTTATGAAGATTTACGTGCATTTTTATGAGGTCGGGGAGAGTCGAGAGGTCAAAACCTTTCATTTACTGGAATGTTACAGAGAAAGGTCAGCAGCAGGGTTTTTATATTCAGCAGCTCAGCTGGACCCTCTACATGTGATGTGTAAAGCGTGTTTTATATTTTACATTTACATTTTATATAACATTTGTTGCCTTTTTAATACATGCTGTAACTCAAACATATCCAGTACTGTCCTGAGCCGGTCATTATCCTCCCTCTCTCTCTCTCTCTCTCTCTCTCTCTCTCTGTTCCTGGACATACCTCCCCCCACCACAGATACTCCATCGATCGGCACACGGACCTAGAGAGGCAGTTCAATATCCACGTCGACGACGGCAAGATCACGTTGGCCAAACCGCTGGACAGAGAGGCCGACACCTGGCACAACATCACAGTCACGGCCACCGAAGTCCGTAAGTCACCTCTCTCATTTTTACACCCCAGCCGAACAGACAAACAAACAATTATCTGGTTATGAATCCAGTTTGTGTTCAACATCATTGATGCTGCTTAACCCGACGGCGATTTGATCAATAGCTGTAGTGACCGATCAACTTCAACCGCCAATTATTTACACACACGTATTTACACACGCGCTGATGCTGAAGTTGAGAACCAGCGAGGACCGGTCCGGCTTCAGATGATGCTTAAAGCTTTGAGGTGATGTTTAAATATGAATTGGCTGTAGCTCTTACAGCCCTTCCCTTTATTTTTAGGCTTATTCCAGTGTGTGTGTGTGTGTGTGTGTGTGTGTGTGTGTGTGTGTGTGTGTGTGTGTGTGTGTGTGTGTATAAGTTAGCTGTACATACTTTATGTTGCGTTCAGAACGTACTCTGATTTGTCACAGTTCAATGTGAAATCAGGCCATTTCTGATGAAAACTGACCTGTAGAAATTTTTTACTGTTTTTTAGCTTCATGTCGTATAAGGGCCCGTGTCCACCATTTCAACGTGTGTCTTTGAGATCACTAGTTTAGCCATCAAGTTGGAGAGAAGTCGCATCTTAGCATTAGCGGCAGCATTTGTAATAGATTCTCACGTCTCGGAGACGTAGAGATTGGGTGCATGAGATAAACAGTGCAAGTAAACAGCTGGGAGAGTACCACCGATTTATATGGACGCTCCCCCGCCGGCTTCCTCGATTTTGATTGGCTAGCATGAGAGAAGTGACATTGACGAGCGCAACGCTGATTTAAAGGCTGAATAGATTTGAACTTGAAGCCATGAGCGGTAAACAACGTCTCCACCAGCGTTTATTAGCTTAGCGCTCTGAACGCTGCAGCTCATGGAATTTATATTTAAAACAGGTGCTGCCAACGGAAAAAACCTTTGGTGTACACAGGCCCTAAAAGTGCCGAAACTGTAGCTGTAACTACTAGAAATAGTAGGAACAGTGTCTGTTTTATTGACTTGCAGAGTCGTTATTATGCAGAAACATTCTATGACTTAGTGCTGTGAAGGAAAATAAGGTTAGTGCCAGGAGGAAACACTTCTTTATCCATTTGGTATCCATCTGGATAGAGAATAGTCATTTTTTAACAAAATAAGCATTTTTCTATTTACTTTTTCCTGTTGATTTCTCTCCAACATTATACAATGCAAAAAAAAATTCTGATCAATTGGAAATGAAGAAATGCTGAAGTTTTGGGTCATTTTGAGCCGATTTGGACTTACTTTGGTCTATAAAATGAGCTGCTGTTGGCTTTTCTGGAAGAGAACTACATTTTTGTGAGTGATGGCGTTCCACAGCGCTTGTTGACATTGCGAATAGTGTAATTAATGCATTTTTACGTAATTACTTCTGTTTTTGTGCACGGAATCGCTCACAAATAATTTCACATACAGAGGATTGAATGTAATGTGCGGTAAGTTGAAAGTCTTGTGATTCTGACGGTATGTGTGTGGTTTCTGTAAGTTAAAGGGATTCTGAGTAATTAAAATATGAATTAATAAACAACGCAAAACGTGTTGGTCTTAAAAAGTAATGCGGTGTTGGTGGTGGTCTAGTGTTTAGAAGGTCATGGGTTCGAGTCCCACCTCCAGCGCTGCCATCACTGGGTCCCTGAGCTAGACCTTGTCTCTGAAATTAGGAAAATGGAAGGAAGGGAACCTTGTCTACTTTTTAAAGAGGTGCTGACTTTATTTCTCCTGTTTATTTGATTAAAACAATTGATCCCTTCCTCCTTTTCTCACCACACATTATTCACAGAGTTTCTCCCGGACTTCGCGTCTAGTTTCTGCTGATTTATTTATTTACTTTTTTCGTGAACAACAGATTGCTAGGAACCTGCCCAGAAATCTGCTCCAAACATAAAAATTCCACTACAGAGAGCAGCACGATTAAATAATCAATTCATCTGAATAAATCTGCTACGTGGGCGAGGGAGAGTCTTTAGGGAATTTCACGTAAGCTGAAAGAGGAAAACGATCTCATCTATAATTTGTCCTGGAAAACATGCAGTCGGAGAAGTGAAAAGCCCCGAATTTAAGGCCTTATTAAGTCTTTGTGGAGAAAAGTACAGCGCTAAGACGCGTCAAATAAACAGGTTTCCCACAAGCCGGGTTTTGCTTGCACTCAGTAGCAGATAAAAGAGCATCTGTGTTGCAGAAAGCAGAGTTCCTAATTAAAATCTCTGGTGCAGAACTCCAAACAGCACTAACCATATGTAAAGCATTGTTTGCATTCTGCGTGCTATACGAGACTGTATTGAGGTGATAAAACACAAAAATTAGCATTCAGAGGTGCTGCGTCTGATAGCGCTTCCAAAGGTGTCTTGCTCTCATTAAGCAAGGAAAAAATAAGGAGGGAAATGTTTTAGAGCAATCAACACATCGCTTTTGTGAGTAGATTTTGTCTCCAGTGAGCAGCAGTGGGCAGTTGTGGTTCTGCGCTGCTGGTTTTAGGTCCTACCTGGACATTGAGACACTCAGGTAAATACTGGAAGAGTTAGAATTTGTTCATCAGGATTCCAGGACCCTCCAGGATTCCACGATGTTGTGATCGCAACTATTAACACAAATTCAGCCAATCCCAGCGAATTCATTACTACTGTGCAACTCTGACCAGTTACCGCAACTTTTCCTCAGTGTTTGACCAGTCATTGCCGCTTCCCGCAAAACGTTGAGCCACACGCCTGCGAACTCACCTCCTTGTTACGTTTAGAAGACGCAGGAAATGTGTGATAAAAACGTCTCACCTTTACCTTTAAAAAAAAACAAAATGATTAATGGTTAATAAAAATATTGGTGGTTTTGTTCCCTTCATTTTGATTAACTGTTAAAGAATCATTAAAAACGGTGACAAAATCGCACATTTGCAACTTTGACTTGTTCCTACAACTTTATTGCAACAAAACGGCTAAAAGCACAAACTTTCATCACAATTTTTTAGAAAATCTACTGCGAAAATCTGGCATTTTAGGCAACATTCGTTCAGCAAAGTGCACCACAGCCAACTGTGACCTCTGCATTTGACCCATCCGTAAAGGAGCGGTGGGCAGCTTTTTGGCGGTGCCCAGGAGCACTGCTTGGGGATGGTAGCTTGCTCATGAGTACCTCAGTGGTACCTTTACCGCTCCGGGACTTGAACCAGTTACACAACCACAATCAATGCCCTTGAGATCTGCATTGGACCCATCTGTGAATGAGCAGTGGGCAGCTGACATGAGCAGCTTTTTGGCCAGCAGTGCTTGGGGACGGCACCTCGCTCATGAGTACCTCAGAGGTACTTTCCCAGTCCAGGACTTGAACCGGTGACCTTCCGATCACAGGGCGAATGCCCTACTGACTGCCTCATAAATAGTATGATAATAGTGAGAATCGTTACAATTCCATTTGAAGTATAAATAATGATGTTAAAGGGGCTGTAAAAGTGACCATGACTATGCACCTAGACGACAAGTGTAGATAAAAGTAAACAGAGTAATTGTTATAGAAAAGTTATAAAACACCAGACCAACAACCAACCCATGTACAGTGTCAATGTGAAAACAACGTATCCCCTATCCCACAACCTGCAGAGTTTGTACCACATCAAATTTTTAACCACTTCATGCACAATGGCACTTGACTGCTCCTTCGCAGATGGGTCCAATGCAGAGGTCAAGGGCATTGGTTGTGCTTGTGTAACTGGTTCAAGTCCTGGAGTGGTAAAGGTACCACTGGGGTACTCATGAGCAAAGTACCATCCCCAAGCACTGCTCCTGGGCACTGCCAAAAAGCTGCCCACTGCTCCTTTACGGATGGGTCAAATGCAGAGGTTGGTTGTTGGTTGCAGTTGGTTGTTTAACAGTTAGGGAATTGGACCCATGATTGGAAGGTTGCTGGTTCAAGTCCCGGAGCAGTAACGGTACCACTGAGGTACTGATGAGCAAGTTACCGTCCCCAAGCACTGCTCAAAAAGCTGCCCACTGCTCCTTCACGGATGGATCAAATGCAGAGGTTGCTTTTCCTTGTGGTGCACTGTGTGCTGTGCTGTGGTGTGTTCACAATGACAATCACTCAAATCATAACTCATGCATGAGAGTGTTAAAGGATTTGAGTTCTTAATCCTGTCTGATGTTATCTTCAGTAGAGTAGATGGAGTTCCATGCGAATGTGAAACTCGTGAGACGACGGACACTGGTACAAGGTCAGCCGTCTCAATTCTGGATTCAGCACTCGTAGTTTACAGCTCTGAGCTGGCCGTACAGGGAGTTGAACATACAGTAGTGTGTAGCGTGAGTGGTGAGGAGTGGACGGTTTCTCCTGATGGTGCATGTTTGGGAGAGGCTGCCAGTGTGTGTTGAGAATGACAAGAAGACCTCCAAATCAATGCCAAGATTCCAGCGCTTTCTTTGATGAGAGAATTCCCAGAAGTGGTGGAAAGATTGGCTATTGGTGCATCAGCTGGGATGTTTTCAGTTTTTCTGGAATTCCATGCCACGTCCATGACGTCCTTGACAGACGTGTTCAGCATGTTGTGGATTGTGGACACAAACATGTTAACCTTTTCAGCTTGATCCCTCAGAATCCCGTTAACTTACAGAAATGACACACATACTGTCAGAATCACAAGACATTGAACTTATTTGTGAGTAATTCCATGCACAAAAACGGAAGTATTTTTCACGATGGAAACCCACATGGTGTTTCTTAGCGTGCATATTCTATATTTATTTTTCCATATTGATTGCTCTCTAACATTATAAAATGAAAGAAAATATTTTCTGAATTGAAAATGAAGAAATACTAAAGTTTTGGGTCATTTTGAGCTGATTTGGACTCATTTTGGTCTATAAAATGAGCTGCTTTTGGTCTTTCTGCAAGAGAACTCCATTTTTGCGCATGATGGCGTTCCATATTAGAGTCGCCAGTGCTAACACCAGTTTACATCACAAATAATGTAATTAATGCCTTTTCACACAATTACTTTAGTTTCTGCGTAAGGAATTACTCAGAAATAATTTAACATACAGAGGAATGAATATAATATGCGGTAAGTTGAAAGTCTTGTGACTCTGACGGTATGTGTGTGGTTTCTGTAAGTTAAAGGGATTATGAGTTATTAAAACACTAATTAATAAACAACGCAAATATCTTTTGGTGTTAAAGAGTTTTAATAGTAATATTCTCAGAGTTGTGGTCTCGGCTAGTCTCCAAATAAAATTCCGAGTCCTCTTCGTGACAAGACCGAGTACAAATACGTCCGAGACAAGACTTTTAAAACCCGCTTTTGAGTACTACAACACTACCTACTACTTTAATTAAACAAATCTAGTCATTATTGTAAATTATTTTTCTCGCTTGTCTTTTTGGATACACCACTGAAGATTGGTCAAGGCCTAAAAAAATTCCAATGCTGTGCTCCTCCACAGCTTTACAACAGTGGCTTTGTTGAGCTTCTTTCCTAAATTGGAAAAGAGGGAAATCCTTTCCACATAAAGTTGAAAATAACACAAACTGGCGTAGAGATGAAGCCATAAAAAGGCAGCTACAGCGTCGTAAAGAAAGCCAGAACCAGCAGTGGGCGAGATAATTAACGAGAGCTAGAAAGGTTCAAAGAGTTTGACTTTAGAAGCGATCAGTATCAAAACGGCTCACGCCAACTCTTCAACAGAAGAAATAGCTGCTGCTCGGGGGTAGAAGCGGTTATGACATCTCGTGGTAAGAGTGGAAAAGCTTTTGTTCCTCCTACTCACCCACAGAGGAATAAACACTTTGGGTTAATGCTGTTTGCGATAAAGCTGCTCTTGTCTCTACCAGTTCTCCAGTCGCGCAAAGCACCAAGCGCCAAGTTCAGAAAACTTCTTAGACTCTTCTTATAGTGTGGAGCGGGAGTTTGTTCTGCTGTAGCAAAGATAAATCCCATCAGACGTGTAGGGATTAAAAGCTCACATGTTCCATCGTTGTCCCGGTTGAAAACGTTGCTTCCAGTTGATGCTCCTTCTTCCACGTTAAAGGAGCTATATGTAAACTTGTGGCCAAAACCGGTACTGCATCAAATTTAAAATCCTGTAGCGCGTTGTTTCCCCTCCCCCTCCTCCTCCTCCTCAGACTCGACGTTGCCAGATAGACCGAACGAGGACTCATATTTGGCCCATCTAGTGTCTGTTATGTTTGCTGTTGCCATAATTAGCAAGCTAATGTCTGCACTGTTACCACACAGTCTCAGCGCAACACAATGCTGATGTTAGCCATCACAAGTCACCGCTTTTGTTTCTAACCCTAATCCTCTTGCTGCAAAAAAAAAAAAATCACGTTTTCTTGCAAAAATGCCTCTAGTTTCTTCTTCTTCTTCTTCTTCTTCCCTCTGTTTGTGCTCTCCACAGTTTCATCCACAGTTTGAGGGAACCATCATTTATGGATTAGAGTTTTCAGCTTATTGAGGAGGTCTGGGGTATTGTGTCTCAGTAGCCCACCTGCAGCCCTCTTATTCTGATTCTTATTTGAGGATAGCGTAACGGTTAGGGAGTTCGCCCAGTGATTGGAAGGTCGCTGGTCTGAACACAGACCGGTAAGGGTACCGCTGAGGTACTCAAGGTACTGCCCCTAAGCTCTGCTCCCCAGGTGCTGCCCATGTCAGCTGCCCACTGCTCTTTCAGGACTGGGTCAAATATTACGCTGTGTTGTGTTCACAATGACAAATAATCACTCACTCTTGTATTTCTTTGACAAATAGTGAAAGTGAGTGATTATTTGCCATTGTGAACACACCACAGCACAACACACAGTGCACCACAACGAAATGTGACGTCTGCATTTAACCCATCAGTGAAGGAGCAGTGCTTGAGGATGGTACCTTGCTCACTAGTACCTCAGTGGTAACTTTACTAGCCCTGGATTCGAACCTGCAAGCTTCTGACCACGGGGTGAACACCCTACCGTTACGCCACCATCTGCCACTGAAATACTCTGCAAAGCGGAGTCCAGAAATTGATGTTTTGGTTTATAAAAGTAGCTCTATCTCTAACTCTGTTCCATGCATTAGTTTTGAACAGATAGTAGTAATTGTCTCCAGGGTGATTTCAGCACTTGTACGAGTCTTTCAGCAAAATGCATCACACTTTCCGCACGTTGCTGAATAATTGATCTGATTTTCATTTGTTACATTTCAGGTTGCTACATAATTCCATATGTTATATTAAAGCTGTGATGGATTTACCACAAAGGGCTAACACAAAAGTGCTTTTAAAAAGCTTTTTTTTTTATTAACTAACGTAGCTGCTTCAAATTGCACACGTTGCTAGAGTACCTCGTCCTATTTCACTTCATTGCATTTTCATTGCATCCATTTTTCACCCGCGCTGAAGGAAAAAGATTCCGAACTGTCTACACCCAGGAAGCGTTTCTCCCCCAACAATTTGAACATCAGTTAATAAAGCGGTCGTTTTGCATAGCTTTCAGTACGTCGCTGTGGAAAAGATTATAAATGAAGAATAAAGTGTGTCAAAATGTTTGGCTTGGATTTTTTTTTACCATCATTACCTGCATTTCACACATCTGCAGACAACTCGCAGCGTTTTGGGTTTGGACTTTAAAGGAGTCGGGTCGAGCAGCGCGGATGTGTGGCATTCACCCCGACCGCACGGCGTGATGGAAGCCAATTTGCGCCGGCTTCGATCGCCACAAGTTATTAGGTGAAGAGGGCAGGAGAGAGTCTCCACAAATTTGAAGATGGAGGATGTTTACTCTAGGCCCTGGGACGCGGAGGTTGCGATGACCTTAGACATTTAGAACCTCAGTTTATTACAGAAATCATGCTTTTGATAGGTGGTGTCCCAAAAAACATGTTCCCACCTGCTCCTCTCCATCAGCAGAAATCGATCTTTAAGAGCTTCTATTTCTTTCTCTGACTTCTTTCCTTTCGCTGACATTCAAAGCGGCTATTTTTTCATTAACGCATATTTTTTAACGTTTGGGCCTTTCGTTTACACATACGCCTCGAACGCATATTTTTTAAAAACGCCCTCCAAAGTGAAGATTTGTCAAAATGCTGGATTCTGAGGATACGTGTAACTGAGTAAAACGCAGTTCTGTCAAAAAGTGTGACCACCAAACATATTTTTTGTGCTGAGAGCGGTCAAAACCTCACTTCCAGAACACTTTCTCGGCGCTTCTCTCAGCACTTGCTGTTGCTATGTTACGAAAAGCGTCTTCCACATTCGTTCCTCTTTCATGTAAAGGTTGTAACGTGTTCCTCTGAGATCGGTAGTTTAGTCGACATAAAAGAGATTATCTTTACAGTGGAGAGAAATGGCATCTTGGCATTAGCGGCAGCGTTTGAACTAGATGCTCACATGTCTGAGCGCTTCGTGCTCTGACCGCTGAAGCTCATAGGATTTGTGTTAAATTGGAGTGGAGAATCCACCTTGATAATTTCTCGTCTGAGGGCCTGTTTACACGTACACGGATATTTTTATAAACACATTTTTAAAAAAATACGTTTGAACGTTTTGTTTACACATAGTAGAGTTTTAGCCGCCTCAAACAATTTTTTTTAACGCACTCCAAAGTGAAGATTTTTCAAAATGCTGGATTCTGTGGATACGTGTAAACATAGAGAAGTGACATTGACGAGCCCAGCGCTGTTCTAATGGAACAGCGTCTCCATTCGCGTCTTTACGCTGAAGGCGCTTAGTGCTCTGAACGCTGCAGCTCATTGGATTTGTATTGAAAATGGACGCTGCTAGCCCAACAAAACATGTTTGGTGACCACAGGCTTAAAAACGTTAAATTCCTTACATGCCACAAGTGACCATGAAGAAGGCTACTGTCGCCTTGGCACAGACAAGTGGTAAACATTTGAGTTTGGAGCCTTTTTGTGTTCTAGTGTGTACAGAGATTTTGTTCGAACTGATTATTATGTAAACACAATTTTAAAAAATGGGTTTATAAAAATACCCGGATACGGGCCCTTAAACCACTTAGAGGCCGTTTGTGATGCGGACGGATGGACGAGCCGTGCACATTCAACCTCTCTTTATCATATCGGGTCCAAAGGACGTCGCCGGAAAAATCAGTTCAAGCTGCTGGTGTGGGGACCCGTGTTGCTCTCCAAAGGCCAAATGAATAGATAATTGCTATAAAAGTCAGTGAGTGCAACACTGATTAAATACAATCATTTACAGGGGTCCTCAAAAGAGACGGTAAATTACTGATGATGAATAATTCTAATATATATAAAGACTAATCTAATTAAACTGCCTTTTATTTTCTTCTTAGCCTTCAACTGCCAGCGTTTCATAAATATTAATTATTTTTTAACCTTATGTATAAAACATGTGTGTATAGAAGAGCGAGTGTTTAAAAGCACTTTGAAAGTGATTTTTTTTTTTTTTTGAAAATCCCCATCGCAGCCCCGCTTTGAATACTTGATAATGGCAAGCGCTGAGATTGATGTGGGGTCTCATCTGTCTCTCCATCAACCCGAGGGATCAAAAGAGAGGGAGAGAGAACGAGACGGTAACTGGGTCATTGTACCTGGACTTTTCTAAAAGCTGAATTCTAGCCTCTCATTTCTGTATTTCATGTTTCTTTCAGGCAACCACAGCCAAATCTCCAGAGCTATAGTGGCCATAAGGGTGCTCGACATAAACGACAACGCTCCCGAATTCCCCACCGAGTACGAAGCCTTCCTCTGCGAGAACGGTAAAACCGGCCAGGTAAGAGGGCACCGAGGGCGTCTTCACCGTGCCAGCTTTGGCATCACGTCCTCTCTCTCTCTCTCTCTCTCTCTCTCTCTGTCAGTCAAGGTTATGATTCAGAGATAATGACGGGAGAATGAGGATATTCACAAACCAAAATACTGTTTTTCTGAACAGTCTCTACAGGTGCAGCTCTTCTGACTCATCTGTTATACCAAAAAAAATGACTTTGGCAAATAAGAACAGGGAATGTAGCAAAAATATCAATTTCTAACCTCAAAAGTACATAATATATTTGATTAATTTTAATGAATGAATTCCTTCAGTTTGTCCGTTGTGGTGGAAGCTCGGAAATCAGATTCAACCGGAGTAACAATGTTCAGTTTTTGTCAAACCAACTTGACATGAAAAGTTATTATTATGGTTAAATTGAAAAATTAATTGACATTGCAACCAGAATTTGCTCTGACACGCTTCTACACAACATACTGTACATATTACACATGACGTTAAAAACAGAATAATAGCTGAAAGCGGCAACACAGGGGGTCCAAGCAAAAGTCGCAAAAAGCAGCACAAAAGTTAACTTTGTCATCTCTGCTATATACTGTACAAATATACCGGGAGACAAGACAATGTGGCTCCAGTTTTAACAGTGTGAAGAACAAAGAATAAGGAACAAAGAACAAATAAGGCACATAGAATAAGCACTGTATAAATATACACTTTAAACTGGAGAAAGAGAGACAGTTTGGTCACATGCAGTATTTGGCCTGCAATTATGCTACAATTAAGCTGATGTAGTTAGCGTCGAAGAAAGGAGTCAGTGAGTCAGAAGTTTAGCAAACAAATCGCAAAAGCTCTATTAGGACATTGTGTAAATTTACGCAGCGTTTTCAGCAGCCCCTACTGTTCAAATAGCAACACTGTACATTCTTTTGGGAACTGGGAAAGTAGAAACAAAAAATCTGGTTTATTAATCTCTCTATTAGCAAAATCAACACTGTTAACGTCAGAGCTTAGCAATATTCTGCTCTGTAAATGTTTAGTACCAGGTTTACGTTCCCCTCCCCTAGTGCCAGTCTCCGAGAGGCCTCTACAGTATCTCGCGTTCTTTGTCCTGTCCACCAGAGGAAAAGAATGACCAGGGTGGCAAGGGACCTACTTTTGAACAAGCCGTCGATCATGAAGAAAAACAGCTTGTCCTGAACCGCGCTGGCAGATATATAGATGGTTGCGCTACAGGAAAAAAAAAAAAAAGAAAAGAGAAAGTGCTGAGAAAGACAGCGCCCCATGGATAAAGGTCTCTAATTTCATGAGTGAATGGGAGAAATTTTTCATCCTATGTGGGCTGCTGTCACACTCGGCTCTCTTCATGATAGCAAAAGTGAAGTAATGGATGAGTTGGGCCTCTGGTATGTACCAACCCCATCCCATCTCCCTGGCTGTGTACCCACAGGTGATCCAGACCATCAGTGCAGTGGACAAAGACAATCCGGTGCAGGGACACACTTTCCACTACCGGCTAGAGATGCTCAACAACCCCAACTTCACCATTAGAAACAATCTGGGTGAGTGTTAAAAATGATCTCATCTTTCGCAATTATTGCATTTTTTTTCTATTTACAGAGCTTATTTTTCAGATTTTTAATGTTATTTTGTGTATATTACTAGTGAACTGCCCGGTGTTTGACGGTTTTCAAATGCTTTATAATCCGTCATGGACGTCAAAGTGCTGTCGTTTGAATAATCCAGGCTCTTTGTTAAAACCTGTTTTATTGATGCTTTGCAGCTGACGTCACACGCATACAGTACACAAAACTGTAGCCTCCATGTTGAGTACCAGGCATATCGAGTACTGCGCTTGTGTCCAATGAAGAAGTATCTGCCCGTCTATCCACGTCGGACACACAGCTTCTAATAATAAGCTGTTTAGCTGTTGCCCGTCTGTCAATGAGAACCAACACGTACTGTAGCTTAGTTGTCAATAAATGTGCATATCAATGGCTGTGAAGGAAGTAACTATTCTTAAGTAAAGTTTAAGTAAAACTGAAACTACAAGCAAAACGCCACACTTTAAATAAAACCGTAGAGTGTAAAGTGTTCACAGACAACAGCACATAAGTTAGATACATATAAACCACTAAGGAGCTCGCTGGCGTGGAGGCTAGTTCACCCACCTCTTGTAATTCCAAAACTAGTTTACTCAAGATTAAACAGCCTTCACATCACTCTTACATCCCTCAGTTTACCCATCTAACCCTGCTCTACAATGAGAGATGATTTAACGTAGCCTGGCCTACCCCTTTGCTGCGCTAACAACAGCAAGATAGCGCTAGCAACTGTTTACACAAAGTTGATCAAAAGAACGCAACTTACCTTCCCTTTAAGCAAAACGATTTTCTTCTCGTTGAGATGCCGTGTTTTATATGAGGATGGCTTATGCACCAGGTAGGTGTAGATGTTGTGGAAGGAAAAGTCAGGTAGTGTGTCAGCGGATGTGAATTGATGGACTTGCATCCAATAATAACGCTCTTTACG
Organism: Distichodus sexfasciatus; assembly: GCA_032718565.1. Classification (NCBI taxonomy): domain Eukaryota; kingdom Metazoa; phylum Chordata; class Actinopteri; order Characiformes; family Distichodontidae; genus Distichodus; species Distichodus sexfasciatus. The sequence goes on along the minus strand of JAVGVS010000225.1, from coordinate 679,136 downwards.
TTGTACCACTTAAGTTCTTAGGAATCAAAATTAGAAATATCCATAACATCGATACATGAAGTCATTAGCTTACAGGTAACGTTAGCTTACAGGTAACCAGCTGTCAGTCTGCAGCGGATTCGGTACTTCATTTTCATTGGACACAAGTGCAGTATTGGATATGCCCGGTACCCAATATGGCGGCTACAGTTTTGTGATGTCACTGGAGGGCAGCAATATGAGTCGTAGAGTCAAGACACTTAGTTTATTCAGGGATGCACGATATGGGAATTATTGGCCAATGCCGATATCCGATGTTTCTCATGCTTATATCTGTGGATGCTGATAAATGAGGAAGGCAGAGTCGAGTGTGAGCGCAGGCAGAGTTGAGTGCGTGAACACAAGATGTTTCGCTTGCGTAAGTTCCACTGCGTGCTCAGAATTTTGATACCAAACTAACGCCATAGGGCTTACCACTGGATTATCATTGTCCGTACATTGACATTATAAAGGTTTACACGGGATGCCCTTCTATATGTAACCCGTCCCCTTTAATCTGAGCTGGGAACATTTATTATTTATCTGAAAGTGACATTTTATCCCGTCACATAAACAAGCTTTAACAAATTGTTGAATTTCAGAAATGTTACAATAATATTTCATCAAAATATCAAAGTTTCCCGACACCTCTTTTATCTTGGCATCACTGCCTCATTTCATCAACATTTTTGCTGAGGGGAAGAGAACGGATGAATGTATAGAAAAGTGAGCCATGTACTAAATGGAGTTTGCAGAATGAGATTTAAACTAAACTTGGCACAGTACCACTTTTTAATGTCCGATACGATACAAATCCAATACAGACTCTAGAAAGACAAACAGAAAACAGAAAATAATGCTTTAAAAAATGATTGAGATTATTCTGTTGTGCTTAAATCCAGCCAAAACAGTAATAATTACACAACCATATGTTTATGCTAAATTATTTATCATTAAAATAACATCTCAAAAATGATTCTTTTAAACAGCTGTGTAATTTAGAGACGGTCCCTAACCCTGCAGCACTAAAATCATCAGGAACACAGAGATTGTGAGTGAGAGCTGGTGTTGTTAAGGAAATGAAACAGTATCATGGTGTGATGTGCTTTTGAGGTTGTAGTGTGTTGCGTTGCTTGTTCTGCTCATTGTCATATCAGGAACGTGCGAATGTGGAACAATAAACCGGCTTTGCCGCAGTAACGTTTCCCATGCACAACCAATTGAGGGTGCACATTTACAGATCGGCCCAATGCTACCGTCTCGTTATGAGGTCGATATCCGATCCACGTATCGGATCAGTGCCATGTTTAATTTAAACACAAATATGCTTATATGCATATTCAATCTCCACGCAGCATGGGCCTGACATTTCATCAGCGGTGTAGTGTTATGACCGATTCTGTTCTGCATTCCCAGCAAGTCAGAAGCAATAGTGTTTGTTTTTCCCACAAATGCATTCAGTCGCTTGAGCGATCTACATCATAATCTGACTTTATGATGCAATGTTTCAGCGTTCTGGCAATCCCGCAGCTTCGCTTGCCAACAAAGTGCCGTAAAGTTCCGCGAACGTGCCGAGGGTGGGTGGGGGTTCGTCGGCCGGCAGGTGGCAGGATTTTGTGTCGAACACAATCCTGAGGCATGCGTCTGGTGGAATTAGCGTACCCTAAAGTTAGCAGCTGCGCGATTGCCTGGACATCAGCTATTTTTTGTTTTACTCCCCAGTGCATTTTGAAAGAAAGCAAATGAACAGCGTCCAAGTGGTTTGTCTCGTGAGGCTTAGCGCTCCGACGCAATGTAGGGTGACTTCCCGAAAGCTGTGCTGGCGCGGCAGATGGCTCCAAATTTGTTTGCTAAATACTGCGATTGCTTTAGCGAGCTCCCCGGCTTTCTGCTTCATTTTTCCCTCTTCCCATTCAGAGCCACTTTCCCCTCCCCCTCCACGAGACAAATCCAAACCTTGATGTTGCGTGATGTTTTCAAAGAGCCCTGTGGCAAAGAATCCTCGTCTGGTTCCACCTGGCCGTTACGGTGGGAGATTCGTCATTTGCCGGAGTCGCTCTGCTTCTGTTTGTCCCTAAAGGAAAAGAGGAAAAGGGGAAGATGGACAGAGACAAAGAGACACTTTCTTTTTAATTAACACAGTTTTCCTGCAGATGAGGCAGGCGGCGAAGTTGGAGGATGTGGTGGAAGACAAAAGCGACAGGCAATTTTCAGGTCGGCCCCCCGCTGACTGTAGTGTGATGGTCTTTTACATCAAAATTCCAGGCTGTTGTCCGTGTGGCTGACACCATCCCCCCCCGGACCTTCCCAACATTGAGCCTCATTTTGAAGAATTTTCTTAAATTTCTTAAGTTCTTGACAAATCCCACGCCTTTGCTAGTTTTTTATGAATTAGCATTGGGAAATGCCCCACAAGGTCTCATAAAAGCGCATGAGACTGTGGTGCCGTCTGAAAAAAGTCGGGTCAAGAAGAATGTCATGCGTTTATGGGATGCGCGGATGCGTTGTGGTGCTGAATTCGCCACAGCTGTCGAGAAAAGCAGCCCCGTCGCAGGAGCGCGTTTGACGATACTCGCCTTACTACGAACACACACACACACACAGAGGGTTAACGTCTAATTCACTTCCACGCTAAGTAAACGCTTAAAGGAGAGAAATGACCTTCTTGATATTTCTAAATGCAGTGTTTAATCCAAACGCAGCAGTGTAAGGAGTCCATGTTAGCGGTCAAGCACAATGCAGGAGGTCTTGCGTACTGATGTGGTTAGAGCGGTGCAGTCGTGGGTCAGCAGTGTGGACAACCGTGGGCTGAGAACGCAACCGTGAGCAGCTCCTGGAAGCCGTGCCATGTGGTGGCTGTGAAATTGCAGAGGAAAAAAAAACAAACTTTATTTATTTTGTTTGTTTTTTTCAAATACTAAGCTGTTCAAGTCCCACAGCACTGATGAACACTGAGTATACGTCAGCACAGAGGGATCTGACCAGCATATGGCTTAAAAAAAGGAAAATGGGTCAACATCTGGAGGCAGTCACGTCTGTCATGTCTTCAGTATGTACAGTAAATACTGCATGGCATTAAGTGTGCTCATCTGTGTCGTAGCAGTTAATTGTGTGATTATGTCACCCAGACGATCGTGTTGAGGAAGCCGCCCCAGTGGTCGCGGTGCAGGAGTGTGTGTGGTAGGGTAGTGATGGCTCCCACCTGCTCACATCGTTACTGGAGGTGATGGCAGAGCTCCAGCGTAACCCCCAGTGATAAGTTGGGCTGCTGATGTAGTTGAGGTTGTGTGGAGCTGGGCTCGGCCTCAAGATGGATTCGGAGTAACATCATTTGGCCTGAATAGGGTTAGTACAGTAATAGGTTTCACTAAAGTAGTCTTAATACTAGTACTGTGAGCAGCAATGATTTATGTATTCATAATTATTTTATATCCATCTACTCATATATTGTTATTATATGTAAAGTGTGTTGTGACAGTGACTGTGGTAAAGGGCTATATAAATAAAATTTAATTATGATAAACAAATAATATAGATTAAAATAAGTCATTTACATTTACATGTCAAGTTTTATTGTATTACATAGTTTTGGCAAAAATAATTACTAATAACATAATATATACTTGAATCCACATAGATACTATATATACACATTTTATTACAAATAGTAATTCTGAATATTAAATAATTAAATTTTCAATTTACTTTTATTTTTAAAGTTTCATTTGCTACCCTGTTATGTCAGAAATGCAGAAATGTGTATTGTATGGACACAAGTCCCAAAGTGAAGTACCAGGTTTAGAGCGAGACAGTTGTGTCAGCTAATAAAAAATAAAGGTCAACAGAGGAGAGACGGATAAATGAGCGTCCACTACAAAAGTGAACAGCAAATGTGGTCAGGTAAATGGCTACAAGTCCAAAAAGAAGCAAGAAAGAAGAAAAGAGGAGCGGTGAGAGATCAGCCACATCCTAATTGATAGGAAAAAATTTGAAAAATGAGAACACAGCCACCCGAAATAATAAAAAAAAATGCCAGGGTGAATAACAGTCTAGACACAGGGTCAGAGAGATTAACAAATACCAGAATGAATCAAAGGGGTTTAAATACGTTAAATAATAACTAGATTTCCAATAGACAGGTGAATTTGGGCAAATTAAATATATAGCATAAATGTCAGATGATTTTAAGATGAAACTAAAAATGTGTAATACAGTATATACACGAGATTCAAGCTCTAATAGTGAAGACAGATGACAGTACGAGACCATTTTTCTTCCTGCACTGGATATTGCTCACAGTTAAATAAATAAACAAATAAATAAATAAACTGTAATGATGATGATAAAGCTGCTCAAAGCATTTGCAAATAATTGCTTTGTGATCTTAGGGGGACTAAAAAAACCCTCACATTCATATTTTTCATTAGCATGTTTATTAACTATAAATTAAATCTCTGCCATATTGGATTTGGGGGTGTTGTGGGAAGGTGAGCCTCCGCTCACACACACACCCACCCACACTCACCCACACCCAGGTGCGGCCGCTCACCTTTATAAAGCCTCTTTTTGTGTCGAAGACGGTCTTTCATATGATAAAAAAGTCATTTCCATACCTCATTTATCCACCACATTGCTGCATTATCCAAATGTTTGTGCCGCTCCGCAACGCGCTCCTTCACCTGATTTTTACACATTTACTTTTGGCCTGAGACGGTTAGAAACTGCTGTGGCTGCAGACGAGATCCTGGAGGGAGTTGAAGTGTAGAAATAGAGAGGGAAGAGGGGAAGGAGAGGTAGATAATGAAGATGGAGATTGTCAGAAGAGTGGTGAGTGAAGCCCCCAGCACTCGGGTCGACACTTTCACAAGGACATTTAACACACTCCCGCCTGCTCCTCACGCCATCAATATCACATTCTCTCCTACCGTCTCCATTTATTTCACAGTGTTGGGGTGTAACTCGGTTCAACATCTTCACCAGTACCGCTGTTTTAATGAACAGTGATGTGGTTACAAAACAAATCTCTACTTACAGAGACGGTGTATTCAACTGCTGGCTGTTTCTGATTGGTGTTGAAATGACATTTGAGTGTAACTTACACAAAGCTGAAAATCAAGACTATATTTAAAAGAATGAAACAAAAAATAGATAAAAAGAGAAGGTAAGAAATGATGGATACTGTAGATTAGAGGTGGACCGATAGTGGCTTTTCACGGCTGATATCAATACTGATTATTGCTAGTAAACGGGGCCGATAACCGATATTTGGACCTGATGAAATTCAGTTTTGAGTTGTCAAACACTAAGTTCAGCTGAAACTCTTCTTCTTGAAGCTTCACTCTGCGCTCAGGTGTGAGTGACAACAAGGCTTCAGTGTTGATTGGCTACTCCTCGTGTGACATAAAGCCAATCAGACACCGTTGTGGGCGGGACATTAAATGAAGCAGTGAGATGAGAGCAAACAGCACAGCGAGAAGAGACGGCAGCGGAGCCACAGTAGCACCTTGTAATTACTTAACATCAGTGATGGTCAAAATTAAACACTGATACCGATAATCAGCAAAATGCCTAATATCGGCCCCCGATAATCGGTCAACCCTTACTGAAAAACGGATAAAAAAAGGAAGAAGCAGACAAACAGAGGAATAGATAAAAAAAAGGATAGATGAATAGATAAATAGATAGATAGATAGATAGATAGATAGATAGATAGATAGAAAAATGTGACTGCACAGCAAAACCAGCCGCTTGTCGCAACGGAGGTTTCCGAGAAAAACGAGCGTTTATGTTGCGTGGGGTAAAATTTAGGATTTTTTTTTTGTGTTTTGAAACAGTGGAAGGTCTATACTGTACTGCTGTGAATAAATTTTGCTGAAAAACGTACCCTTTCCATCCTAAAAACGTGACTTTCTTGAGGTGAGCGGTTTTGACCGCTCTACTTCAATATTTACGGTAAATCCACTGGTTGACTAGCGTGAAGATATTTCTCCGGAATCTATTTTCGTCTCCCGAGTTCAGTTAACCTAACGCAGGTAGGCTATCCGTGTGACTGTGAATGCAGCGTAGGCTACCGTAAATACAAACGTAGCCGCGACCGCACCAAGCGTCTGTGAGTGCTACGTTGGTCAACTTCAAAGGCAGATTTCTCATTTGATATAGGTATCGTTTTGAAGCTTGATTTATGCCCTTTCATGAAAACATAACTCAATTTTGAAAATTTGCGACAAGCGACTGGTTTTGCCGTGCAGAGTCAGAAACGGAAATAAAGAGAACGAAGCAGATAGAAAAAGACAAAAAAAGATAAATAGATAAAACAAGGAAATAAAGAAAGAAGTATAGATAGACAGATATAGGTACAAAGACAGGAAGAAGCGGTAGAGCGGTAGAGAACACGTGTGTGTATGTGTGTGTACGTGTGTGTGTGACTAAGGTGACGATTCTTGACCGTATTTTAGACTGTAAAGATTTCTGCAGCTGAGCTTGTCGATTTCTCACCTTCCAGATAATTCCATCAGCATTCTGGCAAAGCACGAGTCGTTCCGGCGGCAGAAGCAGGAGATCTACCTGCTGCCCATCGTGGTGACGGACGACGGAGACCCGCCCATGAGCAGCACCAACACGCTGACCATCCGAGTGTGCGGCTGCAGCCGGGACGGCGTGGTGCAGTCCTGCAACGTGGAGGCCTTCGTGCTGCCCATCGGTCTCAGCATGGGGGCGCTCATCGCCATCCTCGCCTGCATTATCCTGCTGCTAGGTAACCCGGATGTACCTCTCCTCCTCCGCCTCTTCACCTTCTACTTGTCCTTCATCATCATCATCATCATCGTTTTCTTCTCCTCCTCCTTCCTCCTGCCTTTTATTTCCATTTGCACTGAAGATTACCTGTCGTTACTATATTAATCAATTTTTCAGTTGCAAAGTTCTTCTCGTCTTTTTCCTCCCCTTCCTCTTTTTCCGTCTTTGTCTTCTTTTTTGTCTCTCGTCTCCTCCTCCTCTTTCTTTTTTTGCTCTTCCTTGTACTTTTTCTTGCTGTTCTCCATATCCATCTTCTCATTTCTTCTACTTTTCTCTCCTCCTCTTCCTCCTTCTTCTCCTCCACTTTTTTCTCCTGTTTTTTCTTCTTCTCCCTTTTCTTCTTTTGCTGCTGCTCCTCCTCCTCCTCCTTCTCCTTCTTCTTCTGTTTCATCTCCTGCTCCTCCTTCACCTCCACCTCCTTCTTCTCCTCCCCCTTCTTCTTCTTTTGCTGCTGCTCCTCCGGTTTCTTCTCCTGATCCTCCTTCACCTCCTCCTCCTTCACGTCCTTCTTTTATTGTTTCTTCTCCTCCTGATCCTCATTTTTCTGTTTCTTGTTCTGGATTAAGCCTAGTCTTGGACTAAGTTGTAATCTCAATGGAGATTTACTATTAAAACTCAAAGCTAGTCTAGGACTAGACTTAATCCTCGACTGGGAAACTGGTCCATAATGTTTAAATTCACTGTAACATATATAATTCAATTTTGTATATAATTTCACTGTGTCAGTTCTTCAAGGTCACATCAACTTGGCAACATGTAGTTAACACTCAGCATTTAACGCCCAACACGGCACAAGCTGCAAACAGGAAATACTCTAAATAGACCGTGAAGAACAGTAACTTTATAGTGAAAAGGAACGTAAACCTTCGTATTTTCCAGTCATCGTGGTCCTGTTCGTGACGCTGCGACGACACAAGAATGAGCCGCTGATCATCAAGGACGACGAGGACGTCCGGGAGAACATCATCCGCTACGACGACGAGGGCGGAGGCGAGGAGGACACCGAGGCCTTCGACATCGCCACCTTGCAGAACCCCGACGGCATCAACGGCTACCTCCCCCGAAAAGACATCAAGCCCGATCTGCAGTTCATGCCCCGGCAGGGCCAGCACTCGGGCCCCAACGGCGTCGACGTGGACGAATTCATCAACGTCCGGCTGCACGAGGCCGACAACGACCCCACGGCGCCCCCTTACGACTCTATCCAGATCTACGGCTACGAGGGGCGGGGCTCGGTGGCCGGCTCGCTCAGCTCCCTGGAAACCGCCTCGTCCGACTCGGACCAGAATTATGACTACCTCAGAGAGTGGGGGCCTCGCTTCAGGAGACTCGGGGAGCTGTATTCGGTGGGCGAGAGCGACAAAGAGACTTGACCCTTTTCGTGTTCTTCCTCTTCCTTTCTTCCCCGTGAAGTTCGGTATTAAACGCGACGACGGGGGTTTGGCGGAAATTCGGAAACAAACGGGGGTCTTTTTCAAAAAAAAAAAGAAAATAAAAACTGTTAGCGAGAGACATAGAAGCATTAGTCATAAACCACATCCGAGTGTGTCGTTAAAAAATTTCAAAAGTGAACACGCCGCCGGGCCGAACTTTAACCGTGTCTGTAGTAGGAGACCAATGAATTTCTCGTGGAGTGTGATTTTTAGATTACGTCTTTTTCTTGAGTGTCTAGCAGTATTTCGGGGTATTTCGTTGTTCACTGTGACCACCAGAAGCATCCGAGCGTAGTTACTCAGTAGTGGCTTGACCAAACGAGAAAGGAAGAGAGATTTTCGGACACATAAAGGCCCGCCGGGACCTTTCTGGTGAACGGACTGCGAAAGCCAAGAAACTCCTGAGCAACACCCACACTGTTTTTACCGTTATTTTGCCGGACCACCAGGAAACGAAATGCAAAACCGACCCACAAACTCAACGATAAACAAGCAATACACGGTTCTACATTATTCTCCTGAATGTATGAACGTACCATTAAAGACGAGACGAGACGAGCTTACGGATGATCGTTTTGGCTTTTTACCGGGGACTTAAGTCGGGACGTCGTGGTTGGGTTTTTAACCGAAGAGACCGAAGCCTCGCGGCTTAGCTTTATACAACCCACCCCCCTCTTTGTACTCGTGCTTATAGCGTGGCTCACACTTACAAGGTTAGTAGCCTATAAAAGACTTGAGCTGACGACAAAATAAGTGAAACGTAGGAATTTTATCGAGGCCTTCTTTTTACAGAAGCAAACCATTAAATCCACTTGTATTTTGACTTTTATTTGGAATAGCGACTGTGTTTTCTTCATTATCGTAGTATGATTTATATAAATATATAAATATTTCATTGTCTGTTACGTGCTGCGGGTTTCGGGAAATCCCTTTTTTCGTTTCTCTGGTTTAGTTTATTTTATCTGCATTTGATATCAGAAATCTTTTACTATGATTATTATTATTATTATTATTATTATTATTATTATTATTACCAGAAATATGAATGCAAAGAAACCCACAAGTCACCGACTGGGATGTCTTTGAAGAGACAAAAAAGGATATTTTATCAATACTGTGTGTATATATTCATATACTGTAAACAGTGTTATCAGTGACCATTTCAAGCACAATAGCTGAGTGAAACTAGTTTCTGTTCCTATTTGAGCCCTGCAGTAATTTTTCATTTTCATTATTTTATTTTCTCCCCCCCAACCAGTATGCGTATAACTCACCGGTACCGCGGTAAACCCATAAAGTAAGAGCATAACACTTCCGACCTGTCTGTAATAATGTGCTTACACTGTACAACGCTAGAAAGAGAGAACGAGAGAGAGAGAGAGAGAGAGATAAAATAAGTGAAGAAAAAGACGTGTACATAGTCACCGCTGACATTCTTAGCTTTCTTTGAGCAGATGTGGTCTATGCACGGTAGATTGGCGTGCATCTCTCTGGTTTCTACGGAGACGGTACGATTATGGGACATTTTTTTCAGTAGGACTGGACACTATAGACTTACATGCGGATCATATTTTCTACTGTGCTTTAAGGCTTATATACTTGTATGTTTAATTATCTACTCTCTGTATTGTAATCTAAGATACCCATGTATCGTTTCCTACTTTGTGAAATATATTTTTATAAATACTCACGGTTGGGCTGGTTCTTCAGAGAGAGATGCGACACAGGTAAGAGAATGAAGAGCGGGCTGTGGTGATGTGATGTTTAATCCCGTTGACTGAGTTGGTTGAGGTCTAGACGGAATAATGGTAAAAAGAAAATTGCTTTAAAATGACCTTGAAATGATGAAATGAGAACTTCTCTATGAAGCTGCAAAAAGGTTGTTACATGATGTGTTTGATTTACTTGCGCTGCAGTGTCACAGTTGATGACGATGAAAATGACGTTGAAAATCCTAATGCCCTAAGAGGCTTGACAGTTGGATAGATTTACACCCTATATATCAGCTTGGAGTACGACGTTTTATACGGGAAATTGCTAAATTAAACAGAGCACAATATTTCAAACAAGTCCAACAATTCGTCACTCAAAAAGTCTTTTTTTAGAGATGGGCAGATCCACATTTTTTCAGTTCGGATCCGATTCCGGTACACAGCTGCCGATACCGATATAGATTCCGATACCATATCTCTTTTTACTTTAAAATTATTATTAGAGATTTAGAATCATTCCTGGGAGAGAACTAGAACCTAAAACCACCAGGAACACAGAGATTGCGAGCGGGAGCTGGTGTTGTTCAGGAAATAAAAAAGTTTAATCTACAATCGGCTCCAGAGATCGCCCCAATGCCACCGATACCCAATCCAGCTATTTGAGTCATTATCAGACCGATATAGGATCTGTGCATTTCTAGTATTTGACCATAAAAGTCCGAATTCAACCATTTATTTTGTACTCCGACTCAACGTCAAATGAACTCCTATGACATGAACCGTCAGCTCATTGGCGTCTCTATCTGGCCATCACAGTGCTGCTTTTTTTATTTCATGCGTATATACTGGTTTTATACGAAAAAAATTGCAAAAACGGAGCCCAATATTTCCAATAATTTAGTACTCAAAATTTGATTGAAATTGCCAGAATGAAAATGTATTTTGCCAAAAAATAACCTTTCATGTGTAGAACCAGCCGACTGTTGGTGTATTTTTGGAGGCCGGGAACGGATGTATTATTTTAACGTTGTGTCTTATGGGGAAAATTTACTTGGAATTCAAACCGTCTTCTGGAATGGATTAAGTTCAAGTACCAAAGTTCCATAGTGTGTGTGCGTGTGTGTGTGTGTATATATATATATATATATACACGGCTTTCTACGCGCTAGGTAGTGCACATGGAGTGTCACATGCGCCCTATTTGACTAGGTACACTACATGGGGTGGGAAGTGACGTTCTTAAAATGTTGTGCACTACACTCGAAATGCTCTGCCCTTGCTACACTCTGCTTTGGTCTCTGCATCAGCAGATATAAGCATGAGAAATGTCAGATATCGTCATCGGCCAATATTTCTCTACTTTCATTGACAATTTGGGGTTAGAAGTATGTTGTAATGTGCATTACTTAAATGTCACAAGTATAATATCAGTGAAAATGTATTAGTAGTGCCTTACATTACAGTTGCGTTAGTTTTATATCTCATTACTCCCAACAGCTGTAACAATATGTACGACGTCTGATCAATCTTTTCATTTAGCGTCAATGCTATGATTGCTGATGAGTGTGTTGGAGTATTAAAGTAGACTGTTGTATCGTTACACCCCTCGTGAAAACTCTAAACAAGTGTGAGTGATCTCTCAGTTTTAATTGCACCTTCATAAGGAGAACAGTTACGGGTCGGTTGATACATTTGGAACGAGACCCTATTCTGTTCTCTGTCGTGCAGCCGATCCTCGTGTTGTTTGTAGCAATGTTTTCAATTTGGATTCCTGCTTCATTTCTCATGTCTACCTATAGCCAGTCTTAATCTCTTTATAACTGCAGCCGCGCCGTAATCTCTTCATAACAGTCATAATGTGCTCCCGCTACATCGAGAGCGATCTCATCGGCCAAGTCTCCCTTTTTCATCAGACTCAAATCCTTTTGTATGCCAAACTCCCGATAGCTTTAATTATCTGTCCCTCATAGCGTTCCCAAACAAAGTCGGGGCTTAGAGCCGTACCAATCCCCTCTACCCACATCTTAAAAAACACAGATTTTATCAGCCAAGCCCCAGCTACTCCCCTCCTTAATCCCACTGAAAGATTAGAATTTCAACTCAATGTTATCTCTTATCGGGCTTTTCATGAATAACAAAAGTTTCTGATCTTGTGAAGCTGAGCGACTGCCGCGCCGAATTTATACCGGAAATATATGGCACATCTGATGCAATTCAAATGCACACTTTCACTCTCTCCCTCTCCCTCTCCCTCTCAGTAGTATTTTTCCCCTCTCTCTCTAGCTTTATTCCTTCCTTTTTCTTCCTACTTTCCTTCCATCTTTCTTTCATTCCTCCCTTCCCTAGCAGTACTGGTTTTCTGTTCTTTCTTCTTTCTCTCCGTTCCCACCTGTATAGAAGCAGTTCTTGGAAGAAGTCTCTTTCTTTTTCTCGCTCTCTACTAACCCCAATTGTTTCTATTTTTAACCCGCAAAATTTCTTAATAAAACCATTTCTTCACAGTGAGGACTGGTCTCACAAAGCCACAAGAATCTGACAAATGTCATGTTTTTCATTTAAAGGCATTTGGTTCCCATCTCAAAATCCAAGTACACACGGACACGGACACAGACACACACACACACGGACACACAGACACGCACGCACACGGAGACGCACACGGAGACGCACATGGAGAGGCACACGGAGAGGCACACGGAGAGGCACACGGAGAGGGACACGGAGAGGGACACGGAGAGGGACACAGAGAGGGACACAGAGAGGGACACACAGACACGCACGCACACGGAGACGCACACATGGACACACAAAGACACACACAAAGACTTGGGGGGAGAACCTGGTATTATATTTAACAATAAACACTGTGATACACACCAGATGTTTTAAGACGGTCTATCTTCAACAAGCACAAGCCTTCATTTCTGCTGGACTTGATGCTGATTACCGCTCATTACCACCAGCACTCACTCCCGACATGACTTCATCATTCCCACAGGCACAGATCAACAGCGGTAAGTGACAGGAATCCGTTAGAAAGCCATTAGAGAATTTGCATGCTGCATGGGCTAAAATATGAAATGTGTACATCCCGCGTACAGTACTGCTCTCTATAAGTTGACTTGACCTTGCGATCGGATGGTCATCGGTTCAAGTCCCGGACCAGTAAAAGGTAACAGTGAGGTACTCATGAGCAAGGGACTATCTCCAAGCACTGCCAAAAGCTGCCCACTGCTCCTACACTGTGCTGTCAGACTCGGATATCGGTCTGATAAGTCCAATCGCTGGATCGGGTATCTGTGGCATTCAGCCAATCTATGGAATTCGTGTGCATGGGAAGTGTTACTGTGGTAAAACTGGTTTATTGTTTGATATTCGCGCTAATTCTTACATATTGATATGACAATGCGCAGGACAAGCAACGCAACACACTACAAGCCCAAAAGCACATCACACCATTATACTGTTTAATTTCCTCAACAACACCAGCTCTCACTCACAATCTCTGTGTTCCTGATGGTTTTAGTGCTGCAGGATTAGGGGCCGTCACTAAATTACACAACTGTGTCTAAAGGAATCATTTTTGTGATGTTATTTCAATACTAAGTAATAAGCATATACATATAGGTGTGTAATTATTACCTTGTTTTAGTTGGTAAACAGTATGTACGTCAAGTGTTTCCTTAAGCATAACAGAATAATCTCAGTCTTCTCCTCACACTGAAATAAACAATGAATTCATTTCGGGATCAGCCCAAGTATTGGCATCGGTATCGGAACTAACAAAGTTAGATCGGTGTATACCTGCTGCTAACACACATGTAGTGACAAACTAATGACAAACAGTCACTCAACCACTTTTATTAACGTCTGACTCGCTGATTTGTGGTAAGCATGGCCAAGTTTGAAATTTTCTCACAGTAAACAGCATTTTACTGGAGACTCCTGGTTGCTGCTCGCAAAATGTATTTTAAAATCTACAAACTATTTAATACACTGCCAGAGTCTCCAGTCGTACAATTGGGGCTACAACTAACGATTATTTTGTTAACAGATTAATCTGACGGTTATTTTTATTCATTAATCGATTATTAATTTAATAAAAAGGGAGAACTTTCATTTGCATATTTTTTTAAATAAACCAAACTGTCTTTCTATTTTTCATTTTTTTCTCTTTAACACTAAAAAAAGGAAAAATATATTTTTCTGATTAAATGAAAATGAAGAAATATTGAAGTTTTGTCCATTTTTAGCCAGTTTTGATTTTGGCCTATAAATCTTTTTTGGATCATTTCTGGGAGAGAACTGCATTTTTGCGCATGACGGCGTTCCACATGAGAGTTGACTGAACTGGAACACAACAGCTCATGTGTTTATATCACGTCATGTCATTCATGTGTTTCTACGCAATTACGTCAGTTTTTGTGATGGCACGACCGGGCACTGGTTCTCGTCTCCTTCTTATTCTTCTTTTATGGCGGTTGGCGTCCAGCTTAATGGTGCTTTACTGCCACTGCGGCTTTTACTGACCCCTCATTAGGGGGTAGCCACTGTACGTATGTGTATAATGACGTAGACCCAACTTAGTGATTATTAAATTAGTTGCCAATTATCTTAATAATTGATTTTAATCAATTTAATCGATTAGTTGTTGCAGCCCTACGTACAACACTCTCCAGACCGTACAGCAGTGTTGAGAATGAGAGAGAAAAGTTGACATAAGGTCTTGGAAAGAGTTCAGAGTGTTTCCATTCGAATGGGCACCTCATGCAGGCGTCCCTCTGGTGGACCACTGGGGGTTCAACAATGCCACCACACACACACACACACACACACACACCACAGCAGTAATCCAGGACCATACCATATGCAAGATGACAAATAGTGTGAAGAACTTTGGCAACGCTGCAGTAACTCAGAGCGAAGATGAAGAAGTCTCAGCTTTTCGTGCTTCAAAAAGTCTTAATCAGAAATCACGGCATTTAAAGAATGGTTATTTTTGGATCCTCCATAAAGTGAATTTATTTTAAGTGAATGATTATTTGTCATTGTGAACACAGCACAGCGCGTACCACTAATTTTACTGCATGCCTGTTTGTGTGAAAAATTACTTTACTGGGATTTCTTCAAACCTACAGTTGTGTAATATCATACTACTACTTTCTAAAAAAGAATTTTAAGACAAAAATAAACAGTCGATGAATGTGGCCCAAATGCTGTGGAAAGCTGACTAACACGGCAAAATACTCCTTCTTATTTTGGTTTTTAAAACTGGATTCCCCAGCGTTCAAACCCCAAGGTCCAACATTAAACTCTCATACATATGTAGGACATACTGTAAAGACATGCTGATTGAAATGGCTTGGGTTGAGGGTTGGAAGCTGAGTGTGTGATTTTGGCTTCTCCGATAGAGGATCAGCATGGGAATTCCTCCGTAATCTTCCCATTAATTCACACTCCATTCCCTCCTCTTCCTCCCTGCACCTCATCTTTAGGCAGTGACCTGTAGAAATCATAAAAAATGTTGCTGTGTGTGTGATATTGTGTTCAGCATATCAATCTGATTTGACACATTCAGACCTCGGGACATAGGTTTCATTCATTTATTCATTACCTGAACCGCTTAATCCCAACCGGAAATGATTAGCTGAGGACCAAACAAAAGCTAAGACTAAACATAGACTATATATAAACATACCACTATGTATGAATGACCAGGTGTGCACGATAATATCAGAATCGACTGATAAGTGGTACTTTTTAAAGAACTCGGACCAATACTTAGATTCGCATAATGTTTCTAACCAATATTTGATGACACATTCATTGCACGTCGGAAAGGTAGCGAGCGCTTATGCCAGGCATGTCCAAAGTCTGAGGAGTCCAAATTTTGTCATAATATCTGGGAATAATGACTTACTATCTCAAAATAACGAGTCATTATTTTGACGCAAATTATAAATATTTACCACACTGGCAGTAACAGGCTTCCTTACAATAAAAAGAATATAACGAAGAGAATTAAAGTAAGGTTTTGTTTGTTACAAGATCTAGCCAATAAGGTGAGCAGCTTCAACAAATTACAATACGAACTCAGTGTACACAGAGCAGATTATAAATAGCCGGTGTTCATGCAACATTAGCAGTCATTTTCTATCTAATAAACCTTGCCAAATCTCTCTTTTCTTAATTATTTATTTCAGAAAGATGAGTAATTCTCTGCATGGCAGCTTTCTTGGCGGCCGAGCCTCCATGTGTTGTCGATACGCTTTCCCTAATATTAATCTCTGGCGTCTTCACTTCAGACAAAAGGCAAATGTGGCCATTAAAAGACAAAAGAGGTCAGTGAGACTGAATGAAGCGTTACTCTCCTCCACCAGCAGAGCGTCTCCTCTACAGAAGCTCCATATGACGCCGTGTTGGGACTTATTAATATTGTTGACAGCTTGCAAACTTCTGATAGGCTCAAGTTTAAGAGCCAAATCATGAGAAGCACAAAAAGTTTTGAGCTCTCATTTATTTATATTTTGCCAGAAAAATGAGACAATAAACACAGCAAACTATTTTATTAATTCTATTCCATGAGACTATGTAACAAAACAGAAGGTTGGAAGCAAAATATTAAGACCTACGGGGTGATGACTTTTGCCACGTGAACGTAAAAAGCCTCACTTAATATTTCTCTGAGGAATTTGTGGGTCTTTTTGAGATTGTTGCGGCCTAAAATGCCTGACTTTGCGGCAGCTTTTCTAAAAAAAAAAAATTGGTTAAATGGTCAAAATTGAAGGACCTTTGCCCTAACCATCACGCCTCAACTGCCCAATGTAAAATGTTGTTGGAAATGAGAGTTGACAGATTATCAGCCGGGCCGGGGGGCGGGATGCGGGGGGGCATTTTGGCAGTTATCTGCATCAGTGTTTAATTTTCCATCACCACTATTAAGTATATACAAGGCGCTACTGTGGCTCCACTGCCGTCTCTTCTCTCTGTGCCGTTTGTTCTCGACTCGCTGCTGCATTTAATGTCCCACCCACAACAATCTCTGATTGGCTATGTGTCACACGAGTAGTAGCCAATCAACACCGAAGCCTTGTCACTCACACCACACACACACTCACGAGAAGCTCCGAGAAGGAGAAGTGGAGAGAGGAGAGATTCAGCTGAGCTTGGTTCTGTAAAATTCTAAATTGTCTGATTTTTGTGCATATTGGTTACAAATATCCCCGTTAACTAGCAAGAATCGGTATCGATATCGGCCCTGAAAAATCAATATTGGTCGACCTCTAGTTTGACATCTGTTGAAATCATTCCCACCTCCTTTTATTATAATTACAAAAGCAACACTCTATCCTGCCTTTAAATATTTCCCCTTCGACCTATCAGGATCTGACAAGCCCACATCCCCAGATGGCGTTTTTTGTTTAGGTGATGGTCACAGAGCGAGCATTACACTTCTTTAATTATCTTTTGATCCAGGCTCTGGCTGATTAACTCGGCCTGTGTGATATATTGGCCTCTTTTATGTCTAATTGGGCATTTAGTCATAATATCAGGTTTCATTGTGAAGCTATTATCTGGTGTTTTCCACTTTCATTTATTAGAATTTCACTTCTCTATGACGCTAGTCTGGTCCGGGGCGGGTTATGTAAGCCAACTCGACTCCTGACGTGTCACAGGTCACGTGAGATTTTTATTGGTTCTTATGTAACTGAAACATATCTGAACGCTGACTGCTGCATTAATTAGACCTTCGATAACTCGCTGTTCTTTCACACTTTCGCCTCAGTGTTGGTGGCATAACCTTCGCTGCTCTCCGTTCCGGACCTTTCTAAACTCAGACTTTTATTTGTGGCTTCAAAGATATCGCTTCATGAATACAGATGTAATATAAGCTCACAGCGACCTATTACACTGATGACTTTGGATATCCTGTTATCTTAATTGTTTGTTTTTAATCAGTAACCAATACATTATGCTTGTTACTAGCAAAAAGTGAAAGTGAGTACTTATTTGACATTGTGAACACACCACAGCACAGCACGCAGTGCACCCAAACGAAATGTGACCTCTGTCACCATCTCTGACCTTCTGTGAAGGGGCCCTGGGCAGCTTTTTGTCAGTGCTTGCTACCCTTACCGGTCTGGGATTCGAACTGGCAACCTTCCGATCACGGGGAGACCATCCCAACTGTTACGCTACGAACCCTGTAGCCTGTAGTGTAGGTAACTAGGGGCAGTTGATAGAGTAAGGGTTATATTCCATATATCGCCCACCCCTAGATTAAACCCCACTAATTCTGTTATCTTCCACATGGATAAAGGACAGAATTATCTATATCACAGTCACGCTCACACTCACACACACGAGTCACTCTCCATGTGCCGCGATGCTAAAGACTCCTACATGAACCATCTGCCACTTTATGGGAGTTCCAGAGGCAAAAAAACCCTCAACTACGCCCTTTCCTTCTGTCTGTGGCCCTCTATATAAAGCCATCTGCCTTCTATTTTAGTTTTTGGGATTCCTCCAGGGGGCAAATGCAACATCGATCGGGGTGAAAATAGTTGAACGCTTCTCATGGCCTATTTCCCCACCTCCATTTAACAAATATTCTCTTCAGTTAACTTATTTCTTATAGGGATGCACCGATCTCATACGTGGATCAGATATCGGTCCGATAACGGCTCAAACAGCTGGATCGGGTATCGGTGCCACTGGGACGATCTGTGGAACCGATTTGTGGTGTTTCCCAACGCGCACCCCTGTTCCATAAAATTGTTCCGTTAGTAAGTTTTTCTATCTTTGCGTATGTGCGCATGCACATTTCCTTAATAGAGGTCGACTGATATCATTTTTTCAGGGCCGATATCGATACCGATTACTGCTATTTAACGGGGACAATAACTGATATTTGGAACTGATATGCAAAAAAAGAGAAAGTGTGTCAATTTTTAATTTTACAAACACCAACACAAAATTTTATTTAAATAACTAATTGTTTATAAATACACTTTTTAGATTAATCCAATTTAACTTTAAATAAACGTTTTACCAACATTATAAAACTGTGAAGCTTACATTTGAATCTGGTATTCCAAATTAAGCAGCGGCAGGTTGTGTTGAAGAAAGCAAAGCTGCCCAGCGTGCTCTCCACCTAACGTAGATCTCATGTGACACATAGCCAATCAGAGACTGTTGTGGGCGGGACATTAAATGAAGCAGCAAGTCGAGAGCAAACAGCACAGAGAGAAAAGACGGCAACGGAGCCGCAGCCACACGTTGTAATTACTTAATAAGGGTGATGGTCACAATTAAACACCGATACTGATAATTGGCCAAATGTATATAATATCGGCCCCCGATAATCAGTCGAATTATACTGTTCAATTTCCTTAACAACACCAGCTCTCACTCACAATCTCTGTGTTCCTGATGGTTTTAGCTCCGCAGGATTAGGGACCGTCACCAAATTACACAACTGTGTTTAAAGGAATAATTTTTTAGGTGTTATTTTAATAATAAATAATTTAGCACATACATATGGGTGTGTAATTATTATTGTTTTAGTTACAAAACCAGCACTTAAGTCAAGTATTTCCTTAAGCATAAGAATAATCTCAGTCTCCTTTTCACAGAGAAATACACAACTTATTCATAAAAAAAATGATATCGGATCAGTACTTGGGATCAGCCCAAATCTCTGCACTGGGATCAGAACTGACAAAGTTGGATCAGTGCATCCCTTTCTAATTAGCCTTTTTTTTTTAAAAAAAACCTGTAGCTTGTTTAATTTTTTATGCAATTTGTCTTGTCTTTGACAGTCACTTTTGACCGGTTTTGGAAGTTTATCCGGGTCAGATATGAATGGATGATGATTTGAAATGACCAAATGCGTTAGGGGCCCGTGAGGCAGGGAGCAAGTCATACATATTCAACACAATCAAGATCAGATTAAAATGCGGACGATGGTAATTAAAAGAGCCACAAGGAGAATCAGACAGACAGGAGCAAATGAAGGCAGGCAGTGATGGTCAGCGTGAGTTCTACATCGTGTCGACTGCTTTAAATCCAGGGCCAATATTGTCCTTAATGTGCACTGTCGAGGTTGGATACGATACATGCCAATGTTACAGACTGATTTTAATTTAATTTTTTAATGTCCTTCACACTAATGCAAGTGCAATATGCAGTTAAATGTGTCCTGATTTGTGTGCAATAACTTACAATGATAAATTAAAGGGAAATAAAGACTAAATGTATGGCAATAGTAAGATTTATAAAAATATATCCCAAGGTAAACATTACAATTATAAACAATCTCGGCACAAAGGTAATATGAAAGAAATATGAATGCTTGATGGTTGGTGTCATTTGAATTAAATCTCAGCAGTAAGAATGAGCATACCCTTCACCATCAATTTACAGTATCTTAATTTTGCCCTGTAAGTGGGATTTGGAGCCTAAAGCTCAAAGACTTTCCAAAGGAATGCTGAATTTTCACACCAAACCATAATCATTTCTTGCTAAAATACCATGTTGGATGTTGGTACAAAGTTATTTTTATACCACTTTGCCCTGCACCTTGAGAATATAAACCTTTGTTTGGAAAGAATTCACAACAACCTGTAATGTGCAAACAGGCTACTAACATTATATCTGATTTAGGCGAGTAAGCTAGTTAGTGTCATTGTGAACAGCACACAGTGCACCACAATGAAATGTGAACTCTGCATTTGGGGGATTTGCAGGGCAGGGTTTACCTGTGCTAATTAAGAACGGCTAGCACTTACAGTTTAGTAGGATGGCTGGATAAGAGCATCTGCTAATTATCAGAAATAAATAAATAGATAAATAGACATGCAATACATGCATCATCAAATATCGACCAATTATTCCGATATACTGTGTATATATAATGTATTGCATATATAATGTATTGTCGGAAAGGTAGCGCTTGTGCCAGGCATGTCCAAAGTCTGAGGTAGCATTTCATACGGCGACTTCTGTCTTAAAATGTATGGCGTTATTTTATGCCAAAATTCTGAGCATGCAGTGGAACGTTCATGAACAAAATCTCTCGTCGTTACGTGCTCAACTCTGCCCGCACCAAGTAAATTGTGTGTTTGACTCTCTGAATGTGAGGTCGCCCATGGGCTGTGTCTGGAGCCACGTACTGCTGCACTTAATGGTATGGCAGGTTCAGGTGCTCTTATCATACTTTTCTATGTGATGGTATGCATCTCAGGAAATAGTCGGGTTGTAGCCTAATGGCTCTCTATGCACTAGGTAGTGCACATGGAGAGTCACATGTGCCCTATTTGACTTGGTACACCACAAAGTGACTCTGCCCTCACTCGTGCTTTACACGCTTGCTTGACTTGGTGCCGTGTTAGAAATGTCAGAGCCGCGGTGTTAATTTTGTGCCAAATTGTGTGCAGTGGAACTTTGGCGAGCAAAATCTGGTCTTTACATGCTCAATTCTGCCTGCACTCGTGCTCGACTCTGCCTTCCCCGTTCATCGGTATCGACAGATATAAACACAAAAAATAACCGATATCGGCATCGGCTGATAATTCCCATATTTATATGGGATTAATAGCAGAAATACTTGCCATTAAAGAATAAAATGAAGCAGTAAAACCATTCAGCGGTATCACCACCTTCATCATCACCATCATCTTCACGGTGGGGTTAATGTTCCGTAATTGCACCTACACGCCCGGGGTTTTGGAGGAAGCACTGCAGTGCCGCTCTATCACACGTGAGGAGAAATATGAAAGCACTTTGTGGGCGAGGAGCCGATTCCTGCAGAGCATCACATCTCAAGCAAAAAGCACTTTACAAGTGCAGTGTGTTGAAAATCAATAGGGTCTGGCCAGAAGCTCTTCACCACACCACTTATTCCTGATCAAGAGCCTCTGCTTGCCATAATGACTGAGTGTGTGAGAGTGTGTGTGTGTGTTGAAGTCATGTGATCAACCGCAAGCCATTTCAGGTTTCTGTTTTCGCGGAAGTTCCGCTCATTTAGCGCCGCCCAAATCTCTTCTTTCCACAAAAGCCGTCTGAGGTGAGATGAGTAATGCGCGACTGCTTCGTCTGCACGTCAGTCGGTTCACTGTTTTATTTCGTATTCATTTCTTTTTTAGAAAATAGCTAGAAAGCTGTAAACTAATCATAAGGCTGAGCGGCGGTGTTCCACAAAGTTATGGGGAAGTGAAAGTTAACAGTTTACTATGTTTTTAAAAAATAAGATATGCCTAAAATCTATTTATTACCATTATCTCATGATATCGGAATAAACACTAAAAAACGTCAAGTAATCGGCTGTATTATTTTTGTTGTTTATCAGCTGAAATACACGTTTTGTTAATAATGCCTTTGTACACAATTACGGAATTACTCAGAAATAATTTCACACACAGAGGAATGAATATAATGTGCAGTAAGTTGAAAGTCTTGTGATTCTGACGGTATGTGTGTAGTTTCTGTAAGTTAAAGGCATTCTGAGTTAAAAAAAACACTAATTAATAAACAATGCAAAATGCCTGCGTCGCTCTCAAAGAGTTTTAATAGTGATATTCTCAGAGTTGTGGTCTCAGCTGGTCTCCAAATAAAATCCGGAGTCCTCTTTGTCCGACTCCATGACAAGACCGAGTATAAATATGACTGAGTCCAAGACAAGACCGAGACTTTAAAAAACTTGTCTGGAGACCAAGACCAGTCTCGAGTCTCCCAACACTGAGTTGAGCAAGATTCTGCTTGTGAGCGTTCCACCGCGTGCTCTGAATTTTGGCAAAAAATAATGCCGTACATTAAGACAGAAGGCGTGGGCCGTGTAAAATCTCACCTCGCACTTTGGACATGCCTGGCACAAGCACTACCTTTCCGACGTCATAAAATATAGTCTAAAATATCGGGCAAATCTAAGCATTGGTCAAGAGCCGATGAATTTAAAAAGAACAATTACCGGACGATTCCGATACGATTTCGATATCATGCATCCCAAATACAAAGTTACCGGAGGGTTGGGGGAAAAAAAAAAAAAAAAAAAATCACGCTTTCCATGCTGAGCTCTCATAAGCTTTAATTAGAGTCTCAGCAACATGAACTTACTATCAAACATGCAAAGTGATCTGCAGGTGTTAGTCCATCTACTCTGTGTTGAGTGGAGTGGAAAGGGATTGGGAGAAAGTCTTTCTGGTGTAAAGCGGTGCATCAGCTGGAGGGTGCGCTGCCCCGTCGAGACGCTGCCCTTCTCTTTGCTGTACCTTTGATAGCGCCATTCATATTTCATGACCAGCGTAATGTCAATGAGTCCAATCCTAATTCCCCCGAGACGCGGCCAGATGGACACAAAGATCAGGTCGGGTGAAGTCGAGCAGGCTTTATAAATATTGGAAGATGTGGATAGAAGTGGGCCGGAGGAGGAGGAAGAACACGTCTGTGATTTCCCGGCTTGCGTTATAGCAAGAGAAGCTCTGCATCAAGGCAGTGTTTCCACTTACACAATTATTATTATTATTATTAGTAGTAGTAGTAATAGTCCTTCACTGTTGGAATGACAATTGCAAAATAAGGGCCTTGGTAATCAACCTTCCTTCAGATGAAAATCCATTAAAAATTCAGTTTTCACATATATTTGCCTTGTTTATTGAATATTTAAGAGCACTCTTATTTGTGCAAAACATTGGCTTATCTGCTTTTCTTCATTTCTACTGTTTTATGATACTAAACACATTTTGGGGACGGACGGGACGGACGGTACCTTGCTCACAAGTACCTCAGTACTACCTTTTACTGGTCTGGGACTTGAACCGGCGACCTTCTGATCGCAGGGCCAACTCCCCATCCCTAGTTGGTAGTGTAACGGTTAGGGTGTGTCCCGTGATCAGAAGGTCATCAATTCGAAGCCCAGACTGATGAAGGTACCACTGAGGCACTCATGAGCAAGGTACTGTCCCCAAACAATACCAGTCTTTAATAAGTTTTTCTCTGTGAGGAGGAGACTGAGATTATTCTGTTATGCTTAAGGAAGTGCTTGACTTAAATACTGACTAAATTATTTAGTATTAAAATAACATCTCAAAAATGAATTCTTTAAACACAGTTGTGTAATTTTGTGACGGTCCCTAATCCTAAAACTCTAAAAGCATCAGGAACACAGAGCTGGTTTTGTTGATTAGCAACCAACACAGCGTACGTTAGCAACCAACACAGCGTACGTTAGCAACCAACACAGCGTACGTTAGCAACTAACACAGCGTACAATAGCAACTAACACTGTTAAAACACGCTTCTCTGCACATTTTTCCTTTTTAAAACACCATCACGTCGTGGTGCCATTTGTTTCCCCAACACGTATCCAACATTAATCCCCCTATTGACGCTTCCTTCTATTTTGCGGTGTGTTTTAATGGAAATGCAGAAAGGCAGAGCATTTTTTGCACCACGAAGGGAAGTAAGTGGTGCACTTACGGGTGGAAAAAGCACTTGGAACCCCAACACATACACACACACACACACACACACAAAGCCAGTTCCGTTTTTAACTAAGGGCCATCGTCGGCTAAACAAAACCCTTGCGGACGAAGATGTTTTTGATAGAAATGGGCCAGCGTTCCTCTGCAACTTTCCAAGCGGGAGTGTTTTTGCTTTTCGTTTGGAAAAAGGTTAACAAAAGACCCCTGGTGAGTTTTATTGGTTTGCAGCACTCAGGAGTTGAGGAGGGAATAGAGAGAGGAGAAGCGAAACGTGATAAATCTGTCCGAGTGCATTCACACACCAGCTCATCTTGTTAATTAGACAGAAAGACTTTAATCAGAAAAGCGCGCGCCCGGAAAACATTCTGGGTAACCGACTCTGCCGGATCTGATTGAAAAGTATACTTTAAACTAATTAAACCTGAGAGAAGGTGTCAAAGGGCGAGAGACTGACACAATTAACCGCAGAAACTTCCTCAACTTCTCATGGTGAAAAATGAATTCAAGGCTTTTCTTTCGGCCTACGCTCCCCCTCCTCCTCCTCCTCCTCCTCCTCGTCCTCCTCCTGCTGTTTTACCGCTCGCTCAGATGACGAATCCCTGCCGATGAATCTTGATTTGATCCCACAATGCAGCAGGACTGCAGTACAACGTGTCATTAGACAAGCTCATCTATCTATCCATCTCTCATTTATCAGATTAAGGATTGTCCTATCTATCTATCTATCTTCTAAAGGTTTTTTCTATCAATCCACCTGTCTATCCATCCATCCATCCATCCATTTATCAGGTTAAGTATTTTCCTATCTGTCGCTCTCTCTCCCTCTCTGCATCAATGATAAATGTTTATTTATGATGTTCTAAAGCATGATTCTTTCTGATGATCTGTCTGTCATTTGTCTGTTTTCAAGTATCTTTTCTCTTTCTATTGCTCTGGCTGTCTATCAACACTGTACGATAGACAGCATCTTTCTATCAATCTGTCCATCTGTCTGCCTTGCTGTCTAACAAAACTATATATTTAAATGCAATGTTCCAAAGTATTGTTTTTTTTTTTTGTTTGCCTAACTGCCTGTATTTCTGTTTATGAATCAGCATACGTGCTTAAGGCATTCTAGAGGTTTCCTTCTCTTAGTCTGTCTGTCTGTCTGACAACATCTCTGTAAATATTATCCCATATTTGGGTAAAAGTTATATTTATCTCTGAAATTATGTTCTATTTATTGATCAGCTAGCGTTAGGTCTGTCTGTGTTCATATTGAGGCATAACACCATTAGAAGGCCTTCAGGTGACCCTGTTACGCTTAATAAACCTAAACGTGTCGGCTGCAGTTTGTTCTAGAAAACACAGAGTTGGCTCTAAATTTCTTCAGCATTCAACTGCAATTAAAGGCACGGCTGACGCACTGTAATGTATGCGGAACTTTCTCCAGCGCTGGGCCTCTGGGCGATATGAGATGTGACAGCAGAAATGACATCTCGCAGCAACTCGGTGCAAAACAATGTCAACAAACTGCCTTCAGATGCAAAACTCACAAGCTTTTTATGTAAACAAAAGAAGAAGCTATTCCTGTTAAACCACGCACAAGCTGTGAGCGCTGGGGACCGACGCAAAACACCACATCGCTGAACGAACAATAAAACACAAGGCAGAGGTGCTGCAAAGCAGGAAACACCAGGTGTGGCTTTAGTCACTTAGGTGAAAAAAAAATCTGAATCAGTATAGAACATTTGATAAAACACAAATCTTAAATGTACAAGCTTTTTCACATACACACACACAGTGTTTAATTTGCTCTGGCAAAATGAGTCATTTCATCAATTCTGAGATAATAAATGAAAATTCTGAGAGTTTAGAAGGATGAGAAAGTAACACATTTTGATGAGTGTTAACATATATAGGCATTTAAGTACTTTTACACAATTATTTTGACTTTGGGAAATGAATTTTAAAGATGGATTTCATGTAAGATCCAAAAAGTTTTCTCAAGCCTGTACCTCAAAATCAGAATGTGCAACTTCCGACTCATCTGTGTCTGTGTGTGAGCGTGTGATATAAAATGTAATGTTTAAACCAAAACCATCTCATATAATACACAATACATACAGTACATACAATGTATGTTCAAATAAAATTGTTTAAAACATCTACTCTTTTTTATTTTCTATATGTTTATGTATACTGTATATGTTATTTAATGTGACCTGTACACTGATTTGATTTGCAGTCTTTGGACAGTTCAGGCTACATTTCTTAAACCTATTTGAACTTTTAAATTGAAAGACATGAGCAAAAAATAACTACTGACTCAAATCATTGGAGAAAAACTTTTTTTGAGTTTGAAAAAGTTACTACTCTTCTTACCTTGTCATGGCCGACGGCAGGGTGGACCGGAAGTAATATTCAGAAGTGAGCAAATACATCCTGGATAAAACCCTGGAACTTACAGTGGCTGAAATCCATAAACATTACTTATCAAAACAGCGAAAGACTACGAAAACACACAAAAAACCCAACAAAAAGCTCCTGAGACAAAGTGGAGCGGCAAGCTACAAACAAACGCAGGTGTAGCACGTGTTAGCTAACAAGGCTAACTGAGGAGGGGGAAGGCAGGATGAGGGCCACTAGAGGTGTGGCAGAGAACTGCAGCGCGGATATGACATTCCCCTCACAGAACTATTACAATTAAAATAAAATAAAAAACAATACGGTTACATTAGAAAAATTAAGTTATCACAAATTGTTGCCTGAAGATGTTTTATAGTTATCTGCAAGTACTGTCCTATTTATTTATTTATTTATTTATTTATTATCTAAACTGCTAAACCCACCAGAGTTAATTTATTAATTCATGACATCATTTAATCATTTCTATTTATTTAATATTTGAAATGCATAATCACAATCACATTTTATTTATTTATTTGTTTATTTATTTGTTTGTTTATTGAACTGCTTAATACCATCAAAGTTTAGTGATTTATTCATGATATCATTTAAACTTTTCTATTTATTTAATAATTGAAATGCTTAATCACAATCACATTTAATTATTTTCAGTATTTTAAGTTTATTTATTCAGTTGGCTATTTATTAATTTATTGAACTGTTTTATCCCAATCAGTTTATTTATGTATTTATTTTTTTATTTATCATCAAAACTCCTTAATACCCTTCAGAGTTTATTTATTTATTCATAACATCATTTAAACATCCGGGTGCTCCAGATTCCTTCCACAGTCCAAAAGCATGCAATATAGATTAACTGATGACTCTAAATTGACTGAGAGTGTGATTGTGTGTGCCCTGTGGTATGTTGGCGGGTGGGTTCCTAGACTTGCCCATAGTTCCCAGGATAGGCTCCGGTCTCCTCCACGACCCCGGTTGTGATTAAACAGTTCAGATAATGAATAAATGAAATTTTAGCAGCTGTGTTTCACCAAACTTTAAGCTGGTCATGGGATATGTAATGTTATGTGATGAATTGCATACATGATGTATACAGAATGACTATTTGCAATACATATTCATGACAGTAAGTATGTGTTAGTAAATAAATACAAATTTTAAAGTATTTAGAGATGGGGAGTGAGAAGATTAAAAGGTCTCGAGAGAGCTAAGTACTTATGAAAAAAGTGACAATGACTCCCTTTGGCTTTTGCGAGAAGCCAAATGTGTTTTTTTACTCATCCGATCCTCTCTCTCTAATTAAATGAGGTGAAACAGCTTTGCGTTGCACTTTTATGGATTTCAATTTTGTCAGCAAGTTTCCAAAGGCACCCATCTGAATTTCAAATGATAAATGTAAATATGAACCCTACTCTTAGAGAAGCAATTACATTAAAGCCCACATTATGGAAATAAAGACAAAAACCTACAAAACATAATTTAATTTTTCTGCGTTGTAGTTCCTCACAGGGATGTTGAGGAAGAGAACAGCACATTTAATTTGGTAATTTTTAAATGCTTAATCTTCACTGAAAGCCAAATTAAGTGAAGCATAAGTGAAATATTTACATAGTCGCAATCTCATAAAACGCTTTTCTCTCTGTGTGTTATTAAATCGGAGCGAAACATTCCCATGCATTTAAGAATATCCCTCTCGCATAAAGCCACAAATGGATTAGAGTAAAACTGAGGGGCAAAAATATATTATATTCAGTGTGTTCGTATTCAAAGCATAAAGGGGAATAAAAGCAGAACTTTTCTTAGACATTGCGAAGAAAGTGCAGCTCAGGTTCAAGGCACAACAAGACTAAAGAAACTCACTTATTGTTAATTATTGTTTAAGAATAAATAATGTAAGGCCGTTGATGGCGGTGTGTTTGGGGCGTTGGGGGAGTTTGGCTCTGAGGTTGGGGGAATTAGCCAGCGTATAGATTACAGCCTGCAGGAACATCGAACCCTCTCTGAAGAATCATTATTTCATCGGACAGAACCGGGGTTATAAATAGCTTCATGAAGTTCTCGGGCGGACCACCTTTTGTTATCAATCCGACCCTATTTGTTATATCGATCACCGCCTCTGTGTGTGTGTGGTGGTATGAGGCGTCTTCAAAAACTCCTGCAAGGTAAAAGCAGATCGGGGTCTTTGAGGTGAAGCAGTTGCAGGTGCTTCTTAAAGTTTTTCTCCTTTTTCTCACTTCTGGCCTTTTGAAGAGACAACAAAAACAGATAAGGTACGGTAGCCGAGAGAGTTCAATGCAATTCAGAATAAAAACAGCCTGCTGCAAAGCAACAAAACATATTAATCTAATGCAAGTGCAACACAACCTAAATGTGACACAACACAACACAAGTGTTTCCAGGAAAGTTTTTTTTTAGGAGGTCACATGCTTTTGGAGAACATGAATTCCTGCACATAATAACTATGTACGATCAAACCACAGCAATCGTTTACATCTCAAATATCAATTTTCACTCACTGGTTTCCACTGCTTTAGCGTCATACTATCAAAAAGGATGTGACCTCCCAAAAAGTCTCCAGGAAATGTGTTGAAAAGTTGTGTTGTGTTGTTACATTTGCGTTGAGTTTTGTCACATATGCGCTGTGTTGTGTCACATTTGCGTTGTGTTGTGTCACACTTGAGTTGTGTTGTGTCACATTTGCGTTGTGTTGTGTCACACTTGAGTTGTGTTGTGTCACATTTGCGTTGTGTTGTGTCACACTTGAGTTGTGTTGTGTCACACTTGCTTTGTGTTGTGTCACACTTGAGTTGTGTTGTGTCACATATGCATTGTGTTGTATTATGTCACACTTGCTTTGTGTTGTGTCACATTTGCGTTGTGTTGTTTCACACTTGCTTTGTGTTGTGTCACATTTGCGTTGTGATGTGTTGTGTCACATTTGCATTGTCTTGTGTTACATTTGCCTTGCGTTTTGTCGTGTCACATTTGCGTTGTGTTGTGTCACATTTGCGTTGTGTTGTATTACATTTGCATTGTATTGTGTTTCGTCACATTTGCGTTGTGTTGTGTTGCGATCGGAAGGTCGCCAGTTCAAGTCCCAAACTGGTAAAGGTACCACTAAGGTACCCATGAGCAAGGTACCATCTCCAAGTACTGCTCCCCGGGTCCTTAGCCGTCCACTGCTCCTTCACGGATGGGTCAAATGCAGAGGTCACATCAGGTTGTGGTCGACTGTGTACTGTTCTGTGGTGTGTTCACTAATTCTTTCTTCCCTCCTCTGCTCATCACTTACGATTCTTCAGCATTGGTGCACACTCCGGCATTTTGCTACTACATCTTGATATTTCATCAGCGCGTCGTTCGATTTTTGCCGGTAGTTTGGAGTTGGGTTTGCTCGGCCGCTTTGCTGAGCTGGTTTTCCACCGCGTGGGGTGTAATTTAGTCAGCTAATGTCTTGTAAAGTGGACGCGGGAGGGTGTTTTGAACAGAGCTGCTTATAATACGTTACAGCTGCACGCTTGATCGAGAATTCATTGTCTGTGTTCCTACAACGTTACAACCGGGCGAAGGAGAAAGCGGAACACACAGATGTGCTCCACGGGGACTCGGGCATCGCCAACGTCAGCAGTTTACACTCACGTCCGCCCCAGCGCCTTTACACCTCCAAACGTGTGTGTGAGGCAGAGCATGAAGGGGTCTGCTGACCGTGTGTGTGGGAGGAGGGTGTGTTTTTAGGTGTGGGTGTGTCCCTATGTGCTAGTTACGTTTAGGTGTGTGTATGCATGCATGAGGGTGTGTGGGTTGTTTGGTGTGTGTGTATGTGGTTACCAGCTCATATTACTACGTATTTTGCGTTCATCAGATATCCGACTTTAAAACAAAAATCATACAACCAAAAACGTTGGGAAGACTTGATTCTAAAATGCACTGGCAAATCAGTAGTGTTGTAGTATTAAAGACCAGTTTTTAAAAGTCTCGGTCTTGTCTTGGACTCAAACAAAGAGGACTCTGGATTTTATTTGGAGACCAGTCGAGACCACAATTCTAAGAATATTACTATTAAAACTCTTTGAGACCGACGCAGGCATTTTGCGTTGTTTATTAATTTGTATTTTAATAACTCAGAATCCCTTTAACTTACAGAAACCACACACATACCGTCAGAATCACAGGACTTTCAACTTACCGCACATTATATTCATTCCTCTGTATGTGAAATTATTTCTGAGTAATTCTGTGCACAAAAGCTGAAGTAATTGTGTAAAATTATTTACATTATTCATTATGTAAATGTGTGTTAGCGCTAATGACTCTAATATGGAACGCCATCATGCACAAAAATATACTTCTCTTCCAGAAAGACCAAAAGCCAAAATGAGTCCAAATCCACTTTTTCTACTTTATAATGTTAGAGAGTAATCAATGGGGAAAATAAATATAAAAATGTACTATTTGTTGTGAAATAATTTTATTCTGTATCCAGATAGATACCAAATGGATAAAGAAGTGTTTCTGTCTGGGACTAACCTTATTTTTCTTCACTAAGCCATAGAATGTCTCTGTATAATAACAACTCTGCAAGCCAATAACACAGTGAGTTTGGTCTTGAGGAGTGTTCACTGAGGTTTGTTGAGTTTAACATATGATGTGATCAGTTTGAATAACTGCTTCCAGTGAAGTGATTTCCTCATTATAGATATGTAAGAGAGGAATATTGAATAAACATCTTTAATGTTGCTTAAGCTTTGCATGTTCCACTTATTTGTCATGTGGTGTAACATGTGCATTGGTCTGGTCTCGGCCTGGTCTCGGTCTCAGCCCTTCAGAGTCTTGGTCTTTTCTCGGTCTCGGTTTAGGTGGTCTTGTCCCCAACTACAAAGCAGGTCTTGAAGCAGGTCGTTTTGTAGTTTTAAAATCAGAAACTTCAGGACTTGAAATCCGTTTATGTTTCAGAGTCAACAATGTTATGAACCCAAGGTACACGGACTGAGGAAGAATGACACATAACTTAAGTACAGTAACTAAAAGTCAGTACCTCCAGAATTTTGCAGGGCTTTTTGAGATTGTTATGGACTAAAATGCCTGATTTTGTGGCAGTTTTTCTAAAAAAAAATTCAATGAAAGTTGCAGTGTATGTTAGGTGTTTTGTTGCAATAAAGTTGCGGGAGCAAATGAAAGTTGATGAAAAATTTGTGACTTTGTCTTCCTTCATAATGATTCTTTAACAATCAGTTAAAATGAAGGAAACAAAACCACTATTATTTTTATTAACCATTAATCATTTAGCTATTTTTGAAGGTAAATGTGAGCCGTTTTTATCACACACGTTTCCTGCATCTTCTAAATGTAACAAGGAAGTGAGTGTGCTGACCGATGGTTCAACATTTTGCAGGAAACGACAATGATTGGTTGTAATGAATTTGCCGTGATTGGCTGAATTAAGTTAATAGTTACGATCGCAACATTGCAAAATCCTGGAGAGTCTGAAAAGCCTAGATATCCAAAAATGTAGGGCATAAAAGTTCAGTATAAATAGCTAAAAATTTTACTTTTACTTCTTACAACTTCTTACTTTCCACGTTACCTCACCAAATCACAGCTCATATCACCACGTACTCTGCATTCATAAGATTCCCAACTCTAAAACATTTTTATTTGGATTTTTGATTCTAAAATGCACTTAAAATATTTTTTACATTTTTTTTAAAATCAGAAACCTGAGTCAAGACTTGAAATCCACAAGGTACACGGACTAAGAAAAAATGAGATATAACTTGTGGTGGAACAGTGTGTGTAAAGAAGCATAAGGGAGAAAGAAAGGGAGAGAGAAAAAGAGGAGAAGAAAAACGAGTAGCTGGGAGGAATGAGGCCGAGATGTGGCTCGGCAGAGATACTTAAGGCAGGCACAGAGAGGGACGGCGGAACGCGTGGGAGCATAAAATTGCTATTGGCAAAATAATTCCATCCGGGTGAGGCAAGAAGTAATTCTAACTTCAGACGGGCTGCAATAAGGCTGTCTGTTTTCTAAATGTATTTATCTCAATCGTTTTGCTGTCTGGCAGCTTGTTTTTGCTGCAGAACCAGAAGAAAACAGGCTTGTGCCATATTGGATGCTGTGCAGTTGGACGTTGAACGGGCAACGCATAATATTCCTGCCTTCAGTGAGTGTGTCACTCTGATTTGGATATGCGCTTCCACTTTAAAGCACGATGGAATTCTTTATGGCATATCATCACTGTGCTTTCTTTCTGGCCCCGGCATCGGAGTCTGATGGAGGTTTCTGTAAAATTAGCAGCATTTTCAACTCCATCATCTCCAACTATGAAAAATAAATGATGTCAGAATTCTCACTCAATAATTTGGGATTGAACGCTAAAATGTTACTACAGCTTCTAATTAATGTCATTACAAATAAAATTCATTCATTACCTGGACAGTTTAATGCATATTGGGGTTGGATAAGGACCTATCCCAGGACTAGCTGCACAAGGCAGGAACCGACCCTGGGGTGCACTTCCCAAAAGAATATTTGTTAACTACATTAGCAACTAATATAGTGTACATTAGCAACTAACATAGTGTTCATTAGCAACTAACATAGAGTACATTAGCAACTAACATAGTGTTCATTAGCAACTAACATAGTGTTCATTAGCAACTAACATAGCATTGCGAACATAGTTAGCAACTATACTTTTGGGAAACGCATCCCAGGCCGAGCTGACTAAAATAATCCAAATCCCAGGTGTGAGGAATCTCCCCAAAATGAGTGAACGAAATGAATGCTAAATGAAATCCCTGTAAATGGAATGCAGCTCTTCCACTTGCTTCCACCTTTTATAAATGACAGCCAAATATGTAAATTATCTGTAAAAAAAAAAAATCATATTAATGGGGTAATAATTTTATATTATTTGCGTCCCTATACCTGGGAGGCTTAGATACAGATTTTCAATTTGTGACTTGCAATGCTGATAAACAGTACAGGCAAAGAACAACGTGGTGATAATGATAATGTTGAAGTATGATAAGCAGCTGCTTATCTAGATCTCTAGAGTAGCTTCACATTCCCTAGCTTACATCACATCACATTCCCTAGCTTACATCTACACTACGTAGAGGATTTTAACTGTATACAAAATGCTCAAAATTGTAGATATAAACTGATCATGACCATTAACAGATGTCCAAATCCTTATGCTTCATTCCATCATCTTTACGCTAACTGTCTAATATATCCACTCATTAGCGGGTGCCGTAGTAACCAGGTAATTAACCTTAACCTGTCAGTAGTCGTAATGTTATGACTGGCCCTCGGCCCCCCGATCAAGACCCTGGCCCCACTAAACATCATTGAAACAGTATATTCTTCTGTTACTGTAAAAATCTGATAACACAAGTCCACTTCAATGCTCAGGATGCAGGAGCATTGTAACGTAGGAGGATTTCAGACAGCCCTTATGAGGAGCGTACCATTTCTTAACCATTTCTTCAGTGTTTGCTAGAAGCAGCAACTTGCTCATTCAGTCTCATCCAGTGACTGGTTGGTTGTTGTTGTCTGTCATGGCGCTGTTTGACGTGTGCTGGCAAAAGTAAGTAGCAGTTATTTACTGGTTAAAAATCTCTTATTTTACAACCTTCGTGTTCTTGTTGTAAGTATTTGGTGTACAGATGCAAGCTATCGTTGAATTATTCACCACTGTCTTTAAGAGGCTGCTTCAGTCAACGTTAGTCAGCTGAGCTAAAATCATTTTCTGAGCAGATCAACCCTCTATGTTTTTGTTCTCATTTTGTCATGAATAAATCAAACCCTAATGTGTTAAGTGTTAACCTATTATACGATGTGGGAGACGTGTGCATTAGTGCAGTAGATGGTCATGACTTCGAAAGACTTGTTCTTGGACAGTCTGATCTCCTGATTGAGGAGGCGTAATTCACACTCTGATTTCATGGTTTCATACAATTACACACAATGCATAGACTTTATGCATCAAAGCTAAATATTACACAAGTGCAATCAGTCAATCAATGGCTACTGATTGCAATGTTAACCAACTCTGAAATATTTGTGGAATATTAAAATAGTGTATTAATAAGAGTTTAATATTTGTTATATTATTATAGTAGTAGTGCCATGCATTTGAGAACAACACCACCTCTAAAACAGGGTGGTATTAACAAAAAACAACGCACGTAACTTGCATCACAAAAACTTTTGATGTTGCCGAACAAAACTTTGCAGAACTCCCCCTCATGTTTATAGAGGGTTATGAGAAGGCATCAGAGTAAACATCTTAATTTCATCACTAAAGGATATCGGATAATCAATTGCCTTGTGTTTGCAACCTTCAAGTAAATATTAATTAAAAACTCCTCCCGGATCCTGTCACGTACTGTATATTGACAGTAGTGCAGGAAGATGAAACATAATTTAATCATTGTTCCAGGTTGTTTACAGTATTGACGCTTTGCATATCTCAGGGGGATGTAAACAGACACGCTGGTAAACCCCAGCTATGATCGGGCAATATAGGATTCCAATGGTTTGTTCAGGACAAATTCTGCTTGATAGATGATGTCCTTGAGTATACTCTGTGTGGATAATTATGGGAATTGATTATGAAATAAATAAGTAAATAAACAAATAAATAAGTAAATAAATTAATTAATTAATTAATTTAAAAGATTCAATTTAATTGGACATTTTTTTAAATAAATAAGGAGGCATTTAAATAAATAGGTAAATACATGAAATGTTTTTAGTCAATTTAGTAATTTATATTTTAGATAAACAAGAAGGTATTTACATGAATAAATATGTAAATAAAAAGAAAATATTTTAATTTCAAAATAATTACAATAAAAAATAAATGAATAAATGAATATGGTTTTAATTTGATTATGCAAGTTTTAAACAAATATGAAAATATTCAAATATAGATATGTAAATAAATAAATGTTATTTTTATTTCAATTTTAGTTTCTGAATTTTAAATTAATAAGAAGTTATTTGAATGAATAAAGAAAATATTTTTTATTTCAATTTTTAATTATTTTAATTTTTAATAATAATAATAATACACACAATAATAATAATAATAATAATAATAATAAATTGTTTTTAAACAAGTAAACAGAATGAAATGTATGTAAATATGCAAGTTATAATTCAATATTTAAAAGTCATCTTGCCATGATTCAGATCAAATAAATTATATTGAGCTACAAATAACTGATAACAAATGATTGAATCTAAGTCATTATTATGTTGCTATTAAATTAATTAAATAATTTAAATTATTTACATCATCTAGGTTGCATCATGGACATGTGCAGAATATATAGAGGCTATAAAAGGAAAACAGAAATTGAAATGTTCTATTTTTTGTAGGATCATGGGCAGTAATAATGGGAAATGATGGTTCATTATGGGTGAAGTTGCACTGCAATCACCGGGATCGGGGTGGTGAGCGAATCATGTGGGTTTCATTTCCCTGCGAGGGAGCGGGAGATCTCTCTGTAACGGCTGTAATTGTAATATCCAATATTAAAGCTGCAAGATCTTGACAGCTTACAGTCCGGTCTCTGACCTGTGGAGTAATTGTACATTTTTGAGGACTCGCTTCTAACACCCAGCCCTATTGTGTGTTACAAGGAGATTGTGAAGGTCTCGAGGGGCGCGAGACTCGAGATGAAGCACTTTAGTGTCTGGCAGAAGAGCTTTAGAGGAAAGAAAGAAAGAAAGAAGAGAGAGGGAAGATGATTCTTTTCCCCACAGAGTTCACTGTGTTACACCATTCCTTTCCCTGCTAATTATTTATTCTGCAGTTGAAATGAAGCTTTGCTGTCTTTATCTACACTATTCCTGTTGCCCGTGTCTGTACAGAGACTCACAGGTCTTTTATGTAGTTGTGATGATTGAACGATTGAGCGCTGCAGGTCGGATGCATTCATGAAACATCTATAAAAAGAGGGGGCAGGGGTCGGAGAACAAGGAGAAGAGGAAAGCAGGTGCTATCAGAAACCAGACACAGACATGACTTAAAAATTGGGATAAATATAACAAAAATAGGGGCGGCATGGTGGTGCAGTGGTTAGCGCTGCCGCCTCACAGCGAGAAAATCCTGGGCTCGAGACCCGGGTGGACCGAAGGGCATTTCTGTCTGCATGCTCTAAAATTTATTCAATACTGTTCAATTTTATTGTCATTGTCACAAAGCGCTTAACATATAACCAGCCCAAACCCCCAATAAGCAAGCCTGAGGCGACAGTGACAAGGAAAAACTCCCCCTAGCAGGAAGTAACCTTGAGAGGAACCAAAACTCAGAAAAGGACCCCATCCGACCAGGGTGCATGAACATTTAATACACAAGTAAATGTTAGTTCAGGATTAATCATTTTTAAAGAAGTGAAGATATAAAAATAGTCCGGAGGACACTTTTGAATCCTGAGTTGTTGCTGGGGCTGCTTGCTAAGATCCAGGCAGTAACATTAAGCTAAAGTTAGTTCAATATTAAATTAGGATTTGGTTCATATAGTCCATATAGTCCAAAAAAGGTCAGGCTGGCACCAGAAGATGGAGAATGAATGGACCTCGGCCTATCCGTAGACTATGGACATGAGGCAGGAACTAACCGTGGGCGGGGCGTGCACACACACAATCACACTGACATCTACACCTTGTGGGGCCAATTTAGATTCAACAATCAATCTAAAGTGCATGCTTTCGGACAGTGGGAGGAAATCAGAGCACCCGGAGAAAACCCACGCAAACACGGGGAGAGCATGCGAACTCCACACAGAAAGACCCCACAGCTGACCGAAGATCGAACCCAGGACCTTCCCGCTATGAGGCAGGAGTGCTAACCACTGCGCCACAGTGCCGCCATATTTTATGCATACACTTTATTCTTACTCTTCAGTTTCTTGTAAGATTTTTTTAAGTTCAATTTAAGTTAACTTTTTTTTAATTCTAAATTCTAGTCTTTGATTTGCTAAGTTGGATTGTTTGCTTTGGATTGTTCAGAGTTCATGCTCAGGTACTTGTATGGCTTTGTACATGACAATTAAAGGATCTTGAATCTGTAATCAAAAACAATTTAGTCTTCTAGTTACTTTTCAGCCATTTATATTTGCTAAATAATTATTCTGCATTTTTCTAATCCAGCTTTTATCATGAAATCAAATAAACAATGCATGTTACTTCCACCCCTGCACTGTGTTGACACTCAGTCCAGCTTCCGATGCATTTCTAGACATTGTTGCTTGTCTTTTGTGGGGCACAAACAAAAGGTGATGAAGAGCACTGGGAGGTGATGAGGATGAGACACACTGAGAAGGAAGGAAGGAAGGAAGGAAGGAAGGAAGGAAGGAAAGAATTAAGGTGTGCAACCCCCTGACCTTTGTGCACTCATGCCCTATCGAAGTCGTCCTGCAGCTTCCTCACTGCTGGTATTTACATTAACATTTCAATACATCCTGCCTGGTCAAAGATAAAATATTCATATGACCTTTTGGGAGAAAGACTTACTTAAATGCTGTCATGTCATTTAACCTTAAAAAAAGGAAAGGTAAAGCGTAGGGGGGCGGCACCGGAGGAGCGTCTCTCATTATCGAGTTGGAGATGGAGAGGGAGCTGGCGTATTGGCTCTTTTCTCTCCACTTCCAAAATTTGGTAGGTCATGAAGATAAACAAGACACGACTAATTACAATGCACAAACACACGTTTGCAGACACACACTCACACTAACACACACACAGGGAGGTAGTCAAACAAAAGCGAGACCCCCACATCTGCTTGGAAGGGAAGCAAAATGGATGCGTGCCCTTTGGGTCGCTGGCAAATGAATACTGTTGACAGAACAATTAGCATTTAAAAGGAAGAATAACCTTTGCTCAATACATCATTTTTATTGCAGTGGACGCTCATTTCCACCAGAAACAGCAGTGCTCTCCCTCCCTCTCTCTTCTTAGAGAGAGAGAGAGAGAAAGAAAGAAAGAAAGAAAGAGAGGGAGAGAATGTGATAGCCGCTGGCTCAGGTGACATGGTTACCCTTTAATGCGGTAATTCAGGCCCATGGTCCAATGGGATAAGGTGGGCGGAGGAGGTTTTGTCTCTGCTGGCAGCGCCATGACCAACTTATTCCTGCCCTACACATGTGCACACGCCTACGTGCCGTCAGCCTCCTGGGTGTAATTCAGACATTTCTCGTTTTCCCTTTTTTCCTCCTCACGTCAACCACCAAGTTGAACGAGACAAGCAGCCCGATTAGACTAACGCGCTACACTGAGACTGTGAGGCGGTGAGGAGAACAAAAAAGATGTGGAGGGCACTTTTGTGACGGTCCCTAACTTCTACACATCAAACGTTCCTAAGGAAGCCACTTTTAAAAGGCAGCTTTTCAAGTCGATTTTGGTAAATGTAGTGAAGCTACTGAAAGTGAAAGTGATTATCTGTCATTGTGAACACAGCACAGCACACAGTGCACCACAACCAAGGTGTGCATCCTAACCACTAGGTCACCACCACTCCAACTAATACAGTAGTTAAGTTAAACTACAAACTAAGGAGAAAAAGTAGCTAACTACGACCAAGCTATTTCATAGACACAGACACTCCGACTCCATCTCGCAGTTGTCAAGAGCATGAAGCTGTTTTTCAATAAGTGTGTATGAACACAGTAGTCCATCAGATGCCACTTCTGCCAAATCAACACCAATCAGAAACACGAGGTCGTTCAAAGTAAGTGTCACTGTAAAGCAAGAAAAATAATAGTTTTTCTTTTTAAACAATGTAATGTTTTGTTAAAAACAAATAGTTACTGGAAAAGCTACAGTGTATTAAAAGTAGCTTCATTACTGACAAGCTACTGAAAATAAGTAGTTAATGCAGAAATATAACCATCACTCATTTTCACATCCCATCAATAATATAATATGATATCGCCATGTGGGTCAGAGTGGTCGCTCTATTAGTTTTAAGATTGTAGATTTTCATATTTTTGTGTTTCTAAAAGTTATGACAATTTGTTAAATAAATCTGTGTATCGGTACATTAGTTCAGAAATTAACAAGCCCATAGCCTCAATCCAAAATAAAAACATGGGTTAGACATACTGTAATACATATTGTCATGACACTTCATGTTGAACAGGAGTTCTGTTCTTTAAAACAGAAGATTGTTTTGTCATTTACATGTCTGGATGAGCTCAGGCATAAAGCTGTCAAATAATGTTTTAGTTGATTTTTGTGATATGAATTGAAGTGTATGTGATAAATCAGCATATGATATTGTCTCTTGATATTATCAATTACTGGCTCAATTCAAAATCATATTTTAGCAGAGTTTGTGATATCGGCAAACACTGAATTATTGTCTGATGAATCAACATAATACTGTATTGTAATGAAACCTGTAATCTGCACTTCTAGTTCATCAGTGGACTGGCACCAGGAAGTCATAATCTCAGCTTGTCCTTTTCATCCAAGATTGTATATGTTTCTGCATAGTTTCTACCCAAACCAGGCTATGGTTTTAAATTTGCATCAAAAAGCAAAAAGACGTGGAGAAAACTTATCCTCTGCCATCCCTTTTTCCTCTGTATGATGTTCATAATGTGAAAACGTACATCTGTGAAATATGTGAAGTCTCTCATCCCGGCTCTGCAGAAGCCAGATCTGTAGTTTCTGGAGATCTGTTAGTGTCATGACACGCTTAGTGCTCGGCTTCTGAGAGATGAGCTGATATTTCACGGGGCGTGTTAGTGCTTGGTGTTACTCTGCTGCATGAGGCCAGGTAGCGGGGAGGACGTCAGTCTGTCAACGAGTTCAAAGTTTTCATTTCCCTCAGTTTACTACAACTTTGGATAAAAAGAAACTTTTCCTAACAGTAGGCCAGCGTTGTGGAAGCCTGCTGAGTTAATGCCAGGTTGAACAGGACAGACATTAGGGAAAAACAAAGGAGTAGGGAGACACGTATTCAAGGGGAGCCCCACTTTTATTTTCATGAAAAGATTATCTACATTAATAAGAAAATAACAAGGGGCTTCATTCAGTAATCATTCTTAAGGAGAAATTTGTTCCAAAAACCCACTTATGCAGTTCTCATAAAGATTCTGACCTTTACTGTTTTCTTATTTATGGTTTCTTGTTAGGTAAGAACAGAATCTACAAATGCTGAAGAGCAAAGCTTATTGCACACAAATTATTGGGTTTTCTACAACTATACAGTTGTGCAATAGTTTACTATTGAAATGTTTCTTAAAAACAAATTTAAGGAAAGATATTAACAAACATAAAATGTCAACAATTGGGGTCCAAACCAAAGTTGCAAAAAAAGCACAAAAGCAGTTGATGCTGTAAGCATTGAAGAAAGCACTCAGTGAGTAAGAGCATCTGCTAAATGCCATAAATGAAAATAAATGAAATGAACTGTGAAGACACTTATACAAGGACAAGAACCCCAGAGTTATTATGTAAAGTGATTATTAATAAAATAATACGAGAATAACAAGTTATTTCTCACAGCATAACCTCACATCATGATAACACACAGGTTGGACTAGAGAGGTCTTAAGGAACACAAAGGACTGTGTAGACGCAAGGTCTAGTTTAATTATTTTAAATGAAATTATTGATGTTAATTATAGAATAACACTTCATCGCTTGCATGAGTGCCTCCTTTAAATTAAATGAGCAAAATCAACAAATAGACCCGTACATGATGGCTCTACTCCATGAATAAATGGACAAAATCATCTACAAAAAGATGACACTGAAGTTCAGGTTTGATGCCGAGGTTAAAGGCTGTGGCACATCTTACATCAATTTATGAGAAATCCAACAAAATCATCCTCTAAACTGCAACAAATGTAGCATGATATCACGTCATGCAGATTTCCTCTTGTGAAATGTCAGCCGGATGTCAAGCTGCGGTGAGCTGCCAGTTTGTCAGCTCACCTCAAAACCCAGCAACACGTTAAAATCTTGTAAAACCTTCAGTAACTTGTGAAACACTTCAGTAATGTTACAGAAAACATAGTTCATTCTGGTAGAGCCATAGGTTTTATCTGAATTTTATTATCAGCCAAATACATTCTTTGTCCAAACTGCTCAGGACTGACACACCAATTCTGTGTGTGAGAGAGTGTGTGTGTGTTTATGTGTGAGATTGTTAATGGGCATGTCTGTAATTTGAAGTACTGGCCTATTGTCTAGCCTTTGGCAATATTGTAGAGACAGATGGATGGATAGATGGACGGACTGATAGATAGATAGATAGATAGATAGATAGATAGATAGATAAGGCATTTATTATTAACTCTTACTTTAGTGATTTAAAATATTAGCTCTTCTATTTGCGTATCACAACTGCTACAGACTGAAAATATTTCTTACATGATTTCCACTATGATATGAGTTTCACACTTTATCATATTTATGATTATTAACTCAATATAGCACTGTGTAATTTTGACCTTTCCACCTTGTTAAAACCTTGAAATAAACATGTCAACAATAAATAGCAGAATCCCCACTTCTCCGTGACGGAAGATATATCACTGTGTGTTTATAATTGAGTGATAAAATGCTAGAGCCATCTGTTTTCAACCTACACAGTGAATTTATCTCCACAATTTCTTTCCTTCTCTCTCTCTCTCCCTCTCTCTCTCTCTCTTACTCTCTCACCATCCTCGTCTTTCTGTTTTTTATCTTTTCGCATTCTGAGCGTGTGTGTGTGTGTGTGTGCATTTCACATCACAGTACACACATCAGATGTGATGACAGGTCGGTGAGCGTTTTTCTCTCGCTCTGTGCGGTTGATGTACTTGACCACACATTCGAGGGCCGGACCTCTAGCCTTTTAAGACTAGATGTTTTAGTGAGGAGTCTGCACTAAAGTGAAATTTGACAGCATGGCCGAGCGTGATGTCTTATTCCAGGAGACAGTGGTATATTCACTGTGTTTTTGCTCCACTGCTGTGCTTGAGGTCCTGAACTAACATTCAGCATTTTACAGATCATTCTTCTGCCTACTTCTCTTTGAGTTTTTGGTATTATTTTTTTACTCATTGCTTTTCATTATTTAATTATTTAAGCGAGTTTAAGTAACTATTTGTTATTGTGAACACATCACAGCACAGCATAGCAAACAGTGAACCACAACCAAATGTGATCTCTGCATTTGATCCATCTGTGAAGGAGCAGGGAGCTGCTCTTTCTCATGAGTACCTCAGTGGTACCTTTATAGGTCCAGGACTTGACCAGACAACCTTTCGATGGTCAACTCACTAAGTGTTACGTACCAACTGATTGTATGAGTACTGTCACATTTAGGGGAGACAAAGTGACATCAGATTAGGGAAAACAATGACCAAGATTGACCAAGCAGAACACAATTACTCCCGCTACTCCAATCAAGATGATTTTGGATTGGCTGAATTTGCGTTAATAGTTGCAATCATAACATCATGAAATCCTGGAGGGTCTGGTTATTGGAATAGTACTTGAATAGAGATATAAAATTCTGTCTTTTTACTCGTTTCTTCAGATGGTGATGACAGATCTTTCCTCATCTGTTCTTTCATCTCAACTTTTGTTCTTTAACAACTGTCTTTTTTGCTTTGGGCATTCACATCTCCAGAACACATTCAAACATTTAGAAACGCATCTGTAAAAATTCTGTGTAAGCAACAGAAAGCCAGAGAGAAAGATGTCTATTTCAACCTTTTTCTGCGTATTTTACCCTGTCAGACACTGACAAATGTCTTCTTTTTCACAGTTTGGACTCTTTTCGGGAAAAAAATCTTTGCAGTTGGCCAGTTCTCAAATTGGCAGGTCCAGTATTTCCCATCTTTCATCTCTATTTAGTCTTCACCGCAGAGATTGGGATCTTCTCCCTGGTTGAGAGATCACCAAAATAGCCTGCCTTCCAATACTTCTCTGACAAAATATGTAATCACCCAGACATGAAATGCTATAAACCCAAAGCGCTCTCCCCCGCGTTCCCCTTCACTCTTTAGCCTAACATGCTATAAAATAAGTAAATACGGTTAGGATAAATCCAGCCGCTGTAAAGCTGTCCCTTTTTTGTGTATTTAATTTCACACATATTTGCACAGGAAAATTACATTTTACTTATCTAATATAGCCAGGAATCCTGGGTAAAGATCTGGGCTGTGGATGTGTATGGGGATATTGGGCCACTGTTATGTGGTTCTCACCTGGCTGCACACAAAGACATAAACTGGCATGCAACACTTCATCAAGAAGTTCTTATACAACGATCTGAATTGAACTGAAACCTGAAATCAAAGCTTTAACTTTAATTCTGGGAAAGAATAAACAAAATTTATAAAGCTATAAGTTGGGGGCATAATGGTCAAGGACTTGGCCTTGTGAATGGAGGGTCACTGATT
Organism: Distichodus sexfasciatus; assembly: GCA_032718565.1. NCBI lineage: Eukaryota > Metazoa > Chordata > Actinopteri > Characiformes > Distichodontidae > Distichodus > Distichodus sexfasciatus. Next base: position 634,871 of record JAVGVS010000225.1, on the reverse strand, counting down.
CAAGTCCCGGACCGGTAAAGGTACCACGAGAAACGGGAACAATATCCACAAAACAGAAACGTGAGGTAGCACAACAGTGGATCGACAGACACAAAAGGGAGGGATGTCCCTAAATAGCTGGGTTGGGTTGGTACTTTTAAAGGTACAGACTGAATGATGTTGGTGCTACCCAGGATCGGCTCACGTCAAATCAAACGGTGCCAAATTTTGGTACATTCATGCATTCATCAGCAACTGCGTGCAGGAACTCAGCGGGACACATGGAACTGGGTGAAAGGTTTAAATTAATCAGCAGTTATCTTAGCGTTTCAGTGCAATTCACATTTAGAGATACAGTTAGAGCTACAGCTGCAACTACAGCGCCTGCACCGACAATCACCCCTGCAGTCAGCATCGACATCAAGAATGTCACATCAATTTCCACTGCAGCTTCAGATAATTAGTGATCTATCTTTTCTAGTTATTGATCTGGGATAGTTTTAATAAAACTGTAATAAATTTATATCGTAGTTGTAACATAAGAACAGCAGCTTGTGAGACATTTGAAATTATTTTGGGGCTTATTTATTATTACTGTATTTTTATGTTGATACAACCATGTATTACAGATTCAGAGCAAGACAAGTACCAGTGAGTATCAGGTATCGGTACCAGTACAGACGTGAAAGGTACCCAACCCTACTAATTGGGAGCTAATCAAACTAAAACAGATCAGCTACCACTGGGCAGTTGGTAATGTAACAGTTAGGGAGTTTTCCCCGTGATCGGAAGATCAACGGTTCGAATCCTGGTCCACGGTTTTAATAAAGGTACCCCTGAGGTACTCATGTGCAAGGTACTGTGCCTAACCACTGCTCTCATGTGCTGCCAATGTTCTGTCTATTGGTCCACTGTTTGTGTAATTCAAAAATGAAAAGATTTCTGCCATTGGTTTTGTGGTCATTGAGTCTATTGCTCAAAAGTACCTCAGTGGTACCTTTACCGGTCCATTACCAAACCGGTGACCCTCAGATCGTGGGCCCAACTCCATAATTGCTTCTTTGCAGATGGGTCAAATGCAAAGGTTACATTTGGTGCACTGCGTGCTTTGTTCACAATCACAAATAATCACTCACATATTGTCTAAGTCAGTGGACATGATGTAAAGTCTACTTTTTAAGGGATGTGTTAAGCATAATCCTATAATCCACGTCTAAATCAGGCTTCAGTCAGGTTACCACCTGCACTGGAGGTACCAGTAGACATTTGAGCCAAACCTGAGCCAAATCACTGAAAAATTTAGTGTTTCAAAGTTAAGGTTTACAATATAGTTTCCAGATTCATTGACTGTAGTAACATCCAGCTCTAATTTTTTTTGTTTGACGTTCAATTTGCAGAACACGGTTTCACTAAAAATGTTTCAGCCTTACTGCCATCTGGTGCATCAGTAAAACAAACGGCAGCATTTAGACTTGGAGCAGGATATATTCAGCGGTGCAAGAAGCCCGACAAAAGCGCAGAGGCCCGTTTTGAGATGTGCGATCGAGCGTTGTGTGACAGGGTCAGGGCCTCTACCTGCACGATAAAAGTGAATGCCTCTTTTCTTTTGGTGGGCTGTTTGCAATTGCAAGTCGAAATCGAATGCACATCACACACATCCGAGTGTCTCTCTCTGGGTTCCCTGTGATAGAGAGAAACTGCTATGGAGAGAGAACGTGTTGAAACAACAGGAGCTCCTTGGCCTCCCCACGGAGAGTGTTATGAACTTGTCTAGTAGAGTGAATTGGAAGACCCAGGGCTAATGCAATATTTATTATTCTCTCGGTGTCAGCGCCGACACAAACAATGTATAACGGATCAAAAATCTCTGCTAAATGTGTCTTCTCATAAGCCCTGCCCGTGGCTCGGCTCCCTGCTCGCGTTGGCACGAGGCTTAATTGCAGGGGCATTGGTTAGACGTAATGTCATATCACAATAGTCGTTCAGTCCTGATAAGTTCTTCATTCGGTCTGCGTATCTATGCTGTTCTTCTGCTCTTTTATTTTTTGCCTGAAGTGAGTTTGGGTCTTCAAAGGGAAGGAGAACTTGTTTTGAACTACCGGCAGGTTTGCTTTCCCCCCAACCTTTGTTATACTAATCATCCCATGGGCAAAAGGCGTACATAACAAAGGATAGAACAACAGGCCGTTATCTGGAAAGAAAAACAGGGAAAATAGATATCCCCATTGTGCATAATTTAGCCCTTTTCTCATTCCTTTTCCCCCAGTTTCCCCCCACCTCCTCTCTGATACAGAGGGAATGAAAGCAGCAGAGTGGATGGAGATGATTCTCTCAGCAGCCCTCAGTCGCTTCGGGTTTGATGTTCACTATGTGCTTTCGGGAAGCCAGAGACTGAAAGTCTTCATGGCGCCATGGCCTTTTGGCATTCGACACATTATTTCATCAAACGTGGCAAACAGGGACTCGGCATGGGCTTACAAACAGTTTGTTTGCCATCATCTTCTTCAGCTTTTTTCCACAAATTGAATTTTGAATTTCTGGTCTTTCTGACAGCATTTGAGAAAAATTTAATTTTTTAGCTAGCACCGAAACTTGACCGGGAGTTGGTCCAAGACCAGGGGCTGTTTTTTAGCTTTGCAGCAGTGCCGGCATGGAACTGACCTGCCCTTTCTTGAAGTCCACCCCTGCAGCTCCCGTACCATGCTCAAGGTCATGGGATGCTTTTTTTGCCCAGGGTTTCGGCCGAGTCGGGAGTCCACTCCGCTCTTCCCCTTGCTGCTTGCATTTATTTATTTTTCTCCGACTTGTCTTCGTCCGTCTCTCGAGACGGCTGAATGTCAGAGGGCCGCTGGCCGAAGGGCCTGAGGGAGCTGCCGTGAAGCCGTCGATGTGTTGGGGGAGTTTCGGCACCAGACGCCCCGGGTCTGAGGAGGTCATGCGGATGGAGGGGTGACTGCTCGTCCCAATTCTGCGTGCCTCCCTCACTCCCTTCCTCCAATCCATGTAGCCCGAGAGTCTCTCATTCTCCCCTGAGGGAATGATGGTCTGATTTAACTCAGGCTTTTGCTTCGGTGAGCAGAGACCAGCTCTCAGCCTCTAGGTCAAACCATGAGCTCATCCAGCTGCTTCACTGAAGCTTTTGACAGTCACGTGACACAACTTTGCTGGAGAAAATTGCAGGTGCACTTAGTTCCACCTCCTATTTGCTCTTTATTTTCGCTTCACTTTTTGAGCCTTACATGAGAAGTCCTTACAATACAAGAGGCAAACAAGGTCATAATTAATTCATTTTGCCTAGGTCTCAACATTACAACGCTACTGTTTCCAACGGTTCGATGTAACATTACCCTTTGTTGCAGGAGTGACTTTAACCTTTACATCTTTCCTCGTCTTAATAAATAAATTAATAATGCCAAGGCCTTTAGATGCAGAAAATCCGAAATCTTTCTTGCACTAGAGTGTCTGGGCTTTTATTCTTCACACATCCCAAGCATGTCAACACACACCACGCCTGTTTTGCTCTTGCCTTTGTTTTTGGAGAATAAATCTTCTATGTCTCGACTTTATTGAGAACGCCGGCACGAATTGTTGTCCTCCAAGGTCTTTTTTTTCCACCGCTATGTTTCTAGAGACACTGGTGCCTACACAGCTCACTATGGCAGTGACAGCTTGATGTAATGAAAAGAGTTGAAATAAACAACAAAAATTTATATTGAACTCCTCATACTTTCCTTCAATGTTTTAGCGATTCACACAGTGCCTATGGAATCTCGAACAGGAATTAATCTCTTTTGCACATCGGGGGAGATCAGAACATTGTGTGATTTCTTTGTGAAGTAAACCTTAAGAAATGTACTGTTTGTGTATTTGTCAGATTGAGATGCGGTTTGATGCAGCAATGTGGCAGGTTTCGCAGACAGATGTATCTGTGATTTATCTTAGAATGTTTCAACAGATGTTGTGTCCTTTGGTCACCGTGCGTTCTTGTTTTAAAATGTTTCTGCTCTGCACTACCAGATAACTTAGAGCCTTCTCTACCTTTTAAAATTCCTTCAATGTTGCATTCAGAATTACATTTGCACCAAAACTATTCTTGTATTGACCACCATACTTTAAATATGTAGCTATAATATATTGTGAAATGACGGTTCAATCAACCAATCATATTTGCTTATTAACAAATGTATGGCTTTAACTTTAAGAGAGAGCAATAAATGTTGAATTATGCCCATATTTATCATCAATTATTTATTTTATCATTTATCAAAATGGCTTGATGTCTCAATACAGAAATCTCTTTTTACAAAACACAAGACACGCCAGCGTGGGGTAGTATAATGGTGGCTTGACGGGTTCAAAAGGGAGAGACATGCCTAAATAGGGAGCTAAAACAGATGCAACCAATAAAGATACTAAATACTAAACCAATAGAACTGAACAGAAATGGCCTAACTGGACGTCAGACCTTAACTGCGACCAAGGAACAGACTGGTTAAAACTTGGAACTAAGAGTTAGACTAATACAGGTGTAACAGATAATTAGTCTAAGCTAACCAATCAGGACACACAGTGGGCAGGACAGAGGGAAATGACTGACAAACCACATAAGACAGATACAAGAGAAGACTGGGGTGCTCTCTGGTGGCCAACTGAGCTAAAGTCCATAGGGAACTGTGACATAGAATGTTCAAAATGCCTCCTTTTTTCACACAGACACAAGCATCAAGTCACATAGTTTTGCACATTTATTTTGCATATTTAAAGTATGAAATGCAATAAAATAATCACTTTGCTGCCAAATTTAATTCTGAATGTAACAATGAAAGAATTTTGAACATCAGTCATTTGCCAAAGTAATTCCCAAATTTACTGAAGTCCCATTTTTGATTTACAGGAAATGTTAGGCAGACATTTTCGGGTGCATTTGAATATTTTAGACAGGTCCCAAAAATAAAACAATGTTGAAAAAATTAGGGGTGAATTAGTCAAGGGTACATTTCTCAAAAGCATAGTTGCTAGCTACGTTAGCAAGTAACATAGTGTACATTAGCAACTAATATAGTTAACATAGTTAAGAATATGTTAACAACTATGTTTTTGTGAAACGCACCCCTGATCTGTAATAACATGGAAATGTATTGCTTTCTTTTTGAGAAGATTTAGAAGACATCGGACTGATGTCATTTTGTCAGCTCAGAAATATTACATGAGTGCTAAGCTGTTTGAATGTGGTCGAAACCTTTTTACATGTGCACAGCCTTTCTTTTCTTTCTTTTTTCCCCTCCGTTGACATGGCGCTCAGAGATGATAGCACTAGTTAATACCAGCATGAGCTTTTCCCCCCTGAGCTATAATACTTTGTTGCCCTTTCGTTTGAAGGACACTGGCTTCAGCTCTTGCGTTCAGTGTCAGGTCGGCTTCCCTTGCCATGGTTTGAAGTCGTGCATACAGTAACGTAACGGATAAAAGAAGTCATTACGTCTCCATCTTTTCATGCTCTCGGAAGGCCAAACCAACGAGGATGGACAGTTCAGAGCGGCGCTTCTGATAGAAGCGCTCGAGTGACTTGTATGTAAAGGATTCAGCAGAACCTCTCTGCCGTTTGAACCTCAATTCAACTCCCTGTTTTAGAACTCTCAAAGTCAGAGCAGAGCCATTTCTCGGCGGTAAACAACGACGAGCTTCTAATAAACAATCTGCCACGCTTCACTCCATATTAATAACTGACTTTCATCTCCTGTCAATCTTCATCCAGCACTCCAATTATTCAGTCTTCACTCGACTGGAAAGAAAGCGGATTTTCGGATATATGCTAGAGTACACGGGAAATAAGACTGCGACTAAATGATGATGAATGCATGCTCAGAGCTATGTTTGCGCTGAATATCTGGCTTCGAGTGAATTAAGGAACAAGCTTTTGAGTGTTACTTTTAAAAATGTGTTTAAAACTATTAAAATAGATATATTCCAATCACAGCATTGAAGTAACACAAATTGACTACTCAGTTTTTGCTTCCACTGAGAAATGCAAAGCACAAAGTTCTGAAAATGTTGCATAAATAGTTTTAGTAGTATTAACAGGCTAGCTGGGTTTAGTTAGAGGTTGTTCTTGTGGGAGTGCTTTACTTATTTATCATTTTAGCTCTTCCTAATCTGTAATCATTTCACTGGATTTATTTATTTATTTAACTACTTTTTTCTATATTTTTTGGAGTGTTGGCATGAAGTGCTTATGAACCTCTCTTGTAATCGTACTGTTTCTTCTTCTTCTTCTTCTTCTTCTTCTTAATTCTCACACGCAGATGAAGCCAGTTCCAGCGGCGGACAGAGGGCGTGCGATGGAAAATATGCTGCGCAAACCACCTAAAAAGCAGGTAAGAAATAACAGCAAATCCTACTTACATAGGGAAATTGTAGTTACTTCATACGCATGTTTACAGTTCATCTTTGCTGTGGTGTTAAATGTGCATTAGTCTGGTCTCGGTCTCGCCACCCCCTGGTCTCGGTCTCAGAGTCTTGGTCTTGGCCCACTCTGGTCTCGGTCAGGACTTGCTCTTGCTCGGTCAGATGCTCTTATTAGAGTTGGGATCAAGACTACCTAAACCAAGAACAAGTCCTGACCGAGACCAGAGTGGGCCAAGACCAAGACTTGTTCTTGGTTTAGGTAGTCTTGATCCCAACTCTAATAAGAGCATCTGCTAAATGTAACTTATATAATAAATGTAACAATATAATGTAAACTGTATTGGCAAATTGCAGCATCTTTACAAAAAGACACCAGATATTTCTTAGTGGTGTTGATTTGGGAAAAGTGGCTTCTGATAGGCCAATGTGCTTGTATAACTCGTTGTTAGCAGCTGTGAGAGGAAGTCGGAGGATGTAAGTAGGAAATGGAAGTCACATAAGGATTAAAGGATCTGATAAACGCCGCAAATGTTTCTCAAGTGTGATAAGAAGTATAAATAGTTTGTTTCGAGGTTGAATCATCTGTACACATTCTCCTTTTGGTGCACATTAACAGCATGTTCCTTCATGTGTACATTAAAGCTTTTGCTGAAATTAGAAGTAAATAGCAAAACATCACAGATGAGGTCACTCGTTGCGCTCAATCTTTCATCCATACTGCTGATAATACAAAATAATATAAAGTTAAGGTCAGAATTATTAGCCCCCATAAAAAAATCATACAAAACCCTTAATATTTCCATGGAAATGACCATAACAAAACCTGTTAATACTTGTATTGCTTCTAAAAGAACAAAGACAAAATCTCCACCAAGTTTGATTAAGATATTTTATTGATGTGCTGAATTCTAACAAGAAAACTGAAAAATGACAAGGCGAAAATTATTAGCGCCCCTGTGTTTATTTCTCTTTCAAGACAAACCTGTCCATTCAATGGTGCTTGGGGACGGTACCTTGCTCATGAGTATCTCAGTGGTAACTTTACCAGCCCTGGATTCAAACCTGCAACCTTCTGATCATGGGGCGAACACCCTACCGTTATGCCACCAGCTGCCCCTTAGTGTGTACAGACGTAGACAAAATTGTTGGTACCCTTCCGTTACAGAAAGAAAAACCCACAATGGTCACTGAAATAACTTGAAACTGACAAAAGGAATAAATGATGGTACCCCTAGAAAAGACTGTATAATTTGACTGTAGGGACGAGTTAAACTAAGGTGTGTCCTGTAATTAGCATCACAGGTGTCTTCAAGCTTGCCATCAGTCAGTCTGCCTATTTAAAGGGTGAAATGTAGTCCCTGTGCTGTTTGGTATTATGGTGTGTACCGCACTGAACATGGATGATAGACAGATAAGGAGAGAATTGTCTCAAGAGATTAGAAAGAAAAATATAGACAAGCATTGTCACGCGCACTCCTCTCCGCGGCCGGTAATGGGAATGGGACGCGGCCAGTCGCGGTTCAAAGGGTATTTAAGGATTCACTTCCTCGCGGCGCACCGCTCTGTCATTAGAGGCCCCGGCCCTCTTCCGATTCTCATCGGCATCAACTGTGAGTACTCCAGTTATTGGGTTCTTCTCTTTGTTAGAGTGTGTGTCGCTAGAACGCGGATTATTGTGGTAATCCTTACTCTTCGCGTAAGAGAATTCTTATATCAACTCGCGTGGCTTTCCTGCCTACTCGCGCTCTCAGCCGCGTTTGGGCTAACCAGCACGCTACAAGGGCTAACGAGTAGCAATTCGTTACATCCTAACCAGATCACTGTCGAATTGTGAAAGTGTGGCATTCGGTTCATATCCTAATCAGATCCCTGTCCGAATCGGAGAGCATTCCTACAGCTGCCTAACCCGGCCGCTGGAAGTTTGCTCACGTCTGCTTTTCTCGTCAAATCCTAACCAGATCCCTGACGAATCTGACAAGCATGTTAAAGGTAACGGCTATAAGACCATCTCCAAGCAACTTGATGTTCCTGTGACAACAGTTGCACATATTATTCAGAAGTTTAAGGTCCACGGAACTGTAGCCAACCTCCCTGGACGTGGCCGCAAGAGGAAAATTGGTGACAAATGGAAAAGACGGATAATACGAATGGTAACCAAAGAGTGCAGAACAACTTCCAAAGAGATTAGAGGTGAACTCCAAGGACAAGGTACATCAGCGTCAGATCGTACCATCCATCGCTGTTTGAGCCAAAGTGGACTTAATGGAAGACGACCGAGGAGGACACCACTGTTGAAAGCAAATCATAAAGCGAGACTGGAATTTGCCATAATGCATATTGACAAACCACAATGCTTCTGGCAGAATGTCCTTTGGACAGATGAGAAAAAAATTTAGCTTTTTGGCAAGTTCCATCAGCTCCATGTTCACAGATGCAAAAATGAAGCATACAAAGAAAAAGGACACTGTACCTACTGTGGAACATGGATGAGGTTCAGTTATGATCTGGGGCTGCTTTGCTGCATCTGGCACAGGGAGTCTTGAATCTGTGCAAGGTACATTGAAATCTCGAGACTATCAAGCATTCTGGAGCAAAATGTGCTGCCCAGCGTCAGAAAGCTTGGTCTCAGTCGCAGGTCATGGGTCCAGCAACAGGATGATGACCCAAAACACGCAGCTCAAAACACCCAACAATGGCTAAGAACAAAACATTGGACTGTTCTGAAGTGGCCTTCTATGAGCCCTGATCTAAATCCTATCAAACATCTGCGGAAGGAGCTGAAACGTGCAGTCTGGAGAAGGCACCCTTCAAACCTGAGACAGCTGGAGCAGTTTACTCACGATGAGTGGGCCAAAATACCTGTCGACAGGTCTAGAAGTCTCATGGAGAGTTACAGGAATCGCTTGATTGCAGTGATCGCCTCAAAAGGTTGTGCAACAAAATATCAAGTTAGGGGTACCATCATTTTTGTCCAGGCCAGTTTGATTAGTTTGTTTTTTTAAATAATTCTGTTGAACCTCAATTCAAAAGCAATGTCTGATTTTCATTTGTTAATTTTCAGTAAATTGTTATGTATCATTCCTTTTGTCAGTTTCAAGTTATTTCAGTGACCACTGTGGGTTTTTCTTTCTGTAACGGAAGGGTACCAACAATTTTGTCCACATCTGTATTTAACATGTATCACTCATAATTTTGGCATCTCATATTGACATTGCATGACATATATGAATTTATATAAATCATTTCCATATGGACGTCTCAGTATAATAACCATTTAACATCCGGCGTATTTTCCGTGACATTTAACCAAACGGGAAAGCTCAAATCAGGTTTGCACTACAACCCAGAAACTCACCGTCCCATTCAAGCTTCGAGATTATCTTTAAACCTGTGGCATTGTAGCGTTTAAGATATCAGAGGCAACATGTGGAGACTGCCATCTTTACAGCTCTGCTTCTCTGAGAGTTTAGTATAAGTAACTTAAAAACAGCGAAAAGGTGCAAAGCGTATTCTATCCTGCTGCACGAAGCTTGTTAGCGATCTACATTTATCCTTTTCCCCCATGAACGCAAGCCGACATCGTCCATTAATCATCGTCTAGATTGTGGTAAAAAGCCATCAGATGCGGTGAGCTAGAGATGAGCACGCACACACACGCACTCAACACACACACAGAAAACAGACGCAGTGTGACCTTCAGGTCCGGCGTAGCCTCCAGCGTCCTGGTGGAGTCGTGGGGTTTGTTTGTGGGGGTGGGGGGGTGAGTTGTGGTTAGAGGGGTCAGAGCAGCTGGACTGCTACCATTATGTAGGTGGATGTTGTGTTAAATTCAGGTTTTAAGTCAAATTTACAAGTTAAACAACCCAGCAGATTGCCAAGAATTAGTTTTGGCATGGGGTGTCAACATTTTTGGGGCAGTTGGTAGTGTAAACATTAGGGAGCTGGCTCTGTGATTGCTGGGTCAAGTCCCGGACCGGTAAAGATACCACTGAGGTACTCAAGAGCAAGGTACCATCCCCAAACACTGCTCTCAGGGGGCTGCCAAAAACTCCTTCATAGATGGGCCAAATGTAGAGGTTACATTTCGTTGTGGTGCATTGTGTGCTGTGCTGTGGTGTGTTCACAATGACAAATAATCAGTCCATATTTCCAGCTGTAAAAATGTGTAATTTGCATCATTTCGTTATTCACGCGTTTGGTGCTGCTCCTCCTCCAACATTTGTTGCGCTAGAAACGTCACTCCAACTCTAAGACGTGCGGGCTACAGCGGTTTTGTGAGTTCTGTCCTTTTTCTCTTATTTGTTTGTCATTTGTGAGGAACCATTTACGTTACATTTACGGCATTTAGCAGACGCTCTTGTCCAGAGCGACTTACATTTTCCTAATTTCAGGGACAGTTCCCCTGAGACCAACTTGGGGTTAAGGGTCTTTCTCAGGGACCCAGTGTTGGTAACGCCAGAGGACAGAATCAAACCCTCAACCTCTTAGTCCAAAGGCGAGTGTCCTACCACTCGGCCACCAACAACCTTCAGTATTCACTGACTAAATGTTACTGAGAGCATTATGAACGGTGCTGTTTGCATCATAAATGGGATTTGTTATGTGATTACGTCAGTGGGAACGTCTAACAGTGGAAAGTGGGATTTGAACCCACGGCTCAATTCAGAGACCAGAATGAGCGTGAGGGTGAGTGGAAACTGAGACTCTGCATTTGACCCATTCGTGAAGAAGCAGTTCTTGGGAATGGTACCTTGCTCATAGTACTTCAGTGGTACCTTTACCATTCTGGGACTCGATCAGGCGACCCTCTGTTCATGGGACCAACATCCTAACTGTTATGCTACCAACTGTCCAAGTCTAGTTATTATAGTTACTGTAAACTTTTACTGATTTCATCTTAAATTAAACAAAGCACACAGGCATCTTCACAAACAAGCATCACACTGATCAAAGCAGGTAGCCTTCAAAAATAAAACACTCTGTCCAATCGATCAACAACCTTGACTCCTCAACCACGTTTGCACTTGCGGGTGACCTGACTTTATAGCGCTTAACTGACGGCTCGCTGGATTTTAGCTTCTGTTTGTACTGCAGGACCAAGAAAACAAGTTTACGATCAGATCAGCCCGAAGTCGCCCAGGGCAACGGCGTGATACGCGCTTCGAATTTTACAGTTGCACCGCTCCGTTGTTTTTCCAACTCTAAACTTGGTCTGGAGAAAACAACTTGCCATGGCATTACCAAGGTTTACACTGCTACAGCTCGTCCAGGTTCATAAATGCTGTCTTTACATAAAAAAAACTGGGAATGATTTACATGCCAAGAAGTGGAAAGAAGCAGAAGAAAAAGGTGAAGAAAATATACACAAGTGGTAATTAGTGAGTGTGTTGATACTTTAATAAGAACACTATGATTATGGCAGTCGCAATTACCGAGCACCCAATCAGGCTCATGTGATAGTCGGGAACCAATCAGAGGGCGTCGGTTTTGTACAAGATCAAGGCTAGTGGAAGCAAAGGGTGAAAATACTTCAGTGTAGTGGCAGCACAATACAATTCAAAATAAATTAGTCAATAATGCACGTGCAAACACTGCAAATCCTGAAAACGCTTTCATAGAAATGACAAAACAAGTGTGACAACACAACGCAAGTGTGACACAACACAACACAATAATAGTGAGTCACAACACAAGTGTGAATCAACACAACACAAGTGTGAATGAACACAACACAATGCTATTGTGATACAACTCAATGTAATGCAAGTGTAACCCAACACAATGCAAGTGTAACAGAGCAACACAAGTGTGACAACACAACACAATGCAAGTGCAAAACAACACAACACAATTGTGACACAACACGACACAAGTGTGACACAACACAACACAATAATAGTGAGTCACAACACAAGTATGAAACCACACAACACAACGCTATTGTGATACAACTCAATGTAATGCAAGTGTAACCCAACACAATGCAAGTGTAACAGAACAACACAAGTGTGACAACACAACACAACACAACACAACACAATGCAAGTGCAAAACAACACAACACAATTGTGACACAACACAACGCAAGCGTGACACAACACAACACGTGTGACAACACAACAGAATGCAAGTGTGACAACACAATATAACACAACGTAAAGCTAATGTGACACAATACAACTAGTGTTTTAAAAATACTTTTTATCGTGAAGTCACATGCTTTTGGGGAACATGAATCCCTGTGCATATAAGCATGTATGATTAAACCATCATTTATATCTCTACTATCAGTCTTCACTCACTGGTTTCCACCACTTTAGCAACTGAAAATTTGTGTGGTGTTTTTGTAAGTGCTGTGTGTTTGCATGTGCGTTATCAACTTGATTAATATGTTTTGGTGCTTTGCAGCACTGTTTTTATTTTAAATCACTTCGGGCTCTCTCGGCTTCCGTCCTTGGGTCATGGCCACAAAATGTAAAATGAAAACGTCCAGATTTTTTAGATAAAAACATGTTATAGCCAAATAACACATCCGTTTTCGCTCAACATCACTCCTTCTTAATGCTGCATTCCACTCGTAGATGCCAGTGTTGCAAACAGTGACTTGTAGGTTAATAACAATTTTTTATAAATAATATCTTCAGCATTTGCTCAGTCCCAGTTGATAAAATTTTAAGAGTGGACTCTTTTATCATCATATTGTACAGAGAAGTTGGATGGTGAAAACCAGCAGCACTTACATTGACAAGTCATTTATGATATCATAAGCTGGAATTTGCGTATAATGAGAAAATTAATTGGCTTAATTTATAAAATCTACATACTTTAGGTTCTTCTCTGAATGCAGAACAGTCCGTCCTTGACCACATCACAACATTCAGAGCTCCACTTGAGATTTAAACGGTCTGCAAAGACACATCATTACACTGCTGATTCCAGGTAACCTTTTAAACTATTGATATCAAATAATTGCCAAAATTGCATGCTTCTATTGAATGTTTTCAACTGCCAGTGAGGCTGTTTAGCCAAGAACGCAGCTTATTTAACTCAGTCAGATCATTTTTATTATTTTTATATCATTCATTCTTAGCTCCCGACTGCGTTTTTGATAGACCCCGCGTTACCGTCCTTCGGTTGAGTGAAAGACTGAGAAAAGAGATTGTGTTTTCTTTACAAGTCTCAAGCGCTCCCTCAACATCAGTCTAACTGTAACCTCTACTCTTGAGTAAACTGTGATTTTAATGAGACAACGTCCAGCCACACAAACCGCCACATTAGTCATTAGAGCGCCCCTAACGACGTTATATTTACTCTCACTTAAGCAAAAACCCTGGGTAGTGATTAAATTACTTCAAATAAACCTTACTTACTTGTGGCTTGTGTGGTGGAGTCGGCAGTTATATTTATTTCAATAAAAACAATGGGTCTCGATTCACCAATATCGCTTTTTATTTTTAATTATTAACATTTAATGCACAAAAACACAAAGCAGTTTTTCTCCACTTGACTGCTGTTGCAATGCTTGGACATACTTTGGATACCTCATGTAATTAAGTGAAAGTGAGTGATTATTTGTCATTGTGAACACGTGCAAACACACTACAATTACACTGCAAATTCAGAAAACACTTTCATAAAAATGACAACACAAGCGTGACAACACAACGCTAGTGTAACACAACACAAATGTAACACCACACGATGCAAGTGTGACAACACACAACACAACGCTAGTCTGACACAACACAATGCAAGTGACAAAACACAAAATGGAATTAAGTGAAAGTGAGTGATTATTTGTCATTGTGAACACAGCACAGCACTCAATGCACCAAAACCAAATGTGACCCATCCATGAAGGAACAGTGGGCAGCTGATGTGGGCAGGGCCTGGGAAGCAGTACTTGGGGATGGTACCTTGCTCATGAATACCCCAGTAGTGCCTTTACCAGCTCGGGATGCAAACCAATGGCCTTCCGATCATGGGCTGAATGCCCTAACCATTACGCTACCAACTGCCCAACTGCAATTGCACATTTTTATTTTCTACTTCTAGTTTATAAGTCTATAATTATAGCCTATTTATTCAGTTTTGTGTAGCAGGCAAACATAACAGCGTACATGGTATAATATTATACACTTGTAGGATCGAAGAACACCCAATATGCTAATGTGGATTTCTACCATTGTATAATATTATTCTACTGTTGGTAGCAAAAAGGTTAAGGAGTTGATCCCGTGATCGGAGAAATGGCAGCTCAAGTCCCAGTGAGGTACTCATGTGTATGGTACCGTCCCCAAGCACTACTTCTTGGTGAAAACTGCGTATGAACAAATTTCTTCATAAGAATGTTTGGACGTTGCAGAGACTTTAAAGATGCAGTCAGTGAACGATTAACTGAGTCATGACGGATAAGCGTAAAGGCAGAGCTTCTTGCTTCATTGCCTGTTTGGACCCTGGCTGTGGCCTTTGGACATAAGCTGTCTGTAGCAAACCTGCCTTCGGTTCGGCGCTGTCTCCACCATAAACACAGTACGCCGGTGATTTGCGAAACAGGTGAAGTGAAAGGTTCCACCTTTCCGTTTCTGTCACCATCACCCTGTGTCAAAACCACTCTGTCTTGTAGCGGCCTCGACTTTCTGTTTGGAGATTCGAGGTCGCCTTGACGCGATGTCGACAGCTGGTACAAATACAAAACATGTGCAAGGTTTTACAAGTACGCGCAGATCTTTTCTTGACATTCAACCTAGTCATTCAATGTTTAGGACTCCTAGTGTCATACAACACACATCACTGTTTTACTGTAGAGATTGAGGCTCCTTTACTAGCCGTTTTGTATGCAGTTACCCACACTGTTACGCAGTTTTCACAGGGATTTTGACCAATGTTTTTTAATTTGAGATTTGTTTTTGAGTAAAACAGAACCTGTGAGTGCTGAAGAGCACGGTTGTGCAAATTTTACTGCATGTGTGTAAAACATCCACTTACTGGGATTTCATCAATTCTACAGCTGTATAATATATTATTTGGGCTTAGTCTTGGGCTAAGTTCATGGTTCGTATTACGGAGGGTTCTGGGGGGTACTGTACCCCCGGATCAAGACCCAGACCCCCCCAAAAGAGACAAAACTAGCAGTTTGGGTTTGGGTTCTGTTATGAAGGCAGTGCCTCCCAGTTATGGAGGGGTAATTCGCACTCTGGCTAAGTACCAGTGGAGATTTACCATTCAAACTCAAAGCTAGTCAAGGACTAGGATTAATCCTTGACTGGGAAATTGGCCCTTTAAGTCTTAACATTTTAAGTTTGTGATTTTTTTGTCATTGTGAACACAGCACAGCACATACTACAGTGCAACACAACGAAATGTGACCTCTGCATTTGATCCACCGTGAAGGAGTAGTGGCAGTGCTCGCGGTGCAGTGCACTGAATACCTCAGTGGTTCGTTTACCGGACCGGGACTTAGTTACAAGTTACAAGGGACAAGTTAATTTAAAATAAATACACACTACAATAACAATATTTATATAAACATTAATTATTTTACAGTACTTTCAAGCATATGGAGCAGTTGGTTCCTTACAAAAACTAAATGTTTGCGGCAAATTTGTGGTTAATTTGTGGCAAACAGTGGAGTTATGTTACCACAAATTTGCCATGGTCATCCACTAGTGACAAATTTGCAGCTATGTTCTGGCAAGAAAGGATGCAATGTTACAGCACCGTTACCAAAGGTTAACGGCAACTGTTTGCCAGAAGCCTAACATTTTTCTAAAAGGTATCACAACAGTTAAGGAGTTGGTGAGATGTGAAGTGATAAACCTGTTTCCACATGCCAAGTCCTCTTTTAAAATCCAAAAAATCTACTTCAACTCATCAGGTAGAAAATTTAATGTCAATTTGCAAGGTCCAGATCCAAGTCCAGCTGCCAGTTTTTGCTGTTACAGAATTTGTCAGCTTTGCCACATTTTCAAGTCTGACACTTTTATCAAATAAATAAATAACAATATTATTGACATCTTTAACGCACAACAAATTTTGAGGGCTGTCGAGATATGTAGCTACAGATACAGCAGTGTCGGCACAGCCGATGCAGCTAAAGATATTGTGTTTAGAACTAAAGCATGACATTTAAAAACCATCTCTCAAAATTTTTTACTGAAATGTCAGACTCCAACTTAAGCTCCGGCTCCTAGCTGTAATGGAACGGCTCTTTAAAAATGATCAATAGGGCTCGACGGAAGAAATAAGTTTGCCAAAACACTTCCATGCTGGAAGTCAAAAGCCTGGGCTCTAGAACATATCTCAGACAGATTACAGGTTTAGACGTCGTCTCTGTCTCCACTTCTCTCTCTTTCAAGTCAAGTCAGGTAAACTTTCGTTTCAGACATATTACATTATATGGTGAGACAAGACGATGAAACTGGAGCCCTGCAGTAAACATATACGGCAAATAAGACTGGACAGAGTGCGCAGACACGTGAAGATAGTACATTGTGCTGTCTAGCATGGGCGGCACAGTGGTGCAGCGGTTAGCACTGCCGTCTCACAGCGAGAAGGCCCTCGGTTCGATCCCCGGGTCGGCCGTAGGGCCTTTCTGTGTGGAGTTTGCATGCTCTCCCTGTGTTCACGTCATGGGTTTCCTCTGGATGCTCTGGCTTCCTCCCACAGTCCAAAAGCATGCACTGTAGGTTAATTGGTGACTGTAAATTGGCCCCGTAAGGTGTGAGTGAGAGTGTGTGCGAGTGTGTTCCCTGCAGTGTGTTGGTGCGCACCCAGGGTTGTTCTCCGCCTTGTTCCCGGGATAGGCTCTGGCCCACCCGCAACGCCAGTTAGGATTAAGTGGTTTGGAGAATTGATGAATGATTGAATGAATGAATAAATGAACGTCTACGATTTAGAATGTCTATGATTGCAACGTCTAGGATTTTACTGTCATAAAATTGGTGTTGCAGCAATACACAGCATTTGTTAACAAGTCAATGAGACCGGCAAACTTCCTGAAGCAGGACAACTAATGTGTGATCAATGTCTTCAGGCCAGGTGAAGTAGCCTTACAGCATTTTATTCAAACATGAATATTGTTTTATCTTTTGAAATATCAGAAATAATAGCTAACTCGATTAAAAAACAGATAAATGAAAAGATAGTATTTTGGCTTTCATCTCGGCCTGCCCTATAACTGATTGCCAATTGTGGAAATAGTCTGTATGTCCTACTGTAATGCAATGCTGTTGTGTGCATGGTGATAGTAAGGTTGAGCAGCTAACATGGGCAGTGACTGAGGACGGTACCTTGCTCATGAGTACCTCAGTGATATCTACACCAGTTCTTGGATTCGAACTTGTGACCTTCTGATCACGGGGCAAATGCCCTAATCATTACGCTTGTGGTTCAAAACCTGAGGCAGATGGTGGCGTGACGCTTAGGGTGTTCTCCCAGTGACTGGAAAGTCGCCGTTTCGAATCCCAGACCGGTAAAGTAACCACTGAAGTACTCTTGAGCAAGGTACCGTACCCAAGCACTGGTGTGTTCCCCATGACAAATAATCACTCACTTTCACTACATTGAGCACTACCACCACTGGGTCTCTGAGCAAGACCCTTAACCCCAAGTTGCACTTCTTCCACATGTGATGTACTTCTATATTCCGTGTGTCTGTGTGTGTGTTGCACGTGCGTAACAAACGATTCCATCAGTCAGATAAGCCGGATGGCAATATAGACAAGATGGCAAACACAGAAACAAATCTCAACAGAATCGTTTTTTCCGCATGTTTGATCCGGAATGACATTTTGGTTTTAAGAGAAAAGGGGAAGGAAAAGGCAAAGCAGCGAGAAATTGGCCATTCGAGAAGATGAACAATCGCAGCAGCCTGTCTTTTACAAACGCTGAGCTCGTGTTTGTACAGACTTTGCGTTCGTCGCTTGGCAGCACGTGCAGAGCTGGCGGGTGACAAGGAGCTTGATGAAACACCTATTGATGCATTACAGACGGAGGTGCGACTTCTCATGCTTGAGAGTACAATAGATGGCGCCTCGAAGAACAACGCTTCATCCTTATGTTCTCTGAAAAACAGCGAGTATCTGTTGCTGGGAACATCTTGGGAATCAATGATTGCTGAGTGATGTTGGATCATGTATAACCTGGATATTTGTGTTTTTGTTTTGTTTTTTTTTTACTTGGACTGATCTTCAATTAGGCTGTGCCTAAAAACAATGCAAATGTGAACAGGAAGACCACTGAAACTTGTCTAATTAACACTAAACAAAAATGTTAATTCTTGGAGCTCATTGCATCACATGATTCAGTGAAATATTTGGCAAAAAATAGGTGCAACATGTCCATTGCATGCAGAATAATCAAAAGTAAGTTAAAAGTAAGTCTTTCCCATCCTCTCTTCGTGGAATTCCTGGACTCCATCTTCTGACTCCATCTCCCAGCTGCCAAAAGCGAGTTGTGATGCAATGAGTGTGTTATGTGGGCACAATAGCCTATCCACAGCCACTTCTGCCAAATCAATACCACTAAAGTAGTATTCAGAGGGGCTTAGTTTTACATGAGGACGTTGTTATTGTTATTGTAAAACATAACTAGCATGCTAACTATCAACAACAAGCTAGAACCCACACCCTCTTGGTTCAGAGATGAGGACCCTAAACCTTAGACCATCACCATCCCAAATAGTAGGGGCAAAAACATTATTAAGATAAAATTAATTACACAGTTCATTCAGCATTGCAATTTTTGTGATTGGCAAAGACAGACACGGCTGGGAGGGTTTGCAAAAGTTTTAATAATCTCGCCATTTACCGTCGCTGTCGCGGCCCTTTTTTGGGAAGCAGTCTCACCCGCCCTGTCTGTTTTTTGACTGACAGCCCAACTCCCAAAAGAACACGAGGTAATTGGCATTCAGGATCTTCCCGATAATAGGAAGAAGGCCCTCGTTCCTGGAGACGTCCCCACCTCCCTCTCTTCCTCCACTCTCTCCTTTTCGCCTTTTTCTTTTCAGGACGAGCTGAAATCCCATCGCCCACACCTCGGCCTGACAGCTCGGCTGTTTTGCATGCAGCCTGTTGCTGTTGCTACGGCGGCGGTGGCGGCGGCGGCAGCAGCAGCGTTCCCCCACGGGACCCGAAATCTCCTTCCATGTTATTTTTTACCCCCCTCCAACCTCAAATCAGTAGGGATTTGTGCCCCGTCACTCCACTCGTCACTCCGAAAAGAGAGCAGAGGGAAATGACGACAGCGGAAAAAAAAACCTCACGTAAACAAATGACATGGCGAGCCGGCTAAAGAAAGGCCTAATCTGAGATCGTAATCTGGGTGATACGTAATAAGGAAACTAAGTGATGAAGTAACTGCTACATTTATGCTCTGGACTGGATTTCTGGATTGGAAATGTTAGCAGGTTCCTGCCTTTGTCACGTCCTCAGTGTTGCGTTAAAATGTCTCTAATATATAATTTGGGCAGCTAAAAGTTGTTTTTTCATTTTTAAAGCATATTTCCAAATGAACGCTTAAAGAAAAGGTTATTCTTTGAGATTTATTGCTGTTCTGATGATGATTTGAACTAATGAATAACCAACAAAATAATGAATAATTAATATATGCATTCATCTCTAGCTCATGCTATTCCAATAATAAAAGGAAATAAATAAAGCGAATACAAGATAAAAATAACTAAGTTACAGCTCAGGTATTGTTTTAATATAGAAGTTAGCTCATCCATCCGTCATTCTGAAAGAGAGGAGAAGGTCGACTCAGCAGATGACTTCGGCCCAAGAAATCCCCACATTAACGAGCGACAGGACGGGTCACACTGTGCAGCTTCAGCAATTCGGGACTCGTCAGGCTGGGAATAACGAATAAAATGGTCATGAGGCTGTTTTTTGGACACCTTTTACGGAGTTCCAGCAGTTTTGCATGGAAGATTTTCAGTAGAGAACAGTAGTGAAAGCGCTGGCATTTACGCCAAAAAGCAATAAGCTGAATATCTGTAGTAGCCATACACACTAAAGCAGGGTTTATTTAGACCGGACTTCAGTATCAGCTGGGACCCGAGTGTGGCTTTAGAGCTTTATATTTATATGTATTTATATGGATAAATACATGTGAATATAGTCTTATATATATTTATAAGTAGTTTTATATATCAGTGAGCCCCCAAGGATTTTGTGATGTTGCAATCACACTTATTCCCTTCATTTTAATTAATTGTTAAAAAATCATTAAAAAATGGGGACCAAATGGCAAATACTTCCGCAATTTTGACTTGCTCCTGGAACTTCTTGCAACAAAACGACTAAAAACACAGCAACTTTTATCGCAATTTTTGTTAGAAAAGCTGCTGTAAAATCAGGCATTTTAGGCTGCAACAATCTCAAAAAAGGCCCGTGAAATCCTGCAGGTACTGACTAGGAGAATTTTAGGCGAGCTAATTAATTTCCAGAACTTTTAAAATATAGGATGTTGAATGTCTGTGCATGCTCATTTTATGGACGAAA
Organism: Distichodus sexfasciatus; assembly: GCA_032718565.1. Classification (NCBI taxonomy): domain Eukaryota; kingdom Metazoa; phylum Chordata; class Actinopteri; order Characiformes; family Distichodontidae; genus Distichodus; species Distichodus sexfasciatus. The sequence goes on along the minus strand of JAVGVS010000225.1, from coordinate 613,983 downwards.
GGTCACGTATGAGAGGGAATTAGATTTCAGTCCTGACAACAAAACACAAGGAAAGCAATTTAATTCCCCACAGATATTGAAAACCAAGGCTTTGATATACCGCAAGTGAACATCAAACAAAAGATGCCTGGGAAAAAAAAGTTCTTTTCTCTCTCTCTCTCTCTCTCTCTCTCTCTCTCTCTCTCTCTGAAAGGATCTAAATTAGGGGTATTCTTTCAGCCGAGTCTGAGATCAAAAGCAGTTAAAATATTCTTCAGCGAGGTAAACTTCAGAGAACAACCACGTGAAATCAAAGCACATTTCCTTCTTGTCCGTATCGTCAGCACTGAGGTTTGCCTAAAAAATCAACAAGCTTGTTCTTTAAGAATGGAGGTAAATACGTCTCGGGATGTGTGATTGCTGAGTATAGAGTAATCTAGGGTCATGTGTAAGTTAGATATTTGGTTCTTTTTAAAGGTCGGATCATAAGTTGTCAGACTTCAGCTGTGTTTCGGGGCTGGAAATTACCCCACAAGAAATTCGATTTTTACGAGATGCATCTGTGGAGCTCTACATGGCTTTTATTGCTATTAATTCTGTTCTCATTTATTTTTTACAGATTGACTGTACAGTATCCTGAAGTTAAACTACTGCTGATCTTGCACAGATATGATTGCATTCAATAATTATAAAACAGACCCTCCAGGATGTCACAGGCCTTTTTTAAGATTGTTGCAGCCTAAAATGTCTGATTTTCTGGCAGCTTTTCAAAAAAAAAAATGTGATGAAAGTTACGGCTTTTTGTTGCAATAAAGTTGCGGGAGTAAGTCAAAGTTGCGGAAGAAAGTGCGATTTTCTCCCTCTTTATAATGATTCTTTAACAATTAATTAAAATGAAGGGAAGAGAACAGCTATTTTTATTAACTGTTAATCATTTAGTTACTTTTGAAGTCACATGTCACACATGCTTCCTGCGTCTCCTGAATGTAACCATGAAGTAAGTTCACTGACGTATAGCTCAAAGTTTTGCGCGAAACAACAATGATTGGTCAAAAATTGTGGAAATGTTGTGGTAATTAGTCAAAATGGCACAGTAAGAAATTAATTCGCAGGGATTGGATGAATTTGGGTTAATAGTTGGAGCGTCTGGTAATCTCCAAATCTTATTATCTCCAAATGACACTTCACATTTCCGTTACATTTTACGTTACATTTTTTGCAACATTGATATTGCAGTATTGATATTGCAATATCACTTGGACTTAGACTAGAGTTGGGGTCAATGCCACCTAAACTGAGACCAAGTCCTAACTGAGACCAGAGAGTGTCGAGACCGAGATTGGACCAATGCACGTTTTACACCACATGAGAAATAAGTGGAACATGCAAAGCCTAAGCAGCCCCCAAAAAGCTGAACAAAGCAAAAAATTAATTAATCCAACTAAAAACTGAGTTTCGGAAGAAATAACTCAATATTCACTCAAATATCCGTCTTTTTCTCACAAAGTAAACAAGACTAATTTTTCGCTCCCTCATCTAACCACTACTTTTTGTGGATTTAGCGAATGCATGTTGTGTTATGAAAATATTTTCAAATAGTAGTTGGAATTTGCAAGTCCAAAGCTCTGAAATTCTCACTGCGTTTGTTGAGAACCTCAGTGGCAGTTGTTGGCACTAAGTTAGGTGAGAATGGAAATATGCTGGGGAAGTTGTGGCTCGGTGAAGTTATTATAGAAAAAACAATCGTATAACTGCCACGCTGAGGTTTGCAACCTTCGAAACAGACGCCGCAGATGCAGACTTCATTCCAGACTTTACTCTTGGTAATTTCCACAATGCAAAAATAACAAAAACAGCACACACATGAACGCTGACGTGGGCTCGCGCTACAGTTACAGAGTCTCTGGTACTAGCAAATGAAATGCCAAGCGAAACCGAAACCCAAACGTCCAACAGGCAGGCAGAATAACCCTGAGAGTAGGACTGCATAATGGTGGTGCGAGCCCCGCAGCCTGTGGTGGCATATGCTCTAGAACCGAAACAAACACTCATATGGAGTTAACGTGAGGACTTAGTGCTAGCTAAGGACCCAGGTGTGAGGAATCAAGGTGAAACCCGTGAGAGAATCAGAGGAACCATTTCGTAATATGAATCTGAATGGGGCAATGCAACAAGCAGCAGGTGATTGACATTAGGCCATAGAACCAACCCAGCTCGTGAGAAAAGTGGGAAGCAAACCCAGACTAGTACTCGGGCGACCGGGATTGGTGTGGGGGCGGGGCTGAGGTGGCACAGATGTGACTCAAAATGTCCTCAATATCGTACTTCTGTTGAACTATAAGGAATGTTGCAGTTCTGCATTCTAAGGACCTGTCCACCAAATGCGTTTTTTGTTGTCAAAAGCTCACTTTTGGAGTGCATTCTTGTTGCATCTCTCGGTGCTTGTTGTTGCTAAGTTACGAAAAGCATCATCGGGCACTTCCACGTTCGTTGTAAACATTGAAAGATTGTGACGTGTTTCTTTTAGATTGGTAGTTTAGCTGACATGAAAGAGATTATCTTTACAATAGAGAGAAATGGCATCTTGGCATTAGTGGCAGCGTTTGAACTAGATACTCACATGTCTTGGAGACGTAGAGATTGGGTGCATGAGATAAACCGTGCAGGAAAACAGCTGGGAGAGTACCACCAGTTATGGATTTGATCACAAAATGTATTTTTTTCTCTATTCAAACTGTGTAAATAAAGCCAAGATTAGCTTTTCCAGCTGCTCCAGATACGGGCCATTGTTGTTAGTGAGTTCTTGACTGTGTGCAAAAGTTTTAGGCAGGTGTGAAAAAATGCTGTAAACAAAGAATGCTTTCAAAAATGGAAGTGTTAATCATTTATTTTCCTCAATCAACAAAATGCATTGAATGAACAAAAGAGAAATCTAAGTCAAATCAATATTTGCTGTGACCACCCTTTGCCTTCAAAACAGCATCAATTCTTCTAGGTACACTTGCACACAGTTTTTGAAGGAACTCGGCTGGTAGGTTGTTCCAAACATCTTGGAGAACTAACCACAGATCTTCTGTGGATGTAGGCTTCCTCACATCCTTCTGTCTCTTCATGTAATCCCAGATGCACTCGATGATGTTGAGATCAGGGCTCTGTGGGGGCCATACCATCACTTCCAGGACTTCTTGTATACCAAACACCAACACCAAATATTGATTTGATTTAGATTTTTCTTTTGTTCGCTCACTTTGCATTTTGTAAATTGATAAAAATAAACAATCATTATTTCAATTTCTGAAGCATTCTTTGTTTACAGCATTTTTTCCCACCTGCCTAAAACCTTTGCACAGTACTGTATGCTCCGCCCCTTCCTCGATTTTTATTGACTAGCAAGAGTGAAGTGACACTGACGAGCCCAGTGCTGTTTCTAATAATTGAACGATTTTTTTACTTGAATGAAAAATGCCTTAAAAAAAAAAACGCCTCCACCGGTGGTGGAGGGGCTTAACGCTCTGAATGCTAAAGCTCATCGGATTTATATTAAAAAATAGTGGGAAAAATGCATTTAGTGGACACAGGCCCTAATTTGTATGTTATTCGCTCTTTTTACTTGTCTAACTACGTACACTAACAGAAAAAAGGGCTAAAAAATGAATGACAGAAAATAAAAGGATCTAAGCAAAAGAGCAACTTTTCTTGGCAGACATTTCACACCCTTATGATGAGCAGCACAGATTGTGTAGCGAGCCCCAGCATCTTGGCCCCCTCATGAGCGAGGTTACTGGGTTCGTCTTAACGAGGTCCGGGTGAAACTGTATCTACTCGGGTCACATTTAAAAAGCTCTTAATATAAAGTGGAGGTCACAGCTGGAAAAACCCCATAAATGTTCAGTTTCTTGCGCATTTGACAACGCCTCGGATGTCATGAGAAACGAGACGAGCTGTCAGGAGGCTTCCTCTCTCCTCACGTCACCTCACCGTCACACCTGACCGGTCCCGGGTCAGACAAGAAACTGTGTTTGACCCGTCAAAAGTGGCACAGGGTCAGATTTGCAGATGAGACACACTTCAGCCTCTTCCTTTTCCTTCCTCGACTGGAAGGTCAGAGTGAGGAGGAGGAGGAGGAGGAGGAGGAGGAGAGAAACGATCAGATGGAATCCAGGCTACTGGTGCCTGAGTATTGCTGGTATTTTATTATAATATGATATCATATTGACTGAATGGATGATTCAATGTCTGCTGATATCACAAAGTCTGCTACGATACGACATTGATTCAATTCAGTTCAGGAGCCAGCGATAAATATGAAATAGCATATGCTGACACATCACAAAAAGCAACTAAAATATATTCAAGTTAGTGATTTGTCAGTGTGAACACACCACAGCACTGCACTTGACATTTTTAGCTCAAATATCCGATTAAATGAAAAATAATCTTCTATATTTGAATAAAATAGACCTTCTGTTCAGTATAAAGAGTTGTTAGATTATGTGTGATGTCTGATCATTGTTTTCATTTTGGATTGATGCTATGTGCATATTGATCATTGAATCGATGTATTGATGTAGATAACTGTATCGTTACACCACTAGTCTCATTTATAACTTGAACTGGAGCTACATTTAGCAGATTTTCTTATCCAGAGCAACTTCCATTTCCTAATTTCAGGGACTGTTTCCATGGAGCAACTTGGGGTTAAGGGTCTTGGGGTCTCAGGGACCCAACGGTGTTAATGCTGGATTTAGGATTCAAACCCATGACCTCTTGGTCCAGAGGCGAGTATCTTAACCAATAAAAAGCTGAAAGAAGCATACTCTACCGTTGGAATCTATAGAAACTACAGGTGTAACGACACATTGATTCAATAATCAATGAGCCCTTAGCATGGATCCAAAATAATAATATTGATCACACAAAGTAACATTACGTTACTTTTATTAACAGAGAGAGAGCAACTTTCATTTGTTAATTTCATTGAGCAACTTGCTCAGGGACCCAGTGATGGTAGTGCTGGAAGTAGGATTCAAACCTATGACCTCTTGGGTCAGAGACAAGCGTCCTAACCACTAGACCACCACCACCACCATCCTCCAAAATAAACACACATAAGGCCAGGTCACTAGGCTGATCCTCACTATATGTCTAGAAAACCTCTCGGCTTCTATTCGAGCAGGCTGAAAATGGTGTGCTATAAGGAGTAAGAGCAGCAAATCATTATTCCCGTTGTGAGCTAACGTGTCCTGACCCTGCCGGGGGAAAGCGATCGGCCACACAGAGTGGTGCGAGAGGACACACGGGTGTGCAGGTGCTACTTGCCCCTCAAACCTCCCTGCTGACCTCGAGTCCACACAACACCTGTAGGGCCAACATAACAACATTATATATCTTTTGAAAGCACACAATGTCATAGACTTCGCCCGGAATAAAGCTAATATGGACGATTATTCTCACATTTATTACTTAAGGGCCTGTGTCCACCAAACACGTTTTATTCCACTGAGAGCGCTCAAAACCTCACTTCCAAAGTGAAAAGTGCCATCGGGCACTTCCGCATTCTCCTATTACAATATGTTTCTTTGAGATCTCTGACAAAATGGAGAGAAATCGCATCTTAGCATTAGTGTCAGCGTTTGAAATAGATTCTCATGTCTTCAAGACAAGATTGGGTGAATGAAGTCTTCTCTAGCTGCTCCAGATACAGTGCCATTGTTGTAAGTGAGTTCTTGACAGTGTCCCACCCCTTCCTCGATTTTGATTGGCTAGCAAGAGAGACGTAACATTGACAAGCGCTGCCAGATCTCAACTTGAAGCGCTCTGACTCCACCTGCGTTTTTTCCTGCAAAAGGCACTTGATGCTCTGAACGCTGAAGCTCATAGGATTTGTATTAAAAATAGTCGCTGCAAGCGGAAAAAGCAGGTTTGGTGGACACAGGCCGTCACTGAGTCATTGACACAAGGTCCAGCCCAGGCAGTGAGGATGCAAAAGTCAGAGTGCAACACCTGAAAAGAGTTCGGGTTTGTGCAGCTTGGAGTTCAATCATATAAAACACTGTAGTTCAAACAAAAAGTCCACGGATTCCGCTCAGTGTGAGCTACACTACTAACTGATGCTATATGGATAATTTATGAGTTAACTGAACTCAGATACTGTCATGTTGTGGTCATAACTTCCGAGGTTGTCTAGTTGCGTAAATCTAAGTGAACAAATAACACAAAATTATTCTGTCCAGCACAGTTCAGTTTTACATGTTTTGATGCAACAGCCGGAAACTGAAGGAAAAATAATATTGCAAAGCTGTACATGAAAAAGGCAAAGACGCGCACTTTCTAGCAAAGTAAAGAGGGTAGTGTAACGGTTAGGGAGTGCACTCTTAATCGGAAGGTCGCTGGTTCGAATCCCAGACCAGTAAAGGTACCACTGAGGTACTTGTGAGGAAAGGTACTGTCTCCAAGCAGTGCTGTCTGGGCACTACCCATGTCAGCTAGTAAGGCATTTTAGGCCGCAATATATATATATGTATATATATATATGGCAACAAAAATAGCAAAACAGGACATTTTAGAATAAAATATATAAGTAATTTGCTAATATATGCAATTGAGGAACCTGCATATTAGTAAATATTTATTAATTAATATTTATTAATTAGATATTTATTTTCATATTTTCATACTGCCTTATTGTTTTACTACATGGTACATATAACATTTGATTGCATGTCATACTGTGTATGGTTATGACACAATTTGAATGTAAATTAAAATTTTAAACATATATTATGCACCTCATGTCCTATAACAAGATTGAAATTTCAGTTTTTATTATTCATTGTTTCCATTTAAACAGCATTACACGTCCACCACGGTCCTACAAAGCATCGCATCGCATTGTGCGATAAGCCTAACAGGAGTTATGAAAGGGGATGTAAATGGGAAATCGCCGTGAAAGTTACAGGGTGATAAAGCACACCCCTGAGGCACCTCGCCAGCCACGAGGACGGGTTTAGAGCTCATCTCTTCCGTCTCACCACCTGCTTCCTGTCTCCACCAATGTCCGGCAGCCAGTAACACACTGACTGCTTAATACCTAAAGTGTGTGTGTGTGTGTGTGTTCCTGCAGCATGGATTAGAGGCTCAACATAGTCTACAAACATTTGCCCTTCTCCATGCTTTTTACATTGTTTCCAAAAGACAAAATCAAAGAAAAACCCTTCTTCTTGGGGAAAGAGATAAGAATGCTGCTAAAAACCATACAAAGAAACAAGCCTTCAATAAACATGCGGCTGCAGTAAATCTGATAGAGCCCAAATGAAGGTTTTCGTTCTGTATTAGGTGTGAAGACAAAAAAATAGAGGCTCACTTTCCAAAAAGCAAAGCAGTGATACGATGATATTAACTGTGAGAGAGAATCTTTATCACAGAGTTTTTATTGCTAAAAATGAATGCCGATATGAAGCTTCTGCATGACTGGACCATTAGTAGTTTTCTGTAATGAAGACTGAAGCCTCTTTAGAATTTAGAATTTTTTGTTAGTCATTTTTATGTTAAATCAAATTTATTCGTGAAGATTTCTCACAACACTTGAAGAATGTGCTATAGATTTGAAATAATATGACCCCCTATACTGTAAAAACAACGAAAGACATATATACTGACATGTATGCTGAAATTAAAGCCAAAAATTAAAGTCTCTTTTAACATACAGATTTAAAAAATGAATAATACTATATATCCTGGGCAGTTTGCATAGTAACGGTTAGGGAGTTGGCCCCAGGATTGAAAGGCTGCTGGGATACTCATGAGCAAGGTACCGTCCCCAAGCATTACTCCTCTGGAGCTGCCAACAAAGCTGCCCACTGCTCTTTAATGGATGGGTCGAATGCACAAGTCAGGGCAGTTGGTAGCATAACAGTCAGGGTGTTTGCCCCATGATCAGAAAGTTGTTGGTTGTTCGAATCCCAGACCTGTAAAGGTACCACAGAGGTACTCATGAGCTAGGTACTGTCAAGTCCCCAAGCCCTGCTCTCCATGTACTGCCAAAAAGCTGCCCACTGCTCCTTTGTGGATATGTCACACGCAGAGATCAGGGCAGCTGCTAGCATAACGGTTAGGGAGGTCGGCCCCAAGATCAGAGGGTCGCCGGTTCAAGTCCTGGAACGGTAAAGGTACCACTTCACATTTCATTGTGTTACACTGTGTGCCATGCTGTGTTCACAATGACAAATGATCACTCTCTTACAATATGTAAATGCAGCTAAACAGCAAAAAACATCTCTAACTTTAATGCTGATTAGTTGTGTTGTTAGTTAAATCTTTGCGCTTGTCAACTTCAAGGACAAAATGTTCATTTGCCGCCTAATATCTCCCGCTTACCGCCAGGCACCATGGTAACCAGGTGATTAATGTTATTCACTTCACCTATCAGTATGTTATGGCTGATGTATGTAAAAATTAGAATCTTAAAATCAATCCTAAAATGCACTGGGAGACGGTAATGAAAAGCAAATACAGCAGAAAAGTTATGAGCTTTTAAGTTTCCATTAAAACGCTTGCTAAAGCATATTTTAGTTTAATTAATGCTCCATCTAGGATAATATCAGACGACTAAATAAATAAATAAAAATAAACACATAAATAAGACACGACTAATCTCTTTATGATTACATTATTTGGTGCCTTGCAGCCAGCAATGCTGTAGTTGAAGTTTTTCTGGCCCAGGCCCAAAGGACTTACTGTAATTACTCACATGGAGTCTTTAAGCACTGCACAACCTCAGCTCAGTCTGACAATCAGCCTCAGAGTAATACATGGTGAACGTTAGACAATATAGATTTTATTTGATGGTGATGACAAGAACAACAACAATTATAATGTATGTTACAGTTCCATAGCGCTTTCTCTTTAAAGTGAGTGAATATTTGTCATTGTGAACACAGCACAGCTCACAGTACAACACAACCAAATGAGACCTCTGCACCAATCCCTAACCAATACGCAGTGGGCAGCTTTTTGCCAGCACCTGGTGGAGCAGTGCTTGGGGATGGTACCTTGCTCATGAGTACCTCAGTGGTACCTTTACCGGTGCGGAAATCAAACCGACCACTCTCCGCTCATTGGCTGAACTCCTTAACCGTTATCCTCTAATTCTCATCTGAGAAGGAGCAGTGGGCAGCTTTTTGGCAGCACCTGGGGAGCAGTGCTTGGGGACGTCACTTTACTTCCGAGTACCTCTGCGGTACCTTTACCAGTCAGGGATTTGAACCGTCAATCTTCCAATCATGGGGCAAACAGCCTAACCGTTACATTACCATTTGCACTAACAAATTGTAAATGTAAGTGGATTGCAAATAGATTTCGGGATTGCCAAAATGGGGGTTCGTCCTGGCTACCATATAGGCCGAAAATGCTTTTGGACGCTGCAACGGCGCTGTTGAACGTCATATGGGAAGAAAACGTTTTGAACTCAGTCTCCCACCGACAGCTTGTTTAGGTGTCAGTCGATCGATTTCACTTTGACTTTGAACAATTCTTCCTCTGGATGCTCTCTCTCTCTCTCTCTCTCTCTCTCTCTTTTCACGGTTTTTCTCAACTGGTCCAGTACAACATTAAACTGTGAACATCCCACCTGGCAGAAATATCCAGCGTATCGACACTTTCTTTTTCAAACAGCTGTCTTCACAAGCCAGGCCCGAGCGCTGATATAAGTCAATCTTGTGTCTTCAAAAGCCGCCAAAGTGGAGGTGGCCGAATCTGCTGGACGCTTCTCACTTGAACATTTCCCATTTGCAGTTGGTGCCGGTGTGGTGGAGATAGGTGCTGTGCCACCATGCCGGGGGTGGAGACGGGCGGTGTGGAAGAGTTTCGCGAGACGAGAATACAAATCGAGCAAAAAATAGGTACTTTATATTCAAGAGTGCGGAGTAAAGGCGGGGAGTCGTGCCAAGATGAAGCAATGAGATAAAACTGTCACTCTTCACTGATTTAATTATGTAAAATTACACACCATTGCATTAAGATCTATAGATATTAGACTTAAGACTTTATTACTGATGCAAAACACAAGCCCTTTCTGTACTCTCATGACCAATGCTGCTACCTTTAGTGTTTTTGTAGGATTTAGTCATGCAGCAAGGGTTCCTCCTACTGAGCCCTGTTGAGGATCCAGTGCTCCATCACTTGCACTTTTATTTAACTTTTTGTGCATGTTTCATCGATGAATCTGCAGATTATTCCTTTGTTCCTCTAGAAGCCTTTTTTGTGCAGTTTGCAATTTTGTTTAGCAAAAGTTTAGCAAAAAACCCGGGATCTTCTTGCTGTAAGGTGAGAGCACTAACTACCGTGCCACCTCAGACATTTTATAAACACTGTAAAAGAGTTTAAGTTTTACAGTACATGTTGTGTTTCATGATTTTCAAGTTATGATGGGGTCCTCGGAACACATCTCCATTGTAAGTCGGGGACGACCTGTGCCTACCTGGTTCAGAATTCCACCGGAAATAATTTTAAACATCGTAGTTGATAGAAAACTATGACAAAACTAAATAAAGTGACGAATATGCATTGGCACCGCCTCACAGCAACAAGCTCCTGGCTTTGATCCCTGGGTTGGCCATAGGGTCTTTCTCTGTGGAGTTTGCTATCTCTCCCATGTTCGCATGGGTTTCCACCAGGTGCTCCCACATTCCTAAACATGCACTATAGTAGAATTGGTGACTCTAAATTGACCCGTAAGGTGTGACTGGGAGTGTGAGTGTGTGTGCCCGGCTGTGTGTTGGTGCCTGCCCAGAGTTGGTCCCCTCCGGTGCCCGGCTAGGGATTTGTCCAGAAGGAAGTTGTGACAAGTTGTGACAAATCTGTAATGTAACAGGAAAATAAAATCTAAATAATCTCATATTTTTACCAAATTTTTGTTTAAAGTTCACAACAAATTTTGCTGTAATGTATATGTACAGCGTAGTTTTGGCAAAATACATTTCATATTTATTATTTCCAAGATTTCACTATTGTTTGTGTGTATTATGTGACTTACTTTCCCATTCTTTGAGCTCTACGTATGCTATAGAAGAAATGAGAATCACACACAAACACACTTCTTTTGACCCCTCCAAAGCCTGAAATAGACTTGTGTGGCATTAAAGAGGAGTTTTGCGATGGTGTAACATTGCACGGTTAGCAGGGCAGCAGAGCGGGCGTCTCTTTGTGCAGTGCTACATCAAAGCGGGCATCACGATGGAAGGAGGAGTGCTAAAGTAAATCTCTCCACCTGCCTCCATCTCGGCCCACCTTGATGTCTCACTCAAACATCTCTCAGACTTCATTTAGCTATTTTTACTCTCTCTCTTTCTCCCCCCACCCCCACTCTTCCTCCACCTCCTCATCGTCCTTTCATCCATTTTTTCCTCTCCATTACAAAGAACCTTTTGTGACAGTCGCTGCCCCGCCCGGAACGACACCAACACCCCGGACTGCTGCTGGAGATTCTGCTTTTTTACTGTGTGAAAGATGCTGGTGAAAGTGTCTGTCTATTTCAACTCATAAAGTCATGGTGCTAAAAGTTTTGGACCAAAATAAATAAATGATAATTGGTGCATATGTCATCTCAAAGGGTCTTAATTGGCTTAAAAATCTCCTAATAAAGATATTTTGGTCCAACTCTTTCCACTCATCTTAATATAGGAAAGCACATCAGATTTGAGTGGAAGAGCTGCTGAGAAGGAGAGACAGATGCTCACATTCTGAAAAAGCAGAAGTATATTTTGGGAACACTGGGCTAAAATGAATGTATAAAAAGATAACGACTCGACGGAGACGGAGTAATATACGAGACAGTTTCACAGAGGACGCCATCACTCCAATTGCAAGAAGAATCAGTGCAACTATATAACTATGCTTGGACTGTATGTAACTACAAAGCAATATGTAAATTGGTGTGGCTATATGGAAATCAGAAAACTACAAAACGTTATTAGTTCGCAGCTTCTGAAAAATGATGATGTACAGAGGAATGCTTCACTCATGGTTCAGAACCTTTACAACTACTCACATCATTCTCTTGGACAACACTCATGTCTGACACTCTTATGTATGAATATATGGTGAACAAATAGAGAAATGGGCCATACTTCTAATTATGTAAAATTAATATGTATGTAAATAGTTATTAATTTTAAACAATCTTATGTAAATGAAGTATGGTGGTTACAGTGCTCTCACCTCACAGCAAGAAGGTCCTGTGTTTGATCCCTGGGTCAGCAGTGGGGCCTTTCAGTGTGGAATTTGTTTGCTCTCCACGTGTTTGTGTGGGTTTCTTCCCACAGTCCAAAAGCATCCGCTATAGGTTGATTGGTGGCATTATAGGTTGTGTGTGTGTGAGTGTGTGTGACTTCCTGTGTGTTGCCGCCCGCCCAGGGTTGGTTCCCACCCGGTTGGTACTGGGATAGGTTTTTAGCAGTTCAGATAATGAATGAATGAATGAAGTAGCGGTGTTAAAATTAGTCACATGTTTGATTCATCGCAATGCAGACGTGGACCATTCTGCATCGATGCAATGGCAGACCATAATAAATTATAATAACAGACATTTTTAACCCACCCTAGTGGTCCATGGTGCTGTGACATGCAATCCACTTTCATTCATTCATTCATTATCCCTTAATCCCTGTTGCGTTCGCATGGACCGGAGCCAGGAATTACAGGCACAAGTGACCAACCCTGGACAGGAGCCAACCCACCGCAGGGCACACACACTCACACAATCATACTCACATTCACACTTTACGGAGCCAATTTAGAGTCACCAATTAACCTGTATTGCTTGCTCTTGGACTGTGGGAGGAAACCGGAGGCACCCCACGCGAACACAGGGAGAGCATGCAAACTAATCCCAGCAAGATCCTACAGCCGACCCGGGGTTCGAACTTTCAATACTAAAATCACTTTTAAAAAATTACTCCTTTTTTCATTTTTCTAAACATTTCCAGATGATTTGGACACCTTTATTAATAATGAATTTAATGTAAATTTCTATAAAGTAATACAAAATAATACTCCCTCCCACACTCATTCTGCTTAATCTGAGTAGTCCCTGGGACAGAAGCAGTTGAAAACCTCTGGATTATATCATAATGACGTTTTTTGGCTAGGGCTTAAAAAAAATAAATAACTTGGGCTGCCCAGTTTGCGTGCAATGTGAAGTAATGTAGAAAAATTGACGACATGCGTCATGGTGCACTGAGATATCGTATCGAATCGAGTCGTTGAAGTAATAATCGTAATGAAGTATGGTGATGAAAACCCCAACTCTGACCTCAACAACTATAAGCTCTTAATTGGTATGAATTCTGAGACCACCTTAAAAAATGGGGCAAGAAATCAAGTTTGTTGAACTTTCTCTTGTGAATCGATTAGTGAATTTACATATTTTCAAGCATCCATAGTTTCCAATATCAAAAAGCTGAGCAGCTAATAAAAGGATCTTGTGGTGTTTTTGGTAACAAACCTGTGGCAAAATGATCAGGCAGAGCAGAGGCCACCTTCGGGGAAAAGCTGCAACCAAGTTGAATTGATGGCGTCAGACAGGATCCTAAAAATACTCTCTTCCACCAGTCGCCACGCTCATCGAGCAGACACATAAACCTTTACTTTCCTGACCTCGTACAGAACACACACACACACACACACATGGCCGAAACCTTAAAAAGCAGAGGTGTGAGTGGACAGGAACAAAGAGTGGCCATCGTCCAGCGGGATCGCGCTCTGGTTATAGCTCCAGACAAAGGGAGGGCAGCCGACTGAATGATGACGTGTAAGCATCGTTTATCTTCATTTAGTCACTGTTCCTTAGCTCCACACAGCCTGCTGCATGCACTACCTATGGAGAGTGACATAATTTGGCAATTGTAAGACTCAGTCAAGGGCGTTTAAAACATTTAAAACATACACTGATGTTGAAGACTGAGCAAACTGGATAAAATCTTCATCTAACATGTTTACATGATTATCATGTTTTGTGACAGTCATGATAAAACCCAAAACTCATTTTCTGAACCACTTAAGCCCTATCACGGTTGCAGCGGAGACTGGAGCCTATCCCGGGACTACAGGCACAAGGCAGGGACCAACCCTGGGCGGCCACCAACCCACCGCAGGCCACACCCTCTCACACAAACACACTCTCATTCACAGCTTACGGGGTCAAATTTAGATGAACCAATCAATCCATAGTGTATGTTTTTGGATTATGGGAGGAAATTGGCGCACCCAGAGAAAATCCACGCTAACACAGAGAGTGCATGCAAACTCCACACACAAAGACCCTACAGCAGGGGTAGGCAACTTCAATCCTGGCGGTCCGGTGTCCTGGGGGTTTTCCGACCTACCTGAGGTTTTCTGTCTCTTCTGGTGCTTATCTACCTGAGACCAGGAGTGAATGTTCAGTTGGATGTAAAGACATCCACGGCTGGAGTTGCCTACCCTTGCCTTACAGTCTACACAGGGATCGAACCCAGGATCTTTGAGGGGCTGTGAGGCAGCAGCGCTAACCACTGCGTCACCGTGTGTCGCCGAATTAGGAAGGTAAAGACGTGTGTGCTGGAGGTACAGGTAGTCCCTGACTACAACTGGGCGTACACTGTGTGATTTTGTTAACCATTTTGTAAACCTCCAGCTCAAACTATACAACTAAACTGCATTTGTTGAAAAGCCAAAGCTGCCAATTTATGTGTGCACACTATACGGGTCGATGCTTGGATGCGACCTGACTGCCTACAGTGCACAAACTGTCAAAGAGTCAAGCCCTCCAAAGCTTTTGCACCATGCACATCATAAATAGATAGATTTTCCAAAAGTATCAGAATTTTCCCATAAATGTGTCATATATCACTGGAAATGGGAGAATGTAAGCTTTAATTTGGTATATGACACATAGTCAGTATAATTATGGTTTGACGGTGCATCAGTGTAAAATATGTGTTTTAAATTGAATTTTTTCAATACATTTTCCTGAGCCCATAATTTGCTTAATCTTTGATGTGGCCTTAGTCTGTCAGTTTTAAAGATATCAATATGAAATTACATTATGTAGAATGACTATGAAATCGTTAGAAAATCGTCAAAAAATTACTTTAGCAGGCAGGGTCACAAATTGTGTCTAACTGGACCTCTTTAACTTTTAGTTGAATACCCCTGCCATACACCATGTTCTTGTTTTGAGTGACTGTCTCAAAATCTGCAGACTTGGGCCCAGAATTTGCTGACCGATCAGTAGCAGCAGACCCACGGCTATTCTCGGTCAGGATTAAATTGGGGGTAAAAACCAAAAAGTGTGACCTCATTCCTGAGTGAGAAAAAATAACCTGAGATTTTCATGTAATGAGCATGGCATTATGGAACGCATGAACAATGAAGGTATGAACAATGAAGGTGAGAAGTGAGAGCTCAGCAACATAATGATGTGACATATGAGTGTGTAGAGTGCAAATGTGCAAATGCGAGTGCTGCTTCACAAAAAAAACGAGCACAGGTGAGGTTTAAGTCACACACTTTCACATATCAGGTGATATATTAAAAGGTAAGGAAATGTCAAGAACTGGAAAAGGAATCCAATATGCCATAAAGGTCTTAATAATTCTTTTCACTGCTCACAAAACCCTTTTTGACCTTGAATAAGGTATATTTAACGCTACCTGTCAAAAGTTTTTGTACACACTGAATTTTTCTACATTTATAAGTTGCTCACTTATTATTTGCTAAAGAAGACAATAAATATTCTTTGCTGATGAATAAATGTACAGTATGTTCACCATTTGAGTATCTTTATATGCAAAAAAAAGTCACAACATTGAATCTTTTGCCTGATAGATTGACTAGTAGCTGCAGAATGCTGTGATTCTAGAGCTTTTATATATGACATATTTTTACTTGTAGTTGTTCCCTCAGAATTGAATCAGCCAAGACGACTGAATCAGTGAATCAGTCAAGAAGTATCAGTCCAGCTAAGCTATATGGCGTATATGGAAACCTCTTTACATATTAATATTACAGTAGTAATTGCAGTGCTAAATATTACTAGTAGTCAACTAAGCTAGCTTGTGACCTTTGCTCAAACTTTGGCTTTTATCTGATTTTGTTGCAATCAGATTAAATTAGCAGAACACTAATTATTATATTTGCCACCACATCTTAAACATATGTTGTGAAATGGTAGTGATATTTTCATATTAATCACACATAACATCTTTAACTGTCAACAATAATTTGTTTAACAATGATTATCTGTTTTTATGTTTTTGTTGACAATGACCATTTGCGCCAGAAAATTTTTAAGCAATTATTATATCATAATATTGCACCACAACTTAAATGTAGCAACAATACCTTGCAAAACTCCAAAAAGTCATGGTTTAAGGTAAAAGGGAGTGATTACGTCATTGTGAACACACAACAGCACACCACACCACAACTAAATGTGACCTCTGCATTTGACCCATCCATTAGGGAGCAGTGGGCAGCTCTTTTGGCAGCCCCCGGAAAGCGGTGCTTGGGAACGGTACTTTACTCATGATTACCTCAGTGATGCCTTTACCAGTCCAAGATTCGAACTGACGATCTTCCGATCACGGGGCAAACGCCCTGACCGTTACGCTACCAACTTTGACCTGCTGGAGATCATAATCTTGATTTTTATAATTCAAGATTCATAAAGGTCAAGATTACGAAACATTACTATCGTCAGGATATCAAAAAGAAAAATATTAGTTACGCATGTCCACTAGTAACTTCCACATCTTTCTAATGCTTGTCAAAAATAGATCAACTGTTTATGAATCAGACAGAAAAGCGATAACCTTTTATCTAAAGGTTTAACTTGAAGTTTAAATTTATTTGTAAAAATGTCAAATGCTATTATAAAAAATAAAGTATGATACTGTATGCGCTTGGAGGTTCACCAAATCAGACAGAATAGTTTCGGCTTGTCTCTGAGGCACTTGGTGAATGCCAAAAGACAAGAATGAATTTGGCACATTTGTTGCGAGTGTTTGTGTGTGTGTATTTCTATGTGTGTGTTTCCACTGAGCTAGCCAAGACACAACATGGCAGTATCAAATACAAGCGGGAGTCGGGAAGGGGAGCCGACTGCAGCGATTCCGGCCGGGTTAATGGTGTTGCGGCTTTGTACTGACTCTGTTTCATCGTTTTGGCTGTAAACAGTGCAGTTAAATGTTATGTTCCTCATTACGTTGTAAGTGGGTTAGCATATTCATTTGCTGCTGAAGTAGGTTATACCTAGAAGCGCCTTTGCCGCTGATTCCATGTCATCAGCCGCCGTTCTTTATGCCCAGCACCGGCCTCCTGACAATTACACATGTGCCTAAGATAATGAAAATGAAACAACGACAACAACCAAAAAAATAAATATATAAAAGTCCCCAAAATAAAAATAGCAGCGAGCGCTTTCGTCCCTCTCCTCTAGAGCTTTGAACACTAATTGTACTGAAAAATGGACTTAATCCGAGCGTAAGAGTTTCCTGGTGTCGGAGCTGAGTGAGAACGTGGAAGCAGTATTAGGACTAATTAAGGCTAAAGAGAATAAATTATGCACGCGTGTAATCCTCTGGGGTAAACGCTAAAAGGAGTTACACAGCAGTGCAGCGCTGCTTAAAACGGCCAGTCTGCTGACTACAGCCTCGTCTCACGCCACTTTACGCCAAACTGCTCGTTTCAGACGTTTCATTTCCACACAGACTTCAATCCGCTGCTCTCAGATCAGTCTACTGCTGTCTAGAAGAAGAAGAAGAAAAGAAGAGAAGAGAGGAATAGAAAGGAAGTAGAGAAGAAAGGAGTTCATAAAAATCATTCATCTACTTCTTCATTATTATACACTTCTTTTTCATCATCAATTTTTTCTCATTCTTCCTCCTCCTCACTTCTTTTCTTTTCTTTTTTCTCTTCTTCTTATTCCTCTTCTCCCTCTTCCTCTTCTTCTTCTTTCTAAACATCTCATCTTTACTCCTGCTCCTCACCTCTTTTTTCTTCTTCCACTTTCTCTTTTTCTCTTGCTTAGTCATTTTCTTCTAATCCTATTCTCCTCTCCTCACCTCCTTTTCCATCTTCATTTTTTCTTCTTTCTGTTTCTTCTTCAACTTAATTTTCTTACTTTTTTCTTTTACTTCTGCCCCTTCTTTTTTCTTCTAAAATTCTTATCATTCTCTCATGCTCTCCTCTTACTCTTTTTCTTCTTCTTTTTCATTGTTCTGTTCTTTTCTTTCTCCTGCTTCTTTTTTCTTTTACTTCTTTGTCTTATTTCTGAACTTGCTCTCCTTCCTCCTCCTTCTCATCTACTCTTTTTCCTCTTCTTTCTAATCTTGTTTTTCTTTTCATCTTATCTTCATCTGTTTTTTATCTTCCTATTCTTTTTTTCATTTTCCTTTTTTACCTTTTCTATTGTCCCTTCCTCTTTGTTCTGTTTTTTTTTTCTGCTCATCTATCCATACATCCGTAATGGAAGTTAGATCAGAACTAGAAAAAAGATACTCAGGCATTTAAAGGGGCTATTACATTGATGTCTTGGCATTTAAGGATTAAGAAAGACAGCAGTTTAATAATTATATAATTTCATGTTCATCTATCTATCTATCTATCTATCTATCTATCTATCTATCTATCTATCTATCTATCTATCTATCTATCTAGAGGAAAGTTGCTCAGCTACAGTACTTACAGAAAGTATTATATTAATGTGGTCATGGCATTGAAGGGTTAAGAACGACAGCAGCTTAATTGGTGAAAACATCACACCTCTCCCTTCACGGGTCACTTAATGTTTACTGATCTTTTTGTTTCAGCTCCAAGTAGCAGCTTGGCTGGAGTGGCTGCAGAGTGCACACCTCATTGGTCAGCGTTAGCTCCGTCCGGCTCAAACCCTCACCCGACCCGAGTGCCCGGCTTCGGCCTGCGGGAAAAAAAGCTGGGTCCGGCCCACTGGGTCTAATCACAGGTGACATATTTAGTACGCGATTTAGCTAGCAGAGCTGTAGCTGTGTCAGTCGCCTGGCTTGCTCGCTCACTCGACTGTAATTAACCCGTACGTTACGAGTTGGGGATTAAAAATCTGCTGGTATCATGCATAATTCTGTGTGTAGCAGATGTGCGGATTTGCTCGGCTGACTCGGGACTGTCCGATCCGTCGAGCGTGTGATGACATCATTTCGGCGTAAGCGATCTCCAGGGAAACCAGTGTGTTGGTCTTTCATAAAGGGCGGCACGAGTTACTGTCATCCTAATTGAGATATCTAGAATATTTTAAGAGCTTTAAGAAATGTTAAGACAGGGACTCGGTGTCATTCAGTGTTAAGATATAATTAACCATTTTTAGTCTTTAGAGTTCACATTCAAATCAGCTTTGTGTCCATATTGTTTAAGTCAGTGTGTAACACAACAAACTAAAGACTGTAAAACTGTACTCAAACTTCATTTCTTTCTTTTTAGATGGTTATTTCGACTTAAGTGAAATTATTGAAATATATTATTCCCTTATATAATAAGTTAAAATCATTGCCCCTTTACAGTATATTGCTCAAATGCTGAGCTCAGATTTGGTTGTGGTGCACTGTGTGATTACTTATAATCACTTAAAGAGCTTTTGAATTTTTTTTCGCAATTTTGCAATTGAGGGGCCAATTTTGTTTATGTTGTTCTTTCACCCAAGGCTACTTGGTCCAAACTTCTTTAAACTTGTAGGCAACATGTACAGTATGATCCCATTCTGTTTAAATTGTATGAACGTTGTGCAAAAATCCAGGTGCTATAAATAAATAACTGTAACTGTACATCTATATATTTGTTGCTTTGCCTGTAGCTTGTACTTGGACCCCATTAATCGCCAGTTGCGGCTATGTTAGCTTTTTATTTTTATTTTCATGTTGATGATGGCGTTCTGTGTAAGATGTTTACACACTGCAAAATGCGAGTGCTATAATCAAATAACTGTTAGTGTAAATCTAGATATGTGGGTCTTGCTTCGCTTTTGTGGTTGGACCCCTCTTATTGCTGTTTAAGGCTATATTAGCTTTTTAATTTATATTTTTATTGTTATTATAATTAGCCAAGTAATGTCACATCATATTGTCCTCTGTAGTTAACTACCAACTAGGTAACAAGTTAACCAGCATCCCTGCCATTCCAGTTAGCTAGTTATCTAACCACTGTTTTTTATTCTAGTTTTGCATGAGCTTTTAAATAGCTATACACGTCCCCCTTTGGCTTATTTTCAGTAGCATTTCCATTCGTTGCCATACGCATGTGACACACGAGTGTGTATAAAAGTGCCTAAAGCGAGCAGGAACATGGCAGCAACACAGCGGGCGATGTGGCGTCCTGATCTACTGGAGCTGACAGCCGAGTTTCTCTCAGCAGCAGCATCGCAGTCGAGACATACAGGACACACGTTGCATAACCCGAGTCCGGCCCCGTGTGTGTGTGTGTGTGTGTGAGTGGTAAGGGCCTCATTACTGTGGAGTATTTTTCAGAACAGATTAGAAATCATGACACATTTGTTAACCTCTGTGCATGTGCGTTTATTATGCTAATGCTAAACAAACGCAGGATTACTCACACCGAGACGCTGACATTTACAGAAGGAGAGATACAGCCGGCAAAATAACTCCTCCACTCCTTCTTTCCTTCCATTGTCCTTTCTCCCCTTCCATCTCTGCTCTTCTTGTGTATGTGTGTGTGAGAGTGCTGGACATTTTTGGAATGCTAAGTGACACCGGAGCGGCAGATGATTTATCTGTTATAAATACTATCGTGGATGGAATCTTATGCTGTTTGTCAGACACGTCCTGTCCTGTCCTGCCTTGTCTTGTCTTGTCCATGTACAGCAATATAAAAGCTGAATTTCAACACTTTGTCACCACATCGTTTTGCTTGCCGTCTTGCATTTGTAGACCTTCCTGCTGTAAGTGCAGAATTACGGCTCACTTCGACTACTAGAAAAATACAATTTTAATGCACATTCTGTGTTTACTTGATACCATAATACTAATGAACACTGTATAATAATAAAAAGAATTGATATGCTAAATTGATCAATTGAAAAGAAAAAATTAATGTTTTATGTTAATAATGAAATTAATTGTTAATCTTTAATAGTAATAATAAGGTTTTTATTATTGCTGATGTTATTTGTTGTTTTGTTATTAATGTATAAATCATCACGATAAAAATACATAACTGATACTAATATAATATAATGAATAACGTGTAAATATAATATTTAATATAATATTTCTTAATATGTATTGATAGTGATATAACACCGGATAAAATTATTATTATTGATTTAATTTATTTAACAACTTATGTTAAAAAGTTGAGACTGTGATGAAAGTTAAATGCGATGTAGTTGTCATGTGTGGTACGTCTGACCAAAAAAAAGACAAAGGAGAGGACGACACAGTGGCGGAATAACAGGTGTTTAATAAAGAAAAAGGCCAAAACTCAAATAGTCATTCAAATGCACTCCCAGGACTGTAACACACAAAACAATAAGCGAAGTGGTCTCGTGCTCCCGCTGTGATAACTAGGGCCCATGCCCTTGGAGATCTCTGCACAGGAACACCCAGAAGAATCCTAAGTCCCAGCTGCTGGGAAATCCGAACGTCGCCAAACACACTCACCAGCGGGAAGCACGAGCCTGGAGTTGTGGAGCAAAACAAACCATGAAGCAGGAAAACACAAAGCCAAAAATCCGGAACATAAACTCCCACAAATAAAACTCACACAACCACTAGCATGGTATGAGGAGAACTCAGAATTCGCGCCGGATCGGCTGGAGTTAAAATAACCAAACAGAAATGAGTAGTTAAACTACTAAACCAAAGTAGCAACACTAGACTAAACTTTGCTGAACTTTGATCAGCAAGCGTGATCAAAACCAGTGCCGAAATCAAGACCAGCCAGCAGCCACAGCGGTCCTGTTCACCGGTGAACTACTAGGAATAGGAACACAAAGTGTACACAAAACCCGGAAGTGGGAGGCGATCCTAACAGGAAGTGCAAGCTAAAAACCTATGATGAGCTAAGAAACATGAAGAGAGGGACACCAAACGTGAGCCCCAAGACAGACTTACCTCCAGGCCCAGAACTCCAGATTACCGTGAGCATGCTTGCAGCTGCCCGAAGAAGGTGCGGCTGTGATAATAGTTCACTGTTGCAAAATGTTAAGACACCTTTTAATGGTTCTATTTAGTTATTTATTTATTCATCTTTTTTTATTTTTTTTAGCATAGGCTGGGCGCCCAGTTAAAAAAGATTTCCACAGCCAGAAGATGCAGGTGACGCTGCATCAAGCAAACATAGCGTAACAATGAAAGACAACTTACCGATTGCGTTAGAAGCCGGTCAGGGTTGATTTGGTAACTACGAGCAGGGCCAGGCCTCTGTTTTTGTAATGAAACTTTCAAATGGGCATTTCTTGTTGACGATAGATAGATAGATAGATAGATAGATAGATGAATAGATAGATAGATAGATAGATATAGATAGATAGATAGATGAACGAACGAACAGGCAGGAAAGATAGTAAGACCAAGAGAGAGATGGACCAAAATAATCATGGTGGACAGTTATATTGATGAACCAGACCGAAAGAGAGAAAAAAGGGGGGATAGATAGATAGATAGATAGATAGATAGATAGATAGATAGATAGATAGATATTGGAACTGTGTGAATAATACCAACACTACTCTTTTCTGTGACTTGTCTCTGGTTGTCCAGTGTTCTCCTGAGAGTTGCTGCTGCTGCTGCTGCAGTGGCTCTGAACTCGGCGCCGGATGCTGCTTTGTCTTCTTGTGCTTGAAAAGGAGGCCAACAACATCGCCCTCCCCTCATCCCCTACCAAAAAAATAAAAAATAATAATAAAATGAAAAGAGAAATGAAAAGCAGCAGACGTTAGATATTTGCAGGTGTGTCCCTGACTGAAATACGACTCCATCTGAAATCGTTCTTTATTCTGAGTCAGGAGCTTGTGAAAGTTCCAGATGTGAGTGTGTTTGAGAGGCAGCTCGGCCCCAGAAGACATCTCTCTCTCTCTCTCTCTTTGTGTGCCAGCATCTATGTTGTGTGTTTTTTTCTGGCTGCACCTGTTTGACAGTGGGAGCGGGCGGCGTGTGCATCCAGCCCCCTGCTCCTAATCTACAGTGCTGAGCTCCAACGTAGCACTAAACTGCGCTGGCACAGGATCCGTTGGTAAAGTGAGTAAATGGGATTTATGCTTGATTTCGCTTTGCGCCTGGATCCCGGCACTGGGGGCGTTTTGTTGTGGTGAAGAATTAGTGTTAGCATTGCAGAAAAGACAGCGAATGAACAAGCGAATGAATGAATGAATGAATGAGGAGATTCACATGATATGCATGCTGTAGCCTAGTCTGGGTTTTATTTTACATTTGCTTTTAAGAAAGTTCATAATAAAAGTCAATGGGGAGGTCAATAAACAAAAAGACAGATACATACAATGACAGAGAGAGAAAATATTTAAAAAATAATCATATTGCAGATAATCATATTGTTATCATTCTGTTTCTCTTTCCCTTCATTTATTCAGACAGACTGATAGATGGAAGGATGGATGGATAGATATACAGATATACAGATAGATAGATGGATAGAGAGACAGGTAGATAGATAAATAGGCAGATAGGTGGAAGGATGGATAGGTAGGTTGATAGATAGATAGATAGATAGATAGATAGATAGATAGATAGATAGATAGATAGATAGATAGATAGATAGATAGATAGATAGGAAGAGGTTATCCACCAGTATTTTCTGAAGTGTTTTTATTTGTTCTACAACAAGTTAAGATGTTTAAAAAGTGTAAGATTATAAAATCATACAATTAAAGAAAATATCATAACCTAATGTTTTGCACTAAAAGAAAATTAGCTATAAAATGCTATAAGGTTTGCAAAAAAGTATTTGTAGATTCTGTTTTTACTTAAGAACCAATCTCAAAAAAGCAAACATCAGTGAAAACTTTGTTAGTGTGTTTTAACTATCAGGTTTCTTCTTAAAATGGTTTAGGCCAATTGTTGTTTGCTTTAAAGTCAGGGTTCAGGGGCAAAAGCAAGCTAGCAGACGCTGCAGCACCGGTGGGGAAGCAGGTCGGATGTGGCCAAAAAGATGAAATAAAAACAATACTCATTAGCAAAAATTGGCATAATGATCCCTCTTTCTAACACAAAACATCATCATCACGCCCGCTTTTCTCTGAAATCACATGCCTGGTGCAGCTGCGTGCAATTGATTTTATCCTAATGCTCAACGGGCAATTGTACCTGCCAGATATTACATGACCATATAATCTTTCAAAAGCAATATCCCGCTACTGCCTTTGGGACCTAATGTAAGTGCTTTGCACGCCTCTAATGGGAAGCTAGCTTCTGAAAGACAGTAAGGTGTTGGCGTAGCATTTCCCGTAGATTCTGCCCAGGATATCTTCTCACCGTGCACGTTATCTCGGCGGGAGCTCGACATGCCGGGTCATTGCCGCCGTATTACAGGCAAAATGATTCATAAAATTTTTATATGCTGCTAGATTTTACTGCTACATCAAAAGTGCTTTCTTTCGTTTTCTGTTACCATAGCCATACGTTGAACGCCTTCGCAAGCTGTTTTCTCTTTGTTATAAACCAGACAATACACACATGAAATTTGATAGTTGTCACATCGGATGCTGGTGGCAAACATGAAATGGTGGAATGTGTGCATAGCATTCTTTATTGAAACCATGAAAAATAAATATGCCTCAAAACAAAAAACTGAGACTTCTTGTAAAATACACAAAACAAAGCACGCCAACGTGGGGTAGAGTAACGGTGGACCAACAAAACCCAGAATTGGGAGACATGCCTAAATAAAGCTAACTAACCTAAAAAAGATGCAATCAATAATTGCTAATCAATAATAAACCAATAGATTAAGAGAACTGGGCTAGCTGGAGGTAGGAACTAAACAGGAACCAACGAACAAGCTAAAGAGTCAAACTAGCAACAAAGAACTAAGTAAACACAAGTGTAACCCTCCGGTGGGCGGTTGGAGTAAAGTCCAATACAATGCACAATAGTATAGTAGCATTCTGGTGAGAAATGGTTTTGTTATAAAATATATCTATAATATAAATTATAATTATAAAACTGGCTTTTTCTGAATGCTGTAAAAGCCTTAGGAAAGTGAAAGTGAGTGATTATTTGTTATTGTGAACACACTACAGCACAGTACACAGTGCACCAAAACGAAATGTGACCTGTTGGAAACTCTAAAAACGTTGTATTTGACCCTTAAGTAACTTGAGTCGGTTGGTAGCAAAATATTTAGGGTGGTGATTGGTCCTGGACTTGTGCCAAAATTGCTAAAATAAAGCCATCAGTTTTAGATATTTCCCCAAAAACATCACAAACGTTTTAACGTTTAATTTTGTTTGATGGGATGAAAATATTCAAATGATGTTGCAATGATGTTAAATTTCTCTACAGACAAATCTTGAACAACAAACTTTAATGGAAATTAGAATCTTTAAGAAAAATGGTGGATTTTAAGAACAAAATTTCTTCTTAATACCTGAAAGTAAGGTGATGGCATAGTGAAACCGTAATATTCTGCTTGATATTTGTGTGACACACCACACACTAGACATATTCATCTGCAGAGCTTTCGGAGCTATGTTCTCCTCATAAAACAAGATGCTCATTATAAAAAGTCAAGGGAAGAGTTAAACAGCTTTGGCGAGGTTGGTTAGGCCGGGTCGATGGAGTCGTGCATATGGAACTAAAACGGCAACTGTGAAAAACTGAGTGATGTTACTCCCGCTCTGAGCTATAGGAGGCCGTATTGATTTGGTAGTCAATAACACCATGCGGCTAAAATCAACCCTGCTGCCTTAGTCAACTGTAGGTTTTGACCCTAAAATCTCATGTTAATGTTGTAACCTTCTCATTAGTTGTGTTTCACTCGTGTGGAAATCTGTTTCAGTTCAAACATCTTTTATTGCATGAAAAGGTTGAACTTAAATTCAAATGATTAAATTATTGTATATAGTGTTATATATCATATCTAATTAAAAGAGGAAAACATAAGTAATAGCAAGTGAATATCAACTTTAAAAAGGCTAATATCATCCACATTAAGACATAACCAGTCCCAAAACTTTAAACAACCCCAAATCAACAATTATACAGCAATTCATTCAATTTTACTGCAATATCATCTACTGTTTTTTATGTATTTAATTTTGCATGTTGAAATATTGCAATATGTACATTCCACCTTCTGTACACACTGCAGTGTTAGCTATTTTCTTATAAATTGACATTACTGTTATTCATTCATTTTAGTTTAGAGATTGAATTTATACATTTTAAGCACTTCTTCCTCTTTTTCTTCTCTTTTTCTTCCTGAGTAAAGCACTTGAAATAATGAAATAATTCAACTCTTTAAAAGGAACACCGTTTGCATTTTAAATATTACTGTTTTTATTAGACATAATTTTTGCGACGGATATGAAGTGGTTTTGGGGCTAAATGCATGTGCAGTCTCTCACTTTGTCATCGAAAATTCTAGATTTTTCAATGTTTCGCTTGTCTTAGTAGACCGGCGTAGCGAATGCCGAGCGCAACAAAAACATGTCAGAATGTGGCAAAGTAACGACAGCTGCTGTGCACACGTTTATTTTCAGAGCAGCGGTTAAAGGAGGGGGGGTCGTAAGCAGCCTCCGACTCTCTCCTCGGTTTGCGAAGGGTCTGACATTTAAAAGTCGGTTTGGCGAAACGGCAGCGTCAATTTTTCCCAGGCTGGTTTCTTTCCTTTGTTATGACACGTGTCTAAACTTTTTAATGGAGTTGCACAGATGTAAAAGTATAACAAAATAAGCAAAGCATTTAGAGCAGCTCCAGTGGCTGAATACTGGCATCGTTGACCACATGATCAGAGGTTCTAATCGCAAAAAAATGCCTAAAAGCACTTTTGGGTTCCTGAGGAATTTGAGTGAGTGATTTGAATCTTGTTGGGATTTGTTAGAAAAAGTACATGCAAAACGAAAAGGGTTTTGAAAAGTTTGCCATTACTCGCTAAATGTTTTGACAAATCACTGAGAATACATTAGTCACTAATGGCTGACAATGGCAAACTTGTGGCAACATATTCTGGCAAAACTCCACTGTTTGCCACAAATTAACCACAAGTTTGCCAAAAACCCACCGCAAAGATTTTATTTTTGTAACAGGAACTAGCTAGAAAACTTTGGAAGGAATGCCAAACACTGTCACAACAAAGTCTTCAGCATGAAATATTTCCCCAAAACTGCAATGTGGCAACAGTTTAACATTTACCCACTGTAGAAACAAGTAAAACAGGAAAATAACTGTAGAAACAAGTAAAACAAGTAAAACAGGAAAATAACGTTAAATAAAGGGTGGATAATGTGGTTTTTGTTAGGAGTAGAAGATCTGGACCTTCTAAAAATTCAAAATTTCTCTATGAACAAAACTTTGGTGGAACAAAATATTGGTGGAAGTTGGAATCTTGGTGAAAATTGTGTCTTATGATCAAATTTTTGTCTCTTCAAACAATTTTCTTCTTTAAGACATTCAGTTGGTAACTGAAATTCAAGAACAGTTGCTGTTACTCAAGTATTCAAGGCAAAAATGGGATTTAAGACGTCACTCGTATATAAATGACGTAAAAATTTTAAGAAGCAGCAAAAGAGAAACTAAACGTCGAAAAGAGAACTAAGTGTTGGATCCCTCTTCAGAGAGATTTGGATAGATTCCCTGCAGACCTCGAATGAGGCACCATCTGAAGGAGAGAGAGAGAGAGAAAGAGAGAGAAACACAAATAAGAGTCCCGCAAAATTGGCATGGTGAGAATTTCATATCCATCGTATAAACTGTAAATTTCAGGAGGGTTTTTGAACAACAAAAATTTTGCAGTCTCCACTCGGGGCACATCTCTAAAGGCCAGAGCGGCATGAAATCAGCTAGTCTATGTGTAAATGAATCCTGTGGCTGTTGGTGGGTTTTAAGAAGGGCGGTGAGGGAAAGCGTGAGGAAGAAGTGGGGAGCAGCTACGCCTGCCATCTGCCCCATACTGATACACCTACTCCATCTAGACATCTTCTTCATAAGATCTAGCTTTGATGGTCATGGTTTTTTCATGAGTAATCCAAGTCGTCTGACAAGAATCCGATCCATGTATCACCGAGTCCATCTCTAAAAAACACTTGTGTGGACTCGAAAAACGGCCATCAAGTGGAAACAAGTGGTGGCTTTCGGATTTAGAAGAAGTCAAAGCCTAGATCTGGGCGATATGACTTCAAATCAATATTAGATTAATTCAACATTTTACCTCGATTACAATTAAGAAAAGATTATTTTATTTGGGGGTTTCGGTTTATATTTTTCCCTTATGTTATGGATGCACAATAATATCGGAATCATATCAGAACCAATAATTCCTTTTTTTCAGTCAATGGCATTGGACCGATGCTAAGATTAACCTGATATTTTTTGACACATTTATTGTACGTTGGACTTTCTCCCGACCAGTCCACTCCACTCAGAGTAGATGGACTAACGCCTGCAGATCTCTTTGATAGTAACTTCCTGAGGCTTTAATTGAAGGTCACGAGAGCTTAGCATGGAAAGGGTTAATTTTTTCACCCTCCCTTCATATTAGGGATGTACAGTAATATCAGATTCGTCCAATAATTAGTTGTCATCAGCATCGGACTGATGCTTAATGTTAGCGCTTGTGCCAGGGATGTCTAAACTCCAAGATGGTATTTTATACGACCCATGTCTTCTGTCTTAAAAAGTATGGTGTCATTTTGTGCCAAAATTCTAAGCAAGCAGTAGAACGTTCGCGAGCAAAATCTATTTTCTTTATGCGCTCAACTCTGCCTGCACTCACGAAAATGTCTCAAACTAAATTTCATATTTACCTCACCTAGCGAACGTGAGCTCGCACATGGACTGCGTCCCGAGCCGCGTACTTAAAAGTATGGTAGGTAAGTGCTCTTACCATACTTCTCTGTGTGGTAGTTTGTATCTCAGGAAATAGCCGGGGTTGTAGCTTAATGGCTCTCTACACACGAGGTAGTGCACATGGAGTGTAACACTCACCCTATTGGACTTGGTATACCACATAGGATGGGAGGTGACTTTTTCTTAAAATGTTCTGCACTACGGTTCCAGAAGGAACACCTTGAAACGAGTGAGCCGAACAGCGTTGAGAGTGATGTGCTACCATGATTTAATCGCAACTCAGTCAGGAAAAACCAAAGAAGATACAGGTGAGAGTCATTAGGCCGAAATCCTAACCTTACAAGTGAGAAATGTGAAACAGAAAATCTGGTCAGAATTCCGTCGATGTGGATCGGAGTGTGTGAGGCGGCAGAGATGTGCCAGTCAGTAGCGTAACTGCATCACTGTTTTCTGCATTCTTTTACAGGTTTAAAAAACTACTTTTAATTTACAAGGACATTATTAGAAGAACAAACTTGCAAAGAATCATCTAGTTCGAGAACCTGTTACGAATCTGTCATAGATTTTTCTTAGGAATTGTAGGAACATCAAATTTAGGCAGAAAAATCTAAATTTGTGGTTTGAACACCCACCTAAAAACTCTCTTTAACTATTAAATGAAACGATAACAATCAAAACAAGACCATGTTTAACATCCGAAGAGACTGGATGCAGATATTGGCAGGTCCACCATTTCTGGGGGAGGTGATTTATATCTGATATTAAAGGAGTCTCTGGGCATCGTGACCTTTGTGCCACGGCACTCGCCGCTCCTGACCGCCGCCGCTGTAAACCTAATGATCAGCCGGATGGCATTTTCTATCGGCGAAATGTCACATTGGGCTCATCATACGATGGACGAAGTGCTGTGATGGAGCTCATCGGCTTTTAACCTTAGCGGTGAACAACGTACAGGAAGTCCCTGAGGAAATATGTCTGCTCACAAAAAAGAAAAAAGAAAAAAATGAGGAATGTTTAAGACGTTGTGCAGTATGAGGTCTGGGACGGGAGGATGAGTTTGACCCTGGTCTTCATCTTAAAGGGCCAAAACTCCCAAAAAGGTAGAACGCAGATGATGCAGAATGATAGTTGATATCAAAAATGAACTCTAACTGAGTTGAGAGTCGCTACAGAGTTGAATACTGAATTTTTTTGGTTTGCCGCATGTCAGTTTCTAAAATTTTAAAACTTTAAACCCAGACAGAAACCCTAGTGCACAGTTTAAATAACTAGTTTTAGTGTGTTATTAGGAACAGGCAAGAAGTAGATGGACACTGAGTAGACACTTTGCATCATTGTTTTTGTCCTTTTCACGCCACTCCCATTTTTTTTACATTCCTATAAAATGTGTAATAAAACAAATTTAACTTACAAGCAAACGCAACCAACAATGTCATAAAGGGCCTGTGTCCACCAAATGCGCTTTCTCTGTGCGTTTCTCATGGCTTGTTGTTGCTATGGTACGAAAAAGCGTCATCGGCCACTTCTACGTTCGTTCCTATTTCATGTAAACGTTGTAACGTGTTCCTTTGAGATCGGTGGTTTAAACGACATAAAAGAGATTATCTTTACAACGGAGAGAACTGGCATCTTATCATTAGCGACAGCATTTGAACTAGACACTCACATGTCTTCTAGACGTAGAGATTGGGTGCATGAGATAAACTGTGCAAGTAAACAGCCGGGAAAGTATCATTGATTGTTCCACCCCTTCCTCGATTTTGATTGGCTAGCAAGAAAGAAGTCGTATTGACGAGCGCAGCACTGTTGCAAAAGTTGAAGGGATTTCAATTTGACGTCCTCTGAGCGCTGCGGTAAAAAACGTTTCCACCAGCCATTTATTTTTTTTTGCTGAAGGTGCTTAGCGCTCAAAAAACGTGTGGACACAGGCCCTAAAACTGGTTTTAATGACTTTAACGCACTTTATATAATGTAGAATGTAGAAATGAAGCTTGAAAACACAATAGCAAGGTATAAAGAGGTATAACCAAGCTACTTTCAAATGGTAGCTTTCAAGCTACAAGATGTTTCTGATTAATAGTATCTAAGCTACAGTGAATTACAGAGCAGTGCTTGGGGACGGTACCTTGCTCATGAGTACTTCATTAGTACATTTACTGGTCCAGGACTTGAACCAATGACCTTCCGATCATGGGGACAACTCTCTACCTGTTACGCTTCCAAACGCCCCCAACTGTTTAAATATAGCAGTTAGCTACACTACAACATATAAGCTATTTCATGAGGTTCACCACAGTGGATTTCATCCTCCAACTTCATCTCACAGCTGCCAACAGTGCGCTGTGATGCAGTGAGCATGTGCGACTTCTCTCTAATCATTTACAAATTTATATTTACATATACTTGATGTATTGATGTAGATCAATGTATCATTACACCCCTTTTGCTGTTCATATCAAATCACAAAAAGTCAGCTAAAATATTATTTGACATTTTCTTATTTAACAATAATTTTCAATTAAAAAATCTTCTCTTTTAAAAATAAAAAAACACCTCTTATTCAATGTAAAAAAAGCGACAATTCAGTATAGATAAAGTCTGATCGATGTTTTCATTTTGGATATATTTTATGGACTCGTCTAACATATTTTTAATGTATCGATGTAGATCAATGTATCGCTGCACCTCTAGCACATACCCTACGTTGACTCTTCTTGAATCCCAACCAAAGATTTCTTTCGTGATGTTCAATGTTTGGCTATGATGGTATTAGCCCAGCAAAAACAGCGCAGCGGGCGTCCGACTTAAGAGGAATTCGTCGGGTTCATCAGGGTGCATCCTCGCTCTCCACTGATTACTCCCCACATCCTCAGATAAATTGAACCTAATGACTGATTAATTCATCATGTAAACATCAGACGTTTACTTACCACAAAAAAGAACTCCGGCTTCCTCCCGGTACTGGCGGTGTGATGACATCGGGAACGGTTAAATACGGCCAGATGATGATGCCCTGCGGTCCTGATGCTGCACACCATGCAACGCTGCACGGAGATGACTTCATTAGGCCGTAATTAGTCGAGCGCTCCCAATCGAAGCTGTATAGGAGTCAGGGACGGCAGCTAATGTCAGTAGCTGTGATGGGAAAAAACGGTAAGGCTTCCGTGGTTGTAGATAAATTGCAGATGATTAATAAAATGTAATTATAAGGGGGAGATTGAAGAGTTAGTGTGTCAAAAGAAGAAATTAAAAGCTTCACGGTGATGATGATGGCGATGGCGGGAAGCATCTGTGCTTTTTTTTTTTTTACCTCGCAAAGACTTTGCAAAATCTCCCATGCTGCTTTGTGACAACTGGTGTTGAAGAATGTGATCATTTTTAGTTTATGGGAAGTAAAATGTACCTAAAACATTTGAGTTGAAATACAGTGAGGTTGCTCTTACAGTCCATCATTTGTGCAAACTAAGATTTTCTTACTTAATATTTGCTAAAATGCCATGAAAATCAAATGAAATATTTGGCTTTTGAGCTAGCTATCAGACTGTTATTAGAAAACGGAATTCTAAAGTGTGCAGTCAACATTCTCAAGCAAAAACATCCCACGCTCACACAACAACATCTGGTGCTCAAACATAAATGTCTCACATTCACATGAAAATGTCTTGCTCTCATGCAAAAATATCTAGTGCTCACATAAAAACATCTCATGCTCACACAAAAATATCTTGAGCTCACACAAAAACATTCTCATGCTCACAAAAATGTCCTATGTTCACATAAAAATGTCTCATGCTCACATGAAAATGTCTTATGCTCACACAAAAATCTCATGTTTACACAAAAACCTTTTGAACACACAAAAATATCATGCTCACATAAAAACATCTCATGCTCGCACAAAAATATCTTGAGCTCACACAAAAATGTCAGGTTCACACAAAAACATTCTCATGCTCACAAAAATGTCCCATGTTCACATAAAAATGTCTCATGCTCACATAAAAATGTCTTATGCTCACACAAAAATCTCATGTTTACACAAAAACCTTTTGAACAAACAAAACTATCATGCTCACATAAAAACATCTCATGCTCACACAAAAATATCTTGAGTTCACACAAAAATGTCTATGCTCTGATAAAAATTTCTCAGGCTCACACAAAAAATGTGTCCTCTCCACACAAAAATACTCACATGAAAACACCTCACACTCATAGAAAAACATCATGCTCACACAAAAACCTTCAACACACACAAAACTCACGCCTAAATGTCCTGTGTGCACTCTATAACATCTCACACTCACATGAAGACTCTCTTTCTCAAGTGAGACATTATGGTTGCTTTTCTTGCCCAAAATGAAACCTGTTTATATTTATATTTTCTCACTTTTGCTGTGAAATAAGAAACTAAAGTCAGGACTCTTTTTATCTATTTGAAGCGTCATGCTCATGGCCTAGCTAGCATGCCGTTATTAGCTTCCTCCGCTCTGAATCTGGTACGCAGACGTCCTCCTTTGCTGAGCTGTGTGTCACCTCATGTGTCAAAGTTCATTTCAATAAACGCATCAGTGTAACACCTCGTCTTGTTGGGATGCTAACGGATGCAAATATTTTCACCAGCCTTGTCATACAGTTATCAACGTCAGCATCAAATATCTCTGGCCTGACTGCGGAGTCGAGTTTATTTATAAACTCATTAAATCATCCATTCTTGGTTAAAAATAAATGTCTAAACTAGACTTAAAAACATCAATGAAAGGAGACCACTCAAAGTGAACTGTTACTGCAGATATCTACAGCTGGAAGGGGAAAAATCCCTCACACAAACAGGTGTGTCTCATCCACCTCGCTACACAGAGGGAGAAATGAGGCGTGTCTGAGCTTAACTCTCCGCCCCAGTTCGGTGCTCGCGTGCCAAAATAAAGCCTCGCCGGCGGCTCTGATGGCTCCGGCGGCTTTTAGCTTAGCGCTCCGGCCGCCGACGCCACGACTAGCACTGCGACTTGGCATCGTGCTGGCACTTGTTGAGCAGCCACCGGTTAAATCCGTCCTGCCGGGGGCCTGGCGCAAGCAGGAAGAACCGAGCGATCAAAGCCGAGTTGAGGGAAACTGTGATAATGAGACGAGAAAACATGAGACTGAGATTCTCGCCAGGACCTGGAGTGCCCGACCCGACCCGCCTCGCCTCGCATTTAGGAGAGATTCCTAATTACAGCGCCGGGGGCATCGAGGCTCTGACCCCCCCGTGATCATTAAAAGGCCTGACGCCGACACACTGCGGAGATGGAGACGCGGAGGTCAGCGTGGTGGAAAAGACGAGATAGCTTTAATATTAAAAATGCATCCGTAATAAGAGGCCTCAGGACAAACCACAACTTTATGACATCAGAGGCTTTACAGTCCACGCTTTTATAAAGAATGTCGGCTCCGAAAAGGTGAAACGGACAAATTTGAAATGTGCATCTTAAATATGTACAGGCAAAAAGGACATAAATATGAAGTTACAAACCACATCAGCAACAGCAGCAGCAGCAGCAGGGCCAGGCATTAGAGATCTGGGCAAACTCTGGACAATGACCACACAGAGAATCTTTATTACAATATTCTTCAAAACTATACAGGACTTAAGACATATTCATATTCATAGTCACAATAAACAATCAACAAATTTTAATGTATTGTCATCCTACGTGAATAAAGCACTGCTATAGTCCCACACCTGCCGAAACCTCTCCAGATCCCAGATGAAGTGATCTTCACACAGGTTTCACCTCAAGTCCCAGCCCTAAAACACTCCTCCATGGTGTATCCTCAAGAAATCAAGGAGAGAGAAAGAAAGAATGAGAAAAAGTGTTTAAGTGTTTAAGAGTGAGAAAGAGAGAGGGTGGGCGGAGTGGAAAGAAAGAAAAAACAGCTGATAGAGAGACTGAGAAAGGAAGAGCAAGAAAGAGAGAGAGAGAGAGAAAGAAAAAGAGAAAGAAAGAAAAAAAGTTACAGAGAGTGACAGAGAAAGAAAGAAAGACAGAGGAAAAGGCCAAAGAGAAAGAACGAAAGAAAGAGCATAAGATAAGATGAGAGAGATGGAGAGGGTGGACGAAAGAAAGAAAGAATGAAAAGAGAAAGAAGCAAAGAGTGAAAGAGAAGAAGAGAGAGAGAGAAAGCGAAAACAAAAGAGAGAAAAAGAAAGGGAGAGGATAAAGAGAGAGAGGGAGGAAGAAAGAAAAAGGCTTGAGAGAGAGAGAGAGAGAGAGAGAGAAGGAGTGAAAAACAGACCATTTTGAATGATCTAAACTCTACACACTTATTCTGTCAGATCATACAATGAGAAAGTGCTGCCACATTTCTACACTGAGCGCGATGGTGCAGGAGCCGTAACACCGCGTCTGCTCCAGAACCCAGAAACCCTGCAGTGTCATGAGAGATGGGCGGAGCAAGCGAGATAACTGTAATTAACAAACACAGGCAACAATTTAAGCTTCTGATTGAGTCACAAGACGAGCTGCAAATAAAATTAAATAATTGGTTATTCAAGATTCTGAATTCACTATCTGTCAAAGACAGTTATACAAATACACGATGCAGTGAAATGTATATTCACAATAAAATTTGCGTGATTTAGTTTTCCAGCATTTTTAGATTCTATGTTAAAATATTAATATTATTAAATATTAATCATTTAAAGAACACTGTAAAACAAAACAGGTGAACATCCACAACATTAAGACCATCATTTGAACTTCAAAGATTCCAAAATTCATCTGAGGTTGCAGGTGGTGCATCAAAAAATTTTAAAACTTTGGAAAGTGCATCTGAAGAAAAACATTTTAATCTCTTGCTAACATTCCATCCCCTTCTCACCTTACTCCCCCCGCAAGCAACAGCGTCGTCACATCATATTTAAACTTCACCGTAATTTGGGGGAAAATAGAGCAACTTGGCAACTTCAGCGTCTGCCAAACCCCAGCGCAGGATAAAGAGGGGCGAAGGCTTTGAAGTT
The DNA here is from genome assembly GCA_032718565.1 of Distichodus sexfasciatus. Classification (NCBI taxonomy): domain Eukaryota; kingdom Metazoa; phylum Chordata; class Actinopteri; order Characiformes; family Distichodontidae; genus Distichodus; species Distichodus sexfasciatus. The sequence goes on along the minus strand of JAVGVS010000225.1, from coordinate 577,962 downwards.
GGGAAGGCGCTGAGGGGAAGTGCTCCACCTGTATTTTTATTTATTTATTTATTTACTTATTTACCTTCAGAACAAGCATGTAACAAAGTCATCCGTCATTAGCAGTGAAGGAGTTCGTTTTCCTCCCACTCGTTTGTAAGCGAGGGATAAAAATTCAAATAAGGAAATATTGGTGATAGCCACTATGTTGGTGAATACTGTGAGTGATTATTTGTCATTGTGAACGCACCACAGCACAGCACACAGTGCACCATAACGAAATGTGACCTCTGCATTTGACCCATTCGTGAAGCAGCAGTGGGAAGCTGACATGGGCAGTGCAGCGCTTGGGGACGGTACCTTGTACCTCAGTGGTACCTTTACCGGTCCTGGGATTCAAACCGGCAACCTTTCCGATCATGGGGCGGACGCCCTACAGTTATGCCATCACTACCAGTTCTGGTTAAGTTACTTCAAAAATGTACTACATTACAGATGACTAGTTACTGTTAGTGCAAAGTAATTGGTTCCATCACAGTTTTATTGTCTCTGAAATGTAATCCATTACACTTTCAATTCTATGTTACGTGCAGTGGTTGTTTTTTCCCCTTTGTCTGTTTCGCACTCGCTCTCTCTCTCTCAGGACTGCTCCAGAGATACGGTTGGCTAGCGGGGAGAGAGAGACGGATTGGCCGATCATACCTGTGACCTCCCAGTGGTGGAGCACAGTTGGAACTCCCACCTTCCTGCTCTTATGAGAGAAGGCTTCATGTTTATGTGTAAATGGTTGCATTATTACAGGAAGTTGTATCTCAGGTCGTTGTACATAACTCACTTTGTTTGGTTTTGTCAGGTTGGGTCAGGTTAGCGTTCAGATTCCATACTGGTGTGTATATACAATTACTTTCCTCACTTCCTGCTTTGTATAGTCACTATTCCGTTGTAAATACCATTTTCTGTCAGTTGTCCCTCTGCAGTCTTCATACGTTTACATTGTGCAATATGTAGGAAATATTTTGTTAGGTACACCAGGCTAGAGGTGGACACTACCTTATAAGTTGTGGTTTTGTAGAGTAGTTAGTTAGGATTTGTTTTGAGCCCAAGGTAAAACATATTAAACTTAGAGTTAGGTTTAGCGCGGTTTTATCTTTTATTCTCTTCTTTCCTTTGGTGTCATCTATTGACCCAACCTGAGCATGTACAGTATCTTTGTTTGTATATTTATATATATTTATATCTGTAAAATACACCTCTAAATAGCCATTCGATCTCCCTTTTCATCTTTACGCATTTTGCATTTTTCTCGGGACGACTCATCACCTATGTGTAACAGCTCTTAACCACAGTCACTCTCACAAAGCTTTTTACATATAACCGGCCCAAACCCCCAACAAGCAAGCCTGAGGTGCCTGTGGCAAGGAAAACTCCCTCTAGAAGGAAGAAACCTTGAGAGGAACCAAAACCTGGAAGGGGACCCCATCCATCCTCCTCTGGGCGACCGGGTGCATGAACATTTCATACACAAGTAAACATTAGTTCAAGGTTAATTGTTAGTTAATCATTTTTAAAGAAGTGAAGATATTAATATAGACAGAAGGACACTTTCAAATTCCGAGTCGTTGCTTTTGCCGATTGCTAATATCCACTCAGCAACATTAATCTAAAATTTGTTCAGTTTTAAATTTGGGTTCGGCTAAAGTCCATATAGTCCAATAGAGGTCCGGCTGGTTCCAGATGATGGAGTCTGATTTAATACTCATAGAACACATTATTTCTGACTCCTGCATTACTTTTGATTGCTTTCACCAAAGTAATTATGGAAGTAGGACTTGGCATTGTAAAAAGCTGAAATGTTTACTGCAGTTCATTCTACATCCAGTGAAGTCCAGCTACTGTCATTATGCTACACCACATCGCCCTCCACTGGATGAAGACTGAACTGCGGTAAACTACATTGTAGCATTTTACAATGCTGAAAAATAATATATACTTAAAATATTAAATATGAAGTAAATCAACTCATGACGTCACCTCTAAGATACATCAAAGATGCTGTGAAATGGAAAAGTTGCAAAATATGCAATGCGTCTCCCCAAACTATACTAAAAAGCTTTTAACATCTCTTATTTTTTTGATAAATATGTATGACAAAAAATATTTTTTATAAATCTAAACTCTAATGCCTGAAGGACAGCACAATTTGGGTAATTTGGGAGTTACACAATCCTTGGAGAATAAAAAGCAATATGACTTTAATGATAAGATTTGGAGGTCGCAGGTGGAGTGTCACAAAAACTAAAAACTAAGAGCTGTGGAGGATTCTGAGTGTGGTGGAAACGAGCGGCTGTCAGCGTGGCTCTGAGCGATGGCTTGTCTCATAATGCCTAAATCTCCTGCTCAATAGAGCCAACATAATATTGGGCCATTACTTCTACTGTGCACCTCTTTACTTCCACATTCACTCGGCTGATTTACATGCATATGAAACAGCCGTCTGACATTCAACACCAAACGCAGAGCCTGGCAAAACGTCAGAGGAGCTCACCTCTACTCCACTCACACTTAAAATGAAGAGAAGAGTGGAGGGAGAGAACGAGGGAGAGAGAGGTGGAGAGAGAGAAAAAGAGATAAGAAGAGGGAGACAGAGAGAGAGAGAGAGGGAGAGGGAGGAAGAGGATGAAAAGGAAAAAGAAAGAAGGAGAAAAAGGATGAGAGAGGGGAAAAGGAAGAGGGAGAAAAAGAAAGAGATGGAAGAAAAGCAGAAGGAAAGAGAGAGAGAAAAAGGAAGAAAAAAATGACAAAAAATAAAGGATAGAAAGATGGAGAAGAGTGAAAAAGAAAGAAAAAGAGAGAGCTGAAGAGAAAGAAAAATAAATGAAAAAACAAATGAAACAGGAAATGTAAGACAGAGACAAAAAAGAAAAATGGATAAAGGAAGAACGAAAGAAAGTAAGGAAAGAACAGAATGAAAGAGAGCGAGAGAGGAAAAAAGCAAAAAAAAACAGATAAAAATGAAGAAAGAAATAGAAAGAGAGAAAGGGAAAGAAAAAGAGAGAAAGAAAAGAGAGAAAAAAATAAGGGAGAGACAGATAAAAGAAGAAAGAAAGAAAGTGGAAAAGAATGAACGAAAGGCAGATAAAAAAGAACGAAAATTTTAGATGAAGGGGGAGATGAAAGAAAGAGAGAAAGAAGGAAAGAAAACAGGAAAGTAAGATAGAGCAAAAAAGAAAAATAAACAAAAAAGAAAGAAAGAAAGGAAGGGTAAGATAGAGTGACAGAGAATTGTTGAGGAAGAGAAAGAGATAAGGAGAATGCGAAAGAGATAGGGGGAGAGGGAGATTGAAAGAGAGAATTAAAAAGAGTGAGAAAAAGAGGGAGATGAGAAAGGAAAAAGAAACAAAGAAAAATTAAGTGAGAGAGAGACAGTAGAAAGAAAAAAGTGGAAAAGAATGAGAGACAGACATAAAAAAGAAAGAAAGGGGGAGATGAAAACAGATGAAAGAAAGGAAGAAAGTGAATGAGTGACAGGGAAAGAAACAGAGTAAGACAAAGAGAAAGAAAGAAAGTGGAAAAGGAGAGAAAGGCCCATAAAAACTAAGAAAGAGGCATATGAAAGAAAGAAGGAAAGAGAGGGATATGAAAGAGAGAGGATGAAAGAGGGAAGGACGAAAAAGATGAAAAGAAAGAGGGAGAGAGAAGAAAGATGAGAGAAAAAGAGAGACAGAGATGTAGAAAAAAAGAGAAACAGAGAAAGAGAGAGAAAAAAATAAGGAAAAAGAAAGTAGAAAGTAAAAAAAAATAAATAAAGGGTGAAAGAAAGAGACAGAGAAAGAGATGAAGAGAAAGAGTGAGAGAACAACAGATGAAAAGAAAGAAAGACAGAGAAGGAGATGAAGAAAAGAAGTGAAAGAAAGACAGAGAAAGAGGCGAAGAGAACGAGTGAGTAAGAGATGAAAGTAAGAGCAGCTGCGGGAGGAAGTGTGTAGTCAGGTAGTTTAGTAGTTTCTGAGTGTGAGGTGTGCAGCTCGTCTCCGGGTTACTCTGCATTATCTCTTTATTGCCTCTTTTCTCCCTGGGCTGCAGCGCGGCGTCGGCGTTGATTAAGGTGCGCAGAAAGAAGCTGCTTATGTGTTTAAATTATCTCCCGCCCTGCGCCGGGGGACACCGCGTCGCCACCAGAACCGCGGCGCCTCGCTTCTCAGATAGCAAATTCTTTCAGGATCGCAGCTTTGCATCTTATTTAGTGGCGGAGCTGGAAGCCTCGCCCGGGGGCCTTCCGCCGCCGAATTAATCACGCCATTAACGCCTGATAGCAGGAAGTACGGAGAAAGAAGGAGAGACGGAGAGATAGAGCAGAAAGACGGAAGGACGAGCTCGGGTCCCGGCGAAATAAAAACCAGGCAAGGA